>CM052544.1:4705476-4788993 GCA_028533065.1 Trachops cirrhosus
TCTATTTCCTTTGCCAGATTGGGGAAGTTCTCCTTTATTATTTGTTCAAATAACTTTTCCACTTGTTGTTCTTCCTTCTTCTCCTATAATTCGGATGTTGGAACATTCAAATATGTCCTGGAGGTTCTTAAGCCTCTCCTCATTTTTTTGGATTCTTATTCCTTCATTCTTTTCTGTGTGGTTGTTTCTTTCTTCCTTCTGGTCCACTCCATTGATGTGAGACGCGGTTTTGTTCCCATCACTGTTGGTTCCCTGTACATTTTCCTTTATTTCACTTTGCATACCCTTCAGTTTTTCCTGTCATTTGTGACCATATTCAACCAATTCTGTGAACATCCTGATTATCAATGTTTTGAACTGTGCATCTGATTGGTTGCTATCTCTTTGTTGGTTATTTTTATTTTTCTGGAGCCATGATCTGTTCTTTCATTTGGGCCATTTTTTTGTCTCGGCGCACCTATTTGGTAGTAAGGGGTGGAGCCTTAGCGGTTCACTAGGCCGGGGCAACCCACGTGGCTGTATTGTGAGCTGTCTGTGGGGGAGGGGTCCGAGAGGGAACAGTGTCACTTGCTCTGCTGTGTGCTGTTTTTCAGTCACTTCCCTCGCTACCCACAATCAAATTGGGCCCTTCTGGTGCTGATTCCAGGTGGGTGGGTTTGTGTATGCTCTGGCACCGTGTGGGTCTCTCCACTGAACTCTCCTGTGAGGCTGGGAATTTTCCCCCCTGCTGCCTAAACCCCCACAGCTGTTTTCTTTTCTTTTTTCTTTTAATTTTTTATTTTAGTTTACTCAGTACAGTTTCTATCCTTTATTCCCATTCCAGTCCACCCACCCATCCCTCCCCTCCTCCCTCCCATTTCCAACCCTCCTAGTTTTGTCCATGTGTCCTCTGTATTTGTTCCTGTAAACCCTTCCCTTCTCCCCTAAAATTCCACCCCCCACAGCTGTTTTCAATCAGAGGTTTGAGGCTTTACTTCCCAGCTCTGGAACCCTGGGTTGTGCAGTCTGCCTCGCTCCCCAGTTGTTCCTCCCGGTTTATCTGCACGTGAGTGTGGGACCGCCCAGTCCACCAGCTGCTGTGTTGCCTCCAGTTCCCTCTGCATGGCTGCCTGTCTACGCCCCTGCTACTGGTCTGGGTGAATGTTTCTTCTTAAATGCTTGGTTGTCAGACTTCCATACAGTTTGATTGCCTGGCAGTTCTGGTTGTTTTCTGTTTTTAAATTTGTTGTTGTCCTTTTTGTTGTGCAAAAAGGCCCAGCATGTCCACCTTTGCGTCCATCTTAGCCGGAAGTCCTCATTTCTTAATTTTCATCATTTAAATGTAAGTAGACACATACATGAAGGACAGTGGTGGAGATCCTTTTCTCTTGGCCTCCTTGTACATTTTTCTTCTCATTTGTACTGTCATATTCTGACGTTTGCATGGCCAGTGCATGGCCCCACACGCCCACAACACCATACCCCTCGGCCACTCAGCTCAAGGCCAAAAGGAACCTCTCAAGGTTGGGGGCACTGGGTGTGGCCCTGCCCACACGGACTGAGAGAGGATGCAGCTCTGTGAGGGAGGCCTGTCCCTCGGGGCCACTTGTGTCTCACAAGCAGCACGTGGTCTCTGCTCCAGCCCCCAGAGCACAGGCCCCTTAGAGCGGCCAGAGGCGGCCCTGGCCCCCGGCCCCGCATCCTCTGGGACAGGCAGGGAGGGCCGTGGGGCCCTTTCCCTTTCACTGATGAGCACACCGAGGCCGACCCAGAGCATCAAAGCCACTTGCCCAAGACACCAAGCTCCTTGAAGACAGGTGTAAGGCTGAGGCCAGGTACCCCCAGGCTCTCCCGCCCTCTGCTCACCCTCCCATCCGCAGCAACGTTTCCCCAGTAGGTGCTGGGGAAGGACCACCAGGAATCATTCTGAAAGGGGTAAGTTCTGACACCATGCAACCCAGAAATCCCATTGCTACGTGTTTACCGTCAGGAAATGAGAGCATACCTCTGCATAAGAAGTTGTAAAAAAAATGTACATAATATCTTTATTCAAAATAGTCAGGAGGAGAAGATGAAGAAGACCAAGACAGAGAAGGAGAAGAGGAAGAGGAGGAGAGGAGGGAGAACAGGAAGAAGAAGAGGAAAATAGTTAACAACCAGACCACCCAGGTGTCCGTCAGCGGGCCCATCACACTGTGGCCCAGCCACTCCAGTGACTGGAGCGCTCCTGGGCAGGAAAGAGGAATGAACTGTCAGGACACACATCTCGAGTGAGCCTCCCGAACATGACGGTGAGTGGAAGAAGCCAGATGCAGGGGATCATCACTGCATGGTTCCATCTACCTGCGATCTCAGGGAAGGCCACGCTCCAGGCAGAGGAGGGGGACCAGTGGAGCCAGGGTCAGAGATGGAGTGGGGGGGATTCACCGCAAAGGGAGGTGAGGGGACTTTGGGTAAGGAAAACGTTCTGCATCTTGAGTGTGGTGGAGGTCACTCGGTTGTGTACATTTGTCAAACTCACATAACTACTCTGAACACTGTGCAATTTATGGTAGGTAATTTGTACCTCTGTTTTCAAAGTGGCAGAGTGAGGAGGTAAGCAGTGACAACAGGTGGCATATTTTTCCAGGAAGGAGTGTGGTTCCCTGTCCCCACCTCTGTGACAGCAGAGCCCAAGCTTACTTGAGCTGGGTCAGGGGGCCACTGAGAAGCAAAACAGTGTGAGGGTGGGGAAAAGGAGGAGCCCTGTGGCTGCACCTCCCAGCCACTGGGGGGCGCACTGGGTGTGCCCTGGGAGGGAGGCCCAGCCATGCTGAGGAGACCTGCACAAGGGCCCTGGGACATCTGTCTGTTCCTGTTTCCTCACCTGGGAAATCAGTGTGGGGCTTCACTGGGTAAGTGGGCACTTCTGGGGTTTGGCTCCTTCACAGAACAGGCAGGCATCCCACAGGCCTGGGCGTGCTCTGGGGTCTGGATTTTTGGCTCAGAGGCTTGGAATGGGTCCAACCCCAACTCCCTCCAGGGCAGGCATTGCTCAGGGCTGAGAACTTCAGTTCTGGAAGCAGAGACACCTTCCCCCATGTCCCCACCCCCACCACACACACACACACACACACACACACACATCATCTTGCCTAATGTGGGCATTTGTCAACCAGCTGACAGCTGGCTTGGGCAAGAGGCTATCACTCAACCAGGATGGGAAGGAAACCCAGGAACAATTTTATGTCCTAGAGTCCGGAGACTGAGGACGGCTGGGACAGCCCATTCCACCGCCAGCACATAGTGTTCCCGCTCCTGTGAGGACTTTCTGTGGGGGCCCAGCCCCCAGTGCAAGCTGTGAGGAAGGTCAGCTGCTATGCAGGACCTCTGATTCCACATACAGGACCCCAGGAAACCTCACAGGAAAGCGTGGTCCTTTGGAATGAAACCTTCCTTCTTCTCCAGAACCTACTGTGGCTCCCTGTTGTCCCCAGGGCTTCCCTTCCCTGTCCTCTGCCCCTGACCTCACTGGGGCCTCATCTCCTCCACCTGCAGGGGACCGCCTCTCAGGCTGCCCAGAGCTGGGCACTGACTCGCAGTAGTGTCTGTGAGGGCAGCCCACACTCTGCACAGCGGCGCCTTATCACAGGCCCAGGGGGTGGGACAGAGGCCCGGCCGCCCCGCACGCTTCTCCTGTACACTGCATTTCAACCTCTGAAAGTATTCCTGCGACTTGCTCTGCTGTGTGTTGCTCAGGCCTATGGGACCCCGTAGACTGACCCAGGTCATCCCTCCCATGTCTTGAGGGTGAGACGGAGACCAAGAGTGGGCAAGCCCTAGCAGGTTGGGTTCGGTGGGTTGGGCATCACACCCCAAGGTGAAGGGTCACTGTTTCGATTCTCCATCAGTGTACGAGCCTTGGTTGTGGTTTCGGTCCCAGTCGGGGCACATATGAGACACAACCAATCCATGTCTCTGTCACATGGATGTTTCTCTCCCTCTCTGTCTCCCTACCTTCCCTTCTCTCAATCAATCAATCAATCAATCAATCAATGTGAAGAATAAGAATAAGAATGAGGAGAAGGAGAAGAAAAGAAGGAGAAGGGGCGAGTAGGAGTAGGAGAATGGGGACCAGAGGAAGTGAGAAGGGGTATAAAGGTTGCCCAAGGCTGCCCTCCCCTGGCCGAGCCTGGACCAGCACCTGTTCTCCCTGGAGGGCAGCAGAGCCGGGCCATCTGGCTCAGCCACCATCCCTGTGGGACTCCATAGAAATGCATTAGGGGGGAGCAAACTCACTCTACTGCAGCGAGACCTGAGGCCATAACTGAGTCTTATCTCTGCCCTTCACCAGCCACATCGGAATTCCTGCGCCCAGAACCGGCACTGACAGGTCTGAGACGCCCACCTTGGGGGAAACGCAGACCTTTATCTGCAGGGGTCTGGTCTCTCAGCCTCCCCAGGACACAGCTGATTGCAGGGACTGCCTGGTGAGGGCTACCCCCGTGTGGAGGACTTTTGCAGAGTTACGGTTTTCAAGGGGAATTGGAACTTTATGGGCATTGGAACCCTGCTGACCTTAGAACCCAGCCAGACTGACACTGAACTGCATCCTGTGAGCGTTTCACAAATGTCTGGCGCCCCCTCCAGGGTCACTCCTGTAAGAGCAGGGACAGCTCTGCTGCGTCCCAGGCAGCGCTGCATACTGAGTGGATCTCCTTAAGTCCTTACTAGGTACACAAGGAGGAAGGTGGGAGGGATGGGAGGCTGCGTGGGGGCGACCCTGAGAATGAGACACCGTCCTGGGTCCCTTGGCCTGCTGCTGCCTCACCCCATGTTCACCTGGATGGAACAGCTGCCCGGCCCGCGCCTGTGATTTGCCTGCACATGCGCACACAGTGCGCCTGCGCACACACGGCCTGCCGGAGTAGGTGGTGGTTAAGTCGGGGAAGACAGGGGAAGCGGAAGCCTGGAGAAAGTTGCGTTCACAAGAATTTATTTTTCAGAGTCCAGATTGGACCCAGGGCAAACAGACCCTTAGCCGAAGGGCACAACAATCGGCACTTGTGGGCGAAATCTCCGAATCACTCTGCCAATCCTTCTGCCAAGCCTCCTCAACCTGCGGCCCAGTCCGACATCCTGAATCTGTCATGAGGAGGAAACAGTCTCCTTGTGGGGGCTGGACCCAGGGGCAGGACCCCTTCCCACCCGGACACCCCGTTCCTGGGCCACCCCAGGAGCCTTGTGGTCTAGTCACCCTCTGGCAGTGACCTTGGGCACACGTAGTTGAATCCCTACACCCATCAGGAGAAGAGGAAGCTGAGCCCAGACATGGCTACTGGCTTCCCAAGGTCACACAGCCCATCCCAGCAACGCTGAATGCATCTTGGGTTGAACACTCCTCTCTAAGTCAGTGGCTCTCAAACTTCAGCAGGAATAGAACCCACAGGAAGTCTTCTTACATGCAAGCTGCTGGGCCCGACCCCAGACTGGGAGTCAGCAAGCCTGAGTGGGGCCTGAGAATTGGCATTTCTCGTCCTTCCCAGGGGAGGCCCCCTTTGAGAAGCCCGGCTCTCGGGGACTGCAGAGCTGTCCTGCAGACCTGGGGCTCAGCCTGAGGGAGGAGCCCAGGGCGGGGGCTCTCTGGGCCCTGGACGGAGCAGTGGTTAATGGGTCATAGGATGTTCCATGCACCACCACCCAGGGCCCCTACACCCAGAAGGGGCCACTCACCTCCGCACAGTTGATGTCAAAGTAGCCATTGGCCTGGTCCAGGGTGACTGTCCCCACACACTGTTTCACCAGCTGAAAAGAGGAGGCTGGAGGTCACACTGGAATCTCTGTGCTCTCACCCTCCAGGCTCACCCCAGTGTCTGGGACTGCTCCCCAGATGCCTATCGCTCAGCATCCTGGGTGGCTCCCTGGGCCCCCAGCCCCAGCCTCACCCCATTCTCCTTGAATTCACACTGCTCGGGAGGCAGCTGCGTCGTCCTGGGGCACACGGTCTCCTTCAGCGTGAAGCTCACAGGCTTCGGGGTGTTTGGGTTGTCATCCTGGCCAGAAGAGAGAGTGGGGAGACCCGGGTTGGGCACCCGCTTGTGTTTACTGATCTGTCATCCTGCCTCGCCATCGAGATCAGAGAACTTTCAGCAGCCCCGACTGGGTCCCGCACCCCAGGTTGGGTGCTGGGGGAGGATGTGAGCAGGACAGAGCCCGTTCCTGCCCTCGCCAAGCACGGAGAGCGCAGGAGCGGACCTCACACAAACTCTGTGGACTGAGGGATTCAGGCACCTCCTGGAGGAAGGACATTGTCACGGGCGCCCCGGGCTGAGCGGGGTCATCCCTGTGTGGGAGACACAGAAGAGCAGAGGAAACTTGAAGCAGGGAAGTTACATCCCAGACAGACCCAGTGACCTCATTCTTGTTCCTGGAACTTGCAGGTGTCCTGAAGCCCAAATGGGGGTGTGGAAGGGGCACCTCTTTGTATGGTATACATTCTAAGAGAGGAGACTGTCATGTGGGCAGGGACACAGCTCAGGAAGATCTCCTGGAAGAGGTGGGTCACACGGAAAGGGAGGAGTGCGTCCTTGACCACAGGTCCTGCGTGAGCCAAGGCAGTGGCAGTGTGGCCCACCTGGCTGGCCCAGAGCCCCCCTCCCAGCATCCTCCCCAACTCACTGCATCGGGCCTCTGCTGGTCCAGCTGTAGGAGGCGGTAGAGACTAGCCTCTGAGGACCGCTGGTTGTAGCCGTCCACAGCACGGAGCACAGCCTCATTGTAGGTGAGGACCTGGGCAGTGGCTGGAGGCACTGCCAGGCCCAACAGCAGTAGGAACAGTGACCAGCGCCCCCAGGGAAGGCTGTCCCTCTGGGTCTCCATGGTCCCCACTCTGCCTCCTCCCGGCCTGAGGGACCTCCTTTATGCCTGGACTTGTTGCACAAGCCCCACCAGGAGCCTTCCTGACCTGCCCCATCACTGGCCACCTGCCAGGGGTGGGCTGGGCTTGCCTCACCTCTGCTGTGGCTTCAGGGGACTCGCTGGACATGGGCGAGGTCTGCCTCCTGTGCAACCTGAAGAAATCGTTTCTCCATATCCCTGACACCGGATCCGCCTGTTCTGGGAGCCCCAGAGAAGTTTCAGCCAGGGTTGCTCAAGAGAGTTGAAATGTCCAGAAGAGAGGAATGGAGTCAGACACAGTCCTGTGTCCTTCTCCCCACTGGGACGGCCTCAGAATCACCATCATGTAGTGAACTCACCACCAAGTCTTCATTCAATGCCTGCTTTGCACCCAGCAGGCTCTCAGGTCAGGCTGGATGAGTGAATTACAGTGACCATCTCCATCTGCAGCCTTTCCCACCCAGCCAGTCCCAAGGGAACTTCCAAGGCCACTTTATCCTGCTGTAGACCCAGCCCTCAGTCAGTTCAGCGGCTTGGGGACTCGTGCCCCTCTCCTGGGTTCTTTTCTACTGCTTTCTGGTCTAAAAATGTCCCTAGCCCCCACCAGATGTGGGCTGCTGCCCTGGCCCCTCCCCAGCCAAGGCCGAGGAAGGACAGTCCACAGCTACACTCCCACTTCTTTGCTGTCACTCAAGGCCATGGGAGGCTGGCCAGCCCTCACTGGAGACAGTGGCCAGTCTCAAGCCCTGTATTTATCTACCCAGCTGCTGGGGGCCTGTATTTCCTTATGAAATTGCCCCTGCCCCATCCTCCCCTGAGGCCCCTCCCCTGGTTTCCCTTCTGTTTCCCTGGAAGCTCCTTCTTGGTCTCCCCCAGGACCTTTCCCTTAACATGGAGGGCCTGCCCCGGGCCATCCTGGGCTGCTTCTCTTCCCAGGCCTCAAACCTTACTGGGGACACCCTCTCTCAGGCCACCAGTTATGGGGGACAGACAACAGCTGGTCTGCATCTCTGAGTTCAGGACTTCCGGGATTAGCTGTGGCCGTGCCCTAGTCCTGCTGTTTCGGCAGGTGCCCGCTGCACAAGCCCTGAGCTGACAGGCTGGGGAGCAGCTGCCTGCCCCTCCTCCCTCCTGGGGACACTCCTCTCGGACCTCTGCCAGAGCCCCTGCCCTGGCCGCTACCACCATCTTCTCTCCTCTTAGGTGCAGCCACATTCCCGGACTGCACCTCCTCCAGCCTCCTTGCTCTCCCCAGAAAGCAGTCTGCTTCCTCACCATCCTCCAGGGCTCCTCCAAACTCTAATTTGACCATTTCACCCACAACTGCAGGATCCCACACCCCGCAGGCTGGCAGCAGGGCCTGGGGTAGCCTTTGTCCTCTGTGGGCCTGTGGGACTCTTGGGCGCTTGGACAGGGCCCCTCGGAAGGTGGCAGCCTGATGCTGGGGCCGCTTGCGCACTCAGCCTGGGGAGAAGGAAGGAGAAATGGGCCTGTGTGCAACCTGGTTTCGTATCCCTGACATTGCCCCAGTGGGCTCTTAATCAAGCCCGGCTTGCACATCGGGGCCCCTTAGAGGGTGGGAGGAGGGTCAGAACCCTGAGGGACATTGGACCCTCAGATCTCCCCTGGACCCCTCCCCTTTCTTCTGGCTTCAGGGTCCCCAAGGAACCAAACTGGGAGGGAAGGAGGTTTCCATGTGAGTCTTCAGATCAGGGCATGAGACCTGCCCCGTCGTGCGTTCCTCCAGGTCACATGCAGCACACGCAGGTCCCTTCCCAACAGGCTGAGGGGCACTGGTGGGTGCTCCACAGACAGCAGCTGCTGCTGTCACCAGGGCTAGAAGCTCCCCAGGGCTGGTGGGGACCTCAGCCTCTGGGTCGGGCACACAGGCGTTGGGATCCCTGGCCTGTCTGTGACTCACTGTGACTCCCTTTGAAACCCCTGCCCTGGGAGGCCCTCTGAGCAGCACGTGAGGTGAGCCCCACTCTGACAGCCACGGGCAGACTGAGGAGCCCACAGGGGAAGATGAAGGCCAAGCTGTGGAAGTGGTCCAGCTGACTGGCCTCCAGGGCTGTCCCTTGGGTGGAGAGAGAGGCAGAGAGACAGGGAGACAGGGAAGGCACAGGGGAGAGGGAAAGAGGAGCCAGGTCAGGAGGGGGCAGGATGTCCGAGGCTGTGGTAGCCAAGCCCTACATGGTGGGGTGGCCCCTGAGCACTGTCCCCACACGCACCCCTAACCCGGCAAAGAGAGCAGAGCAGCCCTGCAGCTGGGAGCAGAAGGTCCCACAGAGGCTGGCGCAAGGGTGTTGTCACCACCTCCTCCCCCAGCTGGGCTCCCACCTTTCCCAACCCCCCTATTTCTCCTCCCAGTCTGCTGGGGCCAGGTGCTCTTCCCCATCCTGTCCTGCACTGAACCCCTCCCTCCTCGGGCCCTCTCCCAGCCAGGGGTGGAGCCCACCCTTCTACCTGTCAGGGCCCTGGTCTCACTGGGCCACGCATCTCAGGCCCAGCCCCACCAGCCACCTGCAGGCTGCCTGAGCGGCCACTCTCTCCAGCAGAGCTCTGTGCTCCAGCCCTGCAGGCGTCCTTCTCTGCCAGGCAGCTGGCCCCTGGGGCCCGGCCCAGTCCCTCAGGCATGTCTAACAGTACTGACCCTTCCAATGGGAGGGGTGGGGTCTCATCAGGCTGTGCAGGAGAACTTTCTGCAGTGAAGGGACTGTTCTGGGTCTGTGCTCTCCAACATGGTAGCTCCTAACCGCACTTGGCTGTGAACACTTCCAACAAGGCTGGTAGAACTGAGGAGCTGATTTCCTTTTGTTAAATCAAATATATTTTATTCAGTGTGCTATTACACTTGTCCCATTTTCCCCCCTTTACTCCCCTTTGCCCTGCACACCCCCTCCACCTGCATTCCCCCCTTTAGTTCATGTCCATGGGTCATAGATACAAGTTCTTTGGTTTCTCCATTTGCTATACTATTCTTAACCTCACCCTGCCTATTTTCTACCTACCATTTATGCTACTTGTTCCCTGTACCTTTCCCCCTCTCTCCCCCTCCCACTCCTCTGTTGACAACCCTCCATGTGATCTCCATTTCTGTGATTCTGTTCCTGCTCTAGTTGTTCTAGTTGGCTTTTGTTTTGTTGTAGGTTCAGTTGTTAATAACTGTGAATTTGCTGTCATTTTACTGTTTGTATTTTTCATCTTTCTTTTCTTAGATAAGCCCCTTTAACATTTCATACAAATAAGGGCTGGGTGATGATGAACTCCTTTAACTTGACCTTATCTGGGAAGCACTTGATCTGCCCTTCCATTCTAAATGAAAGCTTTGCTGGATAGAGCAATCTGGGATGTAGGTCGTTGTCTTTCATGACTTGGAATACTTCCTTCCAGCCCCTTCTTAACCGCATGGTGTCTTTTGAGAAATCATCTCACAGTCTGATGGCCACTCCTTTGTAGGTAACTCTCTCCCTTTGTCTAGCTGCTTTTAAGTTCCCTCCTTCTTTTACTCTTGGATAATGTAACTATGATGTGTCTTGGTGTGTTTCTCCTTGGATCCAACTTCTTTGGGACTCTCTGAGCCTCTTGGACTTCCAGGAAGTCTATTTCATTTGCCAGATTGGGGACGTTCTCCTTTATTATTTGTTCAAATAACTTTTCATTTCTTGCTGTTCCTCTTCTTTTTCTGACACCCCTATGAATAAGGTGTTGGAACGTTTAAAGAAGTCCTGGAGGTTCCTAAGCCTCTCCTCATTTTTCTGAATTCTTGTTTCTTCATTCTGTTCTGGTTGAATGTTTCTTTCTTCCTTCTTGTCCACACCATTGATTTGAGTCCTGATTTGCTTCCTGTCACTGTTGGTTCCCTGTACATTTTCCTTTATTTCACTTTGCATAGACTTCACGTTTTCCTGTAATTTGTGACCATATTCAACCAATTCTGTGAACATCCTGACTATCAGTGTTTTGAACTGTGCATCCCATAGGTTGCTATCTCTTTGTTGGTAGCTGTATTTTTCTGGAGCGTCAATCTGTTCTTTCATTTGGGCCTTTTTTTTGGTCTTGGAGCACCTGTTTGGTAGTAAGTGATGGAGCCTTAGGTGTTCACTAGGCCGGGGCATCCCACGTAGCTGTACTGTGACACTATCTGTGGAGTAGGGGTCCGAGAGGGAACAGTGTCATTTGCTCCACTCTCTTCCGGTTTTTAGTCACTTCCCCCACTGCCCACAATCAAACTGGACCCTTCTGGTGCTGATTCTCAGGTGGCTGTGTTTGTGTATGTTCTAGGACCATGTAGGTCTCTTCAATGAACTCTCCTGTGAGGCTGGGAGTGTCTCCTGTCACCTCAACCCTCACAGGTGTTTTCAGTCAGAGGTTTGAGGTTTATTAACTTGCGCTGGAGCCGTGGGTTGCACTGTCCGTCTCTCTCCCCAGTTGTTCCTCCCGGTTTATATGCAGGTGAATGTGGGACCACCTGGCACTCCAGCTGTAGCCTTGCCACAGGTCCTCTCTGCCCAGCTGCCAACCTCTGCCCCTCCTACCCTCTGGATGAATGTTTTTTTCTTTTTTCTTTACAGAATTTATTTATTTATTATTAGAGATGGAAAGAGAGGGAAACATCAATGTGGGGTTGCCTCTCATGCATCCCCCACTGGGGACCTGACCCAGCAATCCAGACATGTGCCCTGAGTGAGAATTGAACCAGCAACCCTTTGATTTGCAGGCCAGCACTGAATCCACTGAGCCACACCTGCCAGGGTGAATGTTTTTTCTTTAACTCCTTGGTTGTCAGACCTCCATATAGTTCAATTTCCTGGGAGTTCTAGTTGCTTTTTGTTTTTAAACTTGTTGTTCTCCTTCTTTTGATTGTGTGAGGGGGCACAGTGTGTCCACCTACAACTTCATCTTGGCCAGAAGTTCTGATTTCTTAATTTTCATCATTTAAATGTAAGTAGACACATACATGAAGGAGAGTGGTGGAGATCCTTTTCCCTAGACCTCCCTGTACATTTTTCTTCTCCTTTGTACTGTCATATTCTGACGTTTGCATGGCCAGTGGATGGCCCCACACGCCCACAACACCATACCCCTCGGCCACTCAGCTCAAGGCCAAAAGGATCCTCTCAAGGTTGGCAGGCACTGGGTGTGGCCCCGCCCACACGGACTGAGAGGGGATGCAGCTCTGTGAGGGAGGCCTTTCCCTCGGGGCCACTTCTGTCTCACAAGCAGCACGTGGTCTCTGCTCCAGCCCCCAGAGCACAGGACCCTTAGAGAACCCAGAGGCGGCCCTGGCCCCTGGCTCTGCATCCTCTGGGACAGGCAGGGAGGGCCGTGGGGCCCTTTCCCTTTCACAGATGAGCACACCGAGGCCGACCCAGAGCAGCCAAAGCCACTTGCCCAAGACACCAAGCTCCTTGAAGACAGGTGTAAGGCTGAGGCCAGGTACCCCCAGGCTCTCCCACCCTCTGCTCAAGCTCTCATCCGCACCAACGCCTGTCCCTGTAGGTGCTGGGGAAGGACCACAATCATTTTGAAAGGGTTAAGTTCTGACACCATGCAACTCAGAAATCCCATTAATTCGTGTTTATCATCAAGAAATGAGAGCATACCTCCACACAAAAACTGTTAGAAGAATTTGCATAGAAACTTTATTCAAACTAGTCAGGAGAAGATAAAACAGAAGAACAAAACAGTCAACAACCAGGGACCACCCAGGTGTCCGTCAACGAGCCCATCACACTGTGGCCCAGCCACACCAGTGACTGGAGCGCTCCTGGGCAGGAAAGAGGAATGAACTGTCAGGACACACGTCTCGAGCGAGCCTCCCGAACATGACGGTGAGTGGAAGAAGCCAGATGCAGGGGATCATCACTGCACAGTTCCATCTACCTGAGATCTCAGGGAAGGCCAAGCTCCAGGCAGAGGAGGGGGACCAGTGGAGCCAGGGCCAGGGATGGAGTGGGGGGGATTCACCGCAAACGGGGGGTGAGGGGACTTTGGGTAAGGAAAACGGTCTGCATCTTGACTGTGGTGGAGGGCACACGGTTGTGTACATTTGTCAAACTCACATAACTACTCTGAACACTGTGGAATTTATGGCAGGTAATTTGTACCTCTGTATTCAAAGTGGCAGAGTGAGGAGGTAAGCAGTGACAACAGGTGGCATATCTTTCCAGGAAGGAGCGTGGTTCCCTGTCCCCACCTCCGTGACAGCAGAGCCCAAGCTTACCTGAGCTGGGTCAGGGGGCCACTGAGAAGCAAAACAGTGTGAGGGTGGGGAAAAGGAGGAGCCCTGTGGCTGCACCTCCCAGCCACTGGGGGGCGCACTGCGTGTGCCCTGGGAGGGAGGCCCAGGCCATGCTGAGGAGACCTGCACAAGGGCCCTGGGACATCTGTCTGTTCCTGTTTCCTCACCTGGGAAATCAGTGTGGGGCTTCACCGGATTAGGTGGGGACTACACGGGTTTGGTTCCTTCACAGAACAGCAGGCATCCCACAGGCCTGGGCATGCCCTGGGGTCTGGATTTTTGGCTCAGAGGCTTGGAATGGGTCCAACCCCAACTCCCTCCAGGGCAGGCATTGCTCAGGGCTGAGAACTTCAGTCCTGGAAACAGAGACACCTTCCCCCATGTCCCCACCCCCACCACACACACACACACACACATCATCTTGCCTAATGTGGGCATTTGTCAACCAGCTGACAGCTGGCTTGGGCAAGAGGCTATCACTCAACCAGGATGGGAAGGAAACCCAGGAACAATTTTACGTCCTAGAGGCCCGGAGACTGAGGACGGCTGGGACAGCCCATTCCACCGCCAGCACATAGTGTTCCCGCTCATGTGAGGACTTTCTGTGGGGAACCCAGCCCCCAGTGCAAGCTGTGAGGAGGGTCAGCTGCTATGCAGGACCTCTGATTCCACAGACAGGACCCCTGGAAACCTCACAGGAAGGCTTGGCCCTTTGGAATGAAACCTTCCTTCTGCTCCAGAACCTACTGTGGCTCCCTGTTGTCCCCAGGGCTTCCCTTCCCTGTCCTCTGCCCCTGACCTCACTGGGGCCTCATCTCCTCCACCTGCAGGGGGACCCCCTCTCAGGCTGCCCAGAGCTGGGCACTGACCCGCAGTAGTGTCTGTGAGGGCAGCCCACACTCTGCCCAGCAGCGCCTTATCACAGGCCCAGGGGGCGGGACAGAGGCCCGGCCACCCCGCACGCTTCTCTTGTACACTGCATTTCAACCTCTGAAAGTATTCCTGTGACTTGCTCTGCTGTGTGTTGCTCACGCCTCTGAGTGCTAGACTGATGGAGGTCATCCCTCCCGTTTCTTGAGGGGTGAGACGGAGACCAGGAGCGGGCCAGCCCTGGCCAGGAGGCTCTGCTGGTTGGGCTTAGTCCCAATTCAATTTCCGGTCAGGGCTCATTCCTGGGTTGTGGTCCAGTCCCCGACTAAGGTGCTAGTGTCAGGCAAGCGATGAATCTTTCTCCTGTTCTCTTTCTCCCTCCCTTCCACTCTTACTGAAAGTGAATAAATAAAACCTCAAAGAAAAGAAACCGGAGTGGTAAAGAAGCTGACAGCTAAGCTACAGGGCCAGCAGAGACAGACAGCACGGTGTGCGGCCCTGGCCGCGGTGCCTGTTCCGCGGTGCCTGTTCCACGGTGCAGAAGGCCCCGAGGCCAGATCCTCCACGATTGCGGTGACATCAGTTTTTCTTGTTTTTTATATAATTTTAAAATTATTGTTGCCGTGCAGTATTGTATTAGTTTCAGGTGTACTACATAGTGATTAGTCATTCATATAACTTAGAAAGTGATCTCGCCAATAACTCCCATCTGACGCCGCACGTGATTATTAGGATATCGTTAAATAAAAGAATGTGAAGCGCCCAGTCAGGGCACATGCCTGGGTGCAGGGACACGTCCCCAGTAGGGGGCACACAAGAGGCAGCCACACATTGATGTTTCTCTCCTTCCCTGTCTCCCTCCCTTCTCCTCTGTCTAAAAAATAAGTAAATAAAATCTTTTAAAAAAATGTGAAGCGCGGCACGTTTTCCCTGTGCTGCCGTTCACATCCCTGTCGCGCATTCTGTTCTTCACGTGTGCCTACCTCCCAGCCCAGTCCCTCCTAACAGCTGGCTCTTCTCCCAGCATGCCTCACTTCTTTCCAGAAAAATATTGTGCTGGGAAACGAGTGCCCTCTGGCGGCCTCCTTGGGGGCTACGCCAATGCTCGCCAGGGGGAAGTGAGACAGAAAAGTCCTCAGCCTTTTCAGAAGAGAAAAGCGACTCCAGGGACCTGCCTCACTACCCCAAGCTGTAAGTCCAGTCCATTTTCCAAGGGGGAGTGAGGGAGGGGTAGGCTGGATGGCTTCTCAGAGGCCCGTCTAAAGCCCCTGATTTCAGGATAACATTCAAATTCTTAGTCTTCAATCGCTCTACAAGCATTTCTCTCTTTCCCAACGAGCAACACGGGCTCTGTATTGCTGCTGGGAACGAGAGACCGTGAGGCCCCAGACAAGCTCACGCAGAAGGCCCAAAGCTCTTCTCTCTCCCTACGCCTGATGCTCCCGCTTGAGGGGCCGAATGGCTTCCTCTCTCACGACCTCTCTGAAGGAGTAGCTAGAGAGAGGAGGACGCCCCAGAGAATGCTATCCTGCAAGTCAAGCAAAGCCAATGTTTCTAGAAGGAAACCGTCGTCTGTATCCCAGCCAGAGTGACATGGCATGTGACGTGGTCACTGGATCCAGCAAAATCCAGACCCCCGGAGAGCTTGCCGAAGGCTGTTTCTGTGGAGTCGGGGGTTGAATGTCTGATTTGATTAGGTTCAAGAGGAAATGAGAGGAGAGAAATTAGAGACAACTTTTTTACTGTGAAGAGAAGGAATACAGCTGGAGCATCAAGCGAGGACCAGGGACGGTTGTTTTATTATTATATTTTTTCCCAAGATTCTTTCTTTCTTTCTTATTTATTTATTTATTTATTTATTTATTTATTTATTTATTTATTTATTTATTAAGGGAAAGGAGGGAGAAAGAGAGGGAGAGAAACAGGATGTGCAAGAGAAACAGCAATCAGTTGCCTCTCTCACGCCCCCTGGGGACCTGGCCTGCAACCCAGGCATGTGCCCTGACTGGGAATAGAACCGGCAACCTTTCGGTCTGCAGGTCTGTGCTCAGTCCACTGAGCCACACCAGCCAGGGCTGTTTTATTATTAATTGCAAAGATTTCAGTGGAGTATACAGAAGGGCGAATAAACCATGAGTGTACATGTAGCTCAATGAATTTCCACAAGGTGAACACATTCCTGCAACCAGCACCCAGATCAAGAAACAATGGGACCAGTTCCCAAAAGTCCTTTTCATGGCCCTTTCCAGTTACCGCGCCCCCCCAAAGATAATCAGCACCCTCACTTTTATCACCAACAAACAGCAGGGCTTTTCATTTTTCTTTAATTTAAATATTTTATTGTTTATGCTATTACAGTGGTTCTAATTTCCCCCTTGTCCACCTCCACCCAGACCCCTGCACCCCTGCGCTCCCACAAGCAGTCCCCACACCGTTGTCCATGTCCAGGGGCCATGCACACATGTTCTTTGACTAATCCCTTCACCCTTTTTTAACAAGTACCCCCCCTCCCCAGGACTTTTCATTTTTTAAAACTTTGTATCAATGGAATCAAACAGCATGTCCGTTTCTGTGTCTGGCTGATGTTCAGCATCGGTTGTGAGTCATCCATAGAGTCCTTTCTTTTCATTGCTGCATGAAAGAGCCTCTATTTACCCATTCTGTTGTGGACAGGCATCTGGACCGTCCTCTGCTCGGGGCTAAACCACGAACCGTACTGTAGTACTCTACCTCCTGTGCCAGTCTCTTGCCTCCCCAGAGCCTCCCTGAGCCTCCTTCCTCACCTCCTACCTCCCCCGCCCAGGCAAAATGACCTCCACGTGGCCACCTCCAGTGACTTCCTTCACTGCACCCCTGAGCGGACCGGCCACTCCCTCCCTTCGGGTTCCTTCCCCAGTGCCACCTTTGTGGGCCTCTTTGCTGCATCTGGGCTTCAGTACTAGTGCCCCCCAGGCCCAGTCTCCTAAAACACTCTTTGAAAGAAAAAAATAAATAAACACTCTTTGCACATCCCCAGGGGCCATTATTGTCCTCGGCCTAATGAACCCCCAAATCGTTCTCCTGCGTGCCACCCCCAGACGGTACACAAGCACAACACCGAGCTCTTCAAATCCCTCTCGAACCCTGGAACCCTGCAGCCGTTGCTGAGATAATGGTACCACCCACCCAGGTGCTTAAGTCCTGACTGAGGCTAGGACTCATTCTCAATGGCTTCCTCCTCCTCTCCCACCTTAACTCTATTCCCGGAGAGAATCCGATAAGCTCTACCTCCTGTACACTCCCAAAGCCACTCCCTACCTCTGGTGGCCGAGGCCCCCACCTCCATTCGCCGGGACTGTTGGGAGAGCCCCTTCCTCGGGCTTCCCCACTCTTCCCCACACCCACCTAAGGCAGTTCAGGCGGTATCATGGGTTACCCGCCACACCCTCCCCTATCTACAGAATGAAGCCAAACCCTTCAGGAAGTCCAGGTCCTCCAAGCAGTGTCTGTCTCCTCCTTCCCACTTGGTCCCCTTGTAGTCACTCCCAGATGCCCATTCTAGGACTCAGAAGTAGTTCCCGGAAAGTGCTGTTCCTGCTACCTGGCCTCTTTGGGCTCCTTTCTCTCCTTACAAAGCGCCCCGTCTCACCCTACCCCAAGTCGCCCTTTTCCAGCACCCTAAGTCTTCAAACTTCAGCAGCTTTCACTTCCTTTGGAAAGTTCCCCTCTGCCACCCCTCAGGCCCCTCCTCTGGGCCCCACCAATCCTGCAGAAATGACAGCAATTATTACTATTATTATAAGGGATGTTCTGTGAGATAATATTTGGCAGAGGTGAGCCCCCTGAGGGCAGAAACCATGGGATTTGACTTCCAGCACCGGGTTTGTCCCAGTGAGCCGTGAGTAAGCATTTGTTGAATGATGCACGCAAGAACGGGATGCTGAGTCCAGTATGAAACTACCCCGCAAAAGGAGAGGAAACACATTTTTAGAAGTTTAATGGAGAAAAGTATTTGAAGTAGTGGACAGGGACGGGGTGGGCACCACAGACCCCAGGGGAACCGTGACAGCAGGGAAGGAGAAATAGCCTGAGGCTTCAGGGTGGGCGGGGTGGCCTGTGGCTGGAGCTGTAGACGGGGTGTAAGGATCTTGGTGCTGTGAGCCAAAGCCTGTAGTCTTCAGCCTGTCAGCCATTGCTCTGAAAGAATGGGCACGTGCAAGATGCTAAATCAAGAAAGGAGTGTTTCTTTTTCTACAGAAACTAAATCTGACAAAACAATGGGAGAATTTTTCTTTATTTTATTTTTTTTTTGTGGGAGTTCTTTTCTTTGTTTTTTAACAAGGGAAATCCCTTCTCCAGACCAAATATACAGGGCACTGCAATAGGTAATGCAGATTTAAAAACCGAGCTCTTCTCGTTGTCAAAGAGTGGCAGGGAAGAGCCAGGAGCCCCGCTGGGGTGCCTTCCTGAGGAGCACAGCTGGGAGGTGAGGCCTACTCTCCTCCTCGGCGCCATCCCCTTCCTCGGTCAAGTCCACACCGTCTCACAACAGGACCTGTGATGTCCCCCAAATGGTCTCCCCAGCTCTACCATTGCTGCTCTCCACTCAGCTCTGCTCTGGAGTCAAGGTTAACTCTGCTCTGGACCCAGGTCTTTAAAATGTAAATGGAAGCCTTTTGATGCTTTCCCTTTGCCCGTGAGACAAAAGTTCAACTTCCAGAATGTGGCCTACAAGCCCCTGCAGTCCGGTCTAAACCCCGCTTCTCCCACTTGCTCCCCGCCACACGCAGGGGACCCCTAGCCTCAGGGCCTTTGCTTAGGGCCAGTCCCTATGCCCAGAGCACTGCTTCCTCCCCATCCTGAGGGTTTACGCTGGACACTTCCTCAGGAATTCCTGACATACCAGGCCAGATCAGATTCCCTTTTTAAACACTATCAAAGCATTCACACTTATCTTTTTTTTTTGCATAATGTATTCAATCTACCTGTACTGAGGGGTCCCCTGAACCAGGCAGGCCCTGAGTTGAACTGTAGGAGAGAAAGGGAAAGGCAAGTTCCTTACATGCTTGAGTTTATAGTCATTTGGGTGGACTCACCCTGATTAAATAATCACAGAAAGGAAAGTAAGCACATGGTGCCTGGAAGGTGCATAACAACAGGAGCATGTATCAGTCAAGGTGTCTGAGCATAGAGCTTTCCTGGGCAGGGTGGGTGTTAGCTGAGTGAAGTGGGTGTGGGCGTGAGGAGGGCATTCCAGCATTTTCCAAGGAAGTGTTGATGCTGTCTGTTTGGATGGGGCAAGCTGGTAGGCTTGCTCAGTAGAGGCTGAATGAATGAGTAAAAACTGATCTGCCCCAAAGCAGAATCAGAAACTGAAACCTCCCGGTTCACAATGCAAGGCCCTTCCCTTCCCTTCCCCTCCTGCTGCTCTGGGACTTTAAAGGGCATACATAAGTGAATGGGAAAAGGACATGGTTAAATTATGCTTTTCCTTTGCTCCAATTCACAATTGAAGATGACCCGAACATAATAAAAGTCACCCTCAACACTTCAGTCAACCTTTAAAAAGGGGGGGAAAAAAATCCATGACTGGTGTGGCTCAGTGGATTGAGTGCCAGCTTGCGAAACAAAGGGTTGCTGGTTCAATTCCCAGTAGGGGCACATGCCTGGGTTGCAGGCCAGGTCCCCAGGGGGGGACGCCTGTGAGGCAACCACACACTGATGTTTCTCTCCCTCCCTCCCTTCCCCTCTCTCTAAAAAGTAAAGGGATGTTCTGTGAGATAGAGCATCTCACATCTTTTTTCCTTAAAGAAGGAAAGCATGAAATAACTAAATAATAATAATAATATAGACAATAGCACTTGGAAGAGTGTCTGGAACATAAGCGCTGTGTTAGGTTTTATTAAATTTATGGTATTGCTATCTAGGAGCTCCCAATAGGATAAGATAGGGTGGAAGAGAAGGAAATGATTTTTAGAAGATATACCAAGGGCTAAAATGGAGGTGAGCAAAGAATGCTGAGCCCCGCAGCCCACGCCGTATTGTAGGGTTCAAGTCTTGTGTGGTCAGCAGCTCGTGGTCAGCTCGGCCCACAGGGTCTGGAACCGCCTGATTGAGATGAGCGTTAGCGCTCCGGAACTGGGCTCTAGTGTTCCGAGGGCAGCGCCCAGTCAGTGGGTCATTCAGTCCCTCCCTGGTTATAAAATTGGGGCGTGGAGGCCCAGGCGGAAGAGAGGGGCCCACAATACCGCAAGGCTGGGCTCAGCCTAGCCTCCAGAGGCCTTCTCCAGCCGCCACATTCCCTCAGTGTGTAGGGCACTGGGCAGGGGCGATGAAGCAGTAGCCCAACGGGGACAGCAAGCGACTGGGCGGCCTCGCGGGGTAAGAACTACGTTCCCCAGCATGCAACGGGTCAAGAGCAGCCTTTCGATCGCGACCAGCGCCTCGCAAGTGCTGCTGGGAGTTTTCATTGACCTCTGAGCCCGCGCTCTTTGGGATCAGCCCCGGTCCCCCCCCAAACCCCGCCCCTTTCGGAGAGCCGCCGACCTCGCAGAGTCCCGCGCGTTGCCCCCTTTTCTCCCTCTTATTGGTCCCGCCTAGCTGCCTTTCGGGAGCCAGGGGGAAGAGTTGCTTACTGATTGGCGCGTTCCGTTTGGCGCCAACTAGGAAAGGGGGGCGGAGCAGCGACTGTCCCTACTAAGCAATTACCGCGAAAGGCCTTCTCCGCAGAGACAGGGGCCCGGGAGGGAGGTGAGTGTTGTCTTGGGTCTTGGAGGTCTGGAACTGGGCCAGGGGGTGAGAGTAAACGAAGAGAGCGTGAGCGTGGGCTGTTTCCCCTAGGCCCCGGCCGCTGCCCGTCCTGATCCGCGGCGTTTGTTTGGATTTAATCTTCAGGTTGCCGGCGCCCGCCCGCCCGCCCGCTGGCCTCGCGGGGTGAAGGGGAAGCAACCTTGCGTGTGGCTGGCGCCTGCTGGGTCCGGACACCCGCCCGTCCGCGCCGCTTCTCCCGCGACAGCCGCGTCCCTGAACCGCGGGGTCGTGTTTGTGTTTGACCCGCGGGCACCGGCGGCGGGGCTCGCGGGCCAGGCCAGTGCCGGCAGGGCGGGGCGGCGCGGCGGAGGAAGAGGGAGCGGGAGCCCTGGGAGGCCGGGCGCCGCCATGGAACTGGGCCCGGAGCCCCCGCATCGCCGCCGCCTGCTCTTCGCCTGCAGCCCCCCTCCTGCGCCGCCGGTCGAGAAGGCGCTGTTCGGCACGCCAGCCTCCGGGGGCCTGTCGCCTGTCACCAACCTGACGGTCACCATGGATCAGCTGCAGGGACTGGGCAGGTGAGGGGGGACAGACGAGCGGTTCCACAGGCCTCTGACCTCCCAGACGGCTCTCGGGGCGATCAGGCCGGGAGAAGGGCCTGACCTGTCCGCCGTTTGGGGTCCGGTCAGTCTGGCGGGGGCTAGCCATGTGCACCCTCTCCCTAGGGCGGAATGTTGGGCGGGAGAGGCGGTTCGGACAGTCCAGGGCCGCCGTCAGCCCACAGCCAGGCCCGGTAGGGGTCGGGGCGGCCCCAGGTCCTCATCCTCGCCACCCCTTTCGGATTGCCTTGCCCTGTCCTCTCTGACCCTGTCCCAGGAAGCCCTTTGGAATCTACCTCCACCGGGGAAAAGCAGGCCCTACTAGGCGCTCACTTCCCCCCTTTGCTGAACCGTCTTGAAGAACATAGTTTCCTGTGATCTTTGTTCCTTCCCAACAAAGGGACATGGCATTCTCTCGCCTAAGGTTTGTGCAGAACCATCGCAGTCCCTCGCCCCGTGCACATTCGTGATGGCCACCCCGATGCATTGCTAAGGCCGGGCCTTTTTACTCAACTTTCCATGCTCAAGACTTACCTGAGCTTCTCCTTATAGCAAAATAAATAAACAAATGCACCCCACGCACGATGAAGCTGTTTTCCCTTTGGTCTTGGACATCCTATTTTCTAAGTGAGCAAGTGTCCTGTAGGTCTTCCAACCTCTGAAAAGCAGGACCTTTTCCTATTGGTTTTTCATCTCTGCTCCTAGCACAGTACCTACACACCGGACACATGCTCTCATTTCAGGAATACTCCAGCCTTCATCGTAGTCATCCTTTCCTGCAGTTGGACCCAGGCCATGCCTCCCACCCACTCCTTTCTCATCGTTTCTGTGTAGTGGTAGCTGCCAGGATGTTTGGGTGGCAGGGTGTTCTGTGGGGTGGTCTAGAGGGAGTGACGGTGGGTTGCTGGCATCCTGGCTACTTGGCCTGTCTCCTGTATTTAACCTGCTAGTTATGGCCTAGAAATACTTAGCATCACTCCTCTCGGTTTCAGTGAGTATGAACAGCCGCTGGAGGTGAAAAACAGCAGTCTGCAGAGGATGGGCTCCTCCGAGTCGACTGATTCAGGTATTCTTTCGGCCCGCGGCACTGACCGTGTGTCTGCTGTGCGGGGAACAATACCCGGGATCTGCTGGACGTGCGCTTCCCCCTGGAAACTTTCTGTGGCAGTGTGGCGAGGGAGAACACCCAGCTTGCTGGCCGGTCGTGGAGACATCAGGCAGGAAGGGCCTTTGCTAGGTGGGCTTGGTGCCACCCTGCTGCCTTGGGTGAGATGGGCCCCGCCCTTGGTGTAAATACTTGCTTTGCTTGTCATGGGACATAATTGTATTTCCCAAACTCCCAAATTGTAGATAGGATCTGCCAGGATAAACTATTTGAAATAAAAACTTGCGGAACACTGGTGCTACGTATTATCTCCGAGGTTGGAATTCGCAGAAAGGAACTGGATAATCTTACCTGAACAATCACGCAATCAGGGGAGGGTTCGAGAGGGTCCGGCTCGGTCACTCTCTCCTCAAATCCTATTTTCCTTGATGGCATTTGCAAGTAGGAAAGGGGATTTGTAGATACACCATGAAAATATTTAACACGTGTGCAAATATTGTTTTCGACAATCAAAGAGAGACTTGACTTCATTTTTGGCAAAAAGTCCAAGCCGTGAGTCTTCGTTGACTGGCTAAAAGAAACAATACTAAGATTTTTACTTCCTTCCATGACAAAATGGTTTTTTATGGACTGTTTCCTAAGAGGTATTTTCATTTTCTACAGGCTTCTGTCTGGATTCTCCTGGGCCCTTGGACAGTAAAGAAAAGTATGTATTCACTGCTTTTAAGTGTTTGTGCTTAGGGAAAAAAAACTTTTCTTTTTTATTATTATTTTCTTCAATGACTTTGTCATACTCTGGATTTCGCTGTCCCTGTAAACAGTCTGGTACCTTAATGAGTCGTTTGTGTCAGCAGTTTTCAGAACTTCCCTTTCTTTATTTTCGCTGTAATTTGGTGTTTCCTTTTAGTCTCACTCAAGCCCTTGCCCCACCCCCTGACGTCCTGGCCTTCAGAGTAGGCTTGCTTCTCTGACCTTGAAGCCCAGTGTTGGGGTGCTCGTGAGACAGGACAGTTTCAGAAACCCGTTCTTCCATCTTGCCCGAAGTGGGGATGTTTTTGACCGCCCTCAAAGTATAGATTGAGCGCCGTGCATTCTGCTATCTCTTTGCTTTATTCTCATTTATCTAATGATTCTATTGCAGCCTTGAAAATCCCATGAGGAGAATAAATTCCCTACCTGTAAGTTAATTCCCTTGTATATTTTGAACTGATAACTGCTATCTGCCCCATAGCCACCAGTGTGATCTTGATAGTAGACATTAATTTAGACAATGAAGACTGCTTTTCCGTAATTTCAAAAGCACTCAGGCATTCCTAAAAGCATCTTCAATAACTGCCTCTTTTTCGGCCATTTCTAACTATCAGTTTTAATCAAAGTAGGAGGAATTCTTTGCAAAGAATTCCTTATGCAAACGATGTTGTTGGGGAAGGGGGTGATTTGGCGACCCTGAATCCCCACTGAGAGGGCCGTGGGCCTTGTGGGGTTGTGTGTGAAGCCATATAGTGGGCACTTATGTGCTGTGTTCTGGCAAGGCGGAGCCCTGGCCGCAGTCACGGCTGTGTGTGTGGGCCTAGGCCGGAGCCCCCCACCAGCCATCTTTTTTCCTTTTGAGGACTGAGTTGCCATTGAGTTTTCATTTATGGACCCTAATTCCTTTTTCACTTTGATAGCAGAAGCTCTTGGGGTGTAGTCCAGCTCTGAAGAGGAGCCATTCTGATTCTCTTGACCATGACGTCTTTCAGCTGATGGACCAGGATGAGAACAAGGAAAACGTGAGTGTTGCACCGACGTACTCACTTAGCGCGGGAGTACAGCTCACTAGTGCCAGTGGCGTCCAGAGAAGTGGCCGGGCTGCCTCCTGGGAGGTAAACTTTTATCAGTGTCATGATGGTCTCTGGGGTCAGAAGCCTCGATTTGAACCCTGCTGCTAATCAGCTCTGTCGTGACCTTGGCGAGTTATTTCCTCTTTTAGGCTTCTTCATTTCTCTGTGAAGCAGGAGTAGCGGCGCCTTGCAGGGCTGCTGTGGGAGTGCAGTGAGACAACGGAGGTAAAGCGCTGCCGGTGGTTCCTGGCTAGTTTCTCCGGAGGTGTCTGCCCGGGCCCTCCTCGCCCCCGTGTGCGCTGACGCTGGGAGGGGTTGTGAGCTTAGGGAAAAGCTGCTTGACAGTGTTTGAAGGAAGGGAGCCAACAAGTCCCAGGGAGTTTCAGAGAAACTGAAGTGGCGCTTAGAGGATGATGAGCTTGTGGCTGTCCATTCAAAAGTCCGAGAACACCTTGGCCTGGCTTTTCTCTCACACCCGGCACACGTGCCTTGCACGGGGCAGGCATCCGAAATATTATAGTTGAAGTGAATTCGCTCAACTTCTCCAGTCTTCTTACTCTATTTCCACCCCTTTTCCCTTCCCTGCTAACAAGCCATAGTTCATAAGCCTCGCACTCTTTCAGACTTGGTATAAAACCTACTGCTCCCGTGAACTCTCCCAATGATTCCTCTGGCAACTTGCAAGATGGCCTGCGGGAGGCTATAGAAATGAGTTACTGCCTCGGGGGTTTGGAAGACTCGCATCGGCCTCTGTGTGGTGGCTTTCTACCCAGCAGTCCAAACCTGTGGCCCCGCCTAGACCGTCTGTGTTCCCCTGTCCCTCCCAAATTTGGCTTCTCCCGGGGTCGCCTGCTTGGAGCTTTGTTCTGGAAGGGAAGCAGCATAGGTTAAAGAGCTCTTGCTCTGGAGTTGTCCTGTCGGCCTGTGAAGCCAGATCCTTAGGCGCATCTGGCCTGTAAGATATTTAGGGCCCATAAGGTTTAGTTTCCTCATCTGTAAAATGGGGGCGATTGGGTTATAGTTGATAGTTCATGAGCTAATGCACAGAAAGTACTTAGTCCTGTGTCAGCGTGTAGGTGCTCCGATATTAGCTGTTACTGCTCTGAATACACACCAAACACTTACGTGGGTATTTTAGGGTAGGGGGCTTATGAGTGCTTTTAAACTTGACGTGAATGCAATCGCACAGTGTATAGTCTATCACTTTGACTTTTCACTCAGCCTTTTGTGAGATTCATCCATGTTGCAGGGTAAACCAGCTTTTTCCATTACTTTTAATATGGAATACAATAATTTTAAGCGGGAAAAATGATCTCCTAGTGGGAGGAAGAAGGTGGAAAGTGTAAAGCCCTCAAGCATATCTAGAGTGAAAAGTTTTGGCTCCCGTTCACAGGCATATAGAAATAACTTTGCTGTAGGTTCTACCAAGCTGTTGATTTAGCTTCGAACTCACAGTGTTTTGTGTACTTGGCAGATACGTGCTTGTTAGGAAATAACAGCGTGCTGAGAAGAAGTTGGCTGTTGACGGCGTCTTTGAAATTCTTAGTTACCCAGATGCACTGTTGGAGTTAGATCAGAAATGGGGGAGCCCTTAGTTTGGGGTCAGTTACAAAGATGATCGGTGCCCACACCCCTGCCTGTCTCACCCGAGCTGTAGCTGAGGCCCTGGCGCTGGCTTCCATAGACCGTGGAAGATGTCTCGACCGTACTGTCTTGCAGGAAGCCTTTGAGTTTAAGAAGCCCGTAAGACCTGCGTCTCGAGGCTGCCTGCACTCTCATGGACTTGAGGAGGGTAAAGATCTCTTCACACAGAGGCAGAGCTCTGCGCCGGCTCGGATGGTATGTGCTCTGGCTTTCCAGGGAAGTTTCTGTTGGGAAGAGAATGAAAGCGCCTTTAACCCGGAATTGGAGGCACTGCAGTTGCTCTCGCTGTCTTTACCTTGACTCTGTCTTTCAAATGGCCACGTTTTTGGTGTTTGTGCTGTGCCTGGAGAGCAGGCAGGCAGAAGCAGGGTGAGAGGAGGTACTGTACTCGAGCAAAAAATATTTGACCTGGTCAATTCTGGGAAAAAATCGGCAGGTACCCTGGGTTGTTCTGCTCTGTGTGCAGTGGGATTATATGTCCTACTTAAAACTTGCTCTTTCACGATGCATCCTGAGTGCTAAGAGGCACTTCCCCAGACTGATTTTTGGAGAGAACATTTAGCTTCTTCCAGAGGTGGTTTATTAAGAACTATTGTGGATGTCAGGAAACCTAGCCTCTGGGCTACTTGGTAATAATTGGAGCCACTTGCCCCGTGGTTATTTATTTGCTAGACAGAGACCGTCATTACTTCCCAAGTTTTCTGCTGTTGATCTGACGGCTCCAGACCAGCGGGGTCCAACCTGAGCAAAACGACCACGTTTGGTTCCCAGGTTTTCCTGGGAACGTGCATCTGAAAATACAATTCTCCAGACTGGCTTGTGGTCTGAGATGTGGGTTCGGTCCGTATTGCTGTGTCCAGCGTTAGTACAGAGCACTTGGATGATTCCTTAGCTGTGAAATAACTAGACTCAGCCATTTCACAGGTTGGGAAAGTGCTCGGGGAGGTTGGGTGATTTGCCAAGAAGCAGAAGAGCAGGATTTAACAAAACCTCCTGAGCCCTGAGCACACAGTAACCCTTGAGAGCTGGCTACCCAAACTCAATGTGCTTTGTGTGTGCGCGCGTGCACGTGCGCGAAGCCAGCGTCTCCTGTGATCCCTTGGCCGTCCCTCATTGTGAACTGAAAGTGTAAACTGAAAGAAAGCCAGTGCTAATCACACGGGTTTGGTGTTTGATCGTGTCACAGGGCATTTCCTTGGTGAGCTTGCTTTTGGTCTCCAAGCACCATCTGTCTTTCTCATAGTGGCTTCTTGGTGTGGGAATCACGGAGAAAGAATTGTCTGTCTAGAGATTTGTTTGTCATTTTCTTTTCTCTTATTTAAGTTTTATTTATTGATTTTGGGGGTGGGGAACAGGAGGGAGAGAGCGAAATATTGATTTGTTGTTCCACTTATTTACGCATTCCTTGGTTGATTCTTGTACGTGTCCTGACCAGGGACTGAACCCACAACCTTGGTGTGTTAAGACAATGCTAACCGACTGAGCTGCCTGGCCTGAGCTGTTTGCCTTTTTTTTCCTACTTTATTTTTTATTGTTTATTCTACAGTTGTCCCAGTTTTTTTCCCTTTTGCCCCCTCCTCCCAGCCACCCCGTCTCCCAAAGTCAGTTCCCTCTCCATTGTCCGTGTCCGTGAGTCATTCTTACACGTTCTCCAACTAATCCCTTCCCCTTCCTTCCAGCTTGTTTGTCATTTTCTGTAACAGGTCTGCACCTAGGGATTCAAGGACCTAGGTCACAAAAACTGGTGTTACACCGTTATGTGAGCATTCAGAGGGTTGTTGGGTGGGTGGAAAACTGCCCAAGCGGTGTTCAGGTGCACTTGTGCAGCGTCAGAGAAAGCCCAGAACTTTTTATTTGGGAAGCAAAGCTAGTGCCACACCAGAGTGGGCCAGCTGCAGAGAGGATTCCAGGTTGAGTGACCCACCCAGAGCCACTTAACGATCTGTGCGCTCGTGTCCCACAGGGGTTTGGGTCTTAAGGATATTCCTAGGGCTTATGTGGGAGCCACCTTGTTACTGTGGGGAAAATGTGCCTCTGAACTGTTTTCCTGGCTTTGGGAAGCACGTGGAAAAGAAATAATAAAGTGTCAGCAATGCTTGTATTAGCAGTATTTATCTCCCTTTTAAAAAAAGATTTTCTTTATTTATTTTTAGAGAGGGGAAGGGGAGGGGAAGGAGGAGAGAAACGCCGATGTGTGAGAGGTACAGCAACAGGTTGCCTCTCACACGCCCCCAGCTGAGGGCCTGGCCTGCAGCCCGGGCCTGTGCCCTGGCTGGGAATCGAACAGGCGACCTTTCTGTTCACAGGTCAGCACTCGATCTGCTGAGCCACACTGGCCAGGGCTAAATTTTCTGTATCAAGTATATACTGGTTGAATAGTGGGGCTTCCCCCAAATCCAGATAGGGTTGCCTGATGAGATGCCTCCATTTTACTCCAGGAATGGTCCCTCTCCTAGGGAGAGTGTAATGGGGAGAAATGCTTGGGCTTTAGGGTCGAAACAAGTGAGCCCTGTGGTCCTGGTAACCTTGCTTAAGCATTGGTTTTCTGACTTTTTATTAAATTATTGATTTCTGGAGAAAGAGAGGAAGGGGGCAGGGAGAGAGAGAGAAACATCCATGTGTTGTTTCGTGTTTATGCATTCATCAGTTGTTTCTTGCGTGTGCCCTGACCAGAGACTGAACCCACAACCTCGGCTGAGCAGGACAGTGCTCTCACCAGCTGAGCTACCCGGCCAGGGGCTGGTTTTCTGATTCGTTCAATATGAAGAAAAGGATTACCCTTAGTGTGTTGGGAGGCTTAAATGGGAATATACACGTAAAGGTTATATCATAACGTCTGACCACACAATAATTCCTCAGTTAAAAACTGACCAGCTGTCATTTATTTTTTTATTATATTTTTAAAGATTTTATTCACTTTTAGAGAAAGGGGGAAGGGAGGGAGAAAGAGAGGGAGAGAAACGTCACTGTGTGGTTGCCTTTCGTGCACCCCCTGCTGGGGACCTGGCCTGCAACCCAGGCATGTGCCCTGACTGGGAATGGAACCAGTGACCCTTTGGTTTGCAGGTCGGAACTCTCAACCACTGAGCCATACCAGCCAAGGCAGTAAGTCTTTCTTAAAAAGTTTAAAAAAGAGAGAGAGAGTATTAGGATCAAGGCCTTGGCTAGGTAGATTAGTTGGTTAGAGAAGGGGTCCCCAACCTCCCCCTGCCCACAGACCAGTATTGGTCATGGCCTGTTAGGGACCAGGCCTGAACTCCGCCTCCTGCTGTTGCGCGCCCCCCACCCCGCCCCCTGCCATCCACAGCTAGAGCGTTGTCCAGAATCGCCACGTTTGCGGGTTCATTTCCAGGTCCAGGCACATATGAGAATCAACCAATGAACGCATAAATAAGTGGAATGACAAATTGATGTCTCTCTATCCCCCCTCCCTCCTCTCTCTGTAAAACCAATAAATTAAAAAAAGAATCAGGATTGGATTTTCCAGAACCACACCACCCTTCACTTCCCTCTGTCAGAACTGGAGTTACACGCGCATTCTCCAGTCCATGTTGTGGTCTCGCCCTCCTCACTCTGGCAGATCAGCAGTGTCACAGCCCTCGCGTTGATCCGCGTTCACTGGTTCCCGCCTCCGATAACACGAGCCTCGTCTTTGACAAAGAGCTGTGCCCAGGCCCTTCTGCGAGGTGGATTGCTTCTGAGACGGGTTCTTTGTGAAGGCTGTTCGGCCTGACTCTACTTAGTACTTACTGTGTGTGGGCATCACATCATTCACAGCCTTGGGATTCACATTCCTTTGATTGGCAGCTGCTAAAATTGTGCTTTTGTAAACAATGTACTATGTTGTCCTCATAAAAACAAATGACCCATCCCGAGAAATCAAAGTGGGTCATTTAGTCACAAAGCATGAATTCTGTCTTGTAGCTTTCCTCAAATGAAAGAGATAGCAGTGAACCAGGGAATTGCATCCCTCTGTTTATGCCCCCGTCACCTGTGACTGCCACGTTGTCTGATGAAGATGATGGCTTCATGGACCTCCTCGATGGGGAGAGCCTGAAGGTATTCTGTGTGTGTGTGTGCACGAGTCTGTTCCTCTCCGTCCTACTAACTACCCCTGGAGAAGTCATGTAAAAAAATACGGCGATTCCTGGGGCTGGAGTTGGCCGATATTTTTGTTCAGTTGGTGAGAAATTGAGGCTGTCCTTCTAGATTAAATCCTGGGGAGCTTCTAAAGAAGACACTGATATGATCCTTCTTAACCTGAAGGAGCTCACACTCTATTTTTTTTGTGCAAGAGGTGTGAGGGTGGAGGGCTAGCCACCACCGGGCATGAAGCCGAGGAGACAGAGGAGACGCCCTCCCGCGTGGAGGGAGGGTGCTTTCGGCTGTGGTCAGGTGCCTGCGCTGTAAAGTATGGTTCTCTCCTGACCTTAAAATGCTGGGGTGTGGGAGGAGAGACAAACATTAGATGCCATCTCTCCAGGCCTAGCTGGTATTCTTCAAAGTCACACCCGAAGCATTTAAACGAATGCTAGTCTCTACTGGATTGTCATAACAGTTTTCTCTTTCTTTAGAATGACGAAGAGACCCCGTCCTGCATGGCAAGCCTGTGGACAGCTCCCCTGGTCATGAGAAGGACTACAAACGTTGTAAGGGACTCTGGGGTGTCCGGAGGGGACCTTCAGTAATTGGTCTCTGCGACAGAGCACTAAACGGAAAACTAACCCCTCTGCTCACATCGCCACAGGAATGAGGAACCGTTCCATTTGAGACTCTGTGTTTGGGTCTGTGAGCCTTCGCTGGTCACTGGCGATTTCTGGTGCTAATGCACACTGTGTCTTCAAGGTTTTTTTGGTCCTCACTGATGTATGAGGAAGTCTGGGTAATGTATATGCGCATGCAGTTCTTGTTTCTCCGATTTCTAGTTCATCCTAATCATTCTTGGCCAGCTAACATCCTTTCTGAGCAGCTGGTACCTCTTGTTAACTTCTGGTTGAAGGTCACTAGATCATATCTGGAAAATGCCTGCTCAGTTGAATTTAAGAAGTTAAATCGTTCTTAGACTACCTAAGCTGCTTTTGGTAGAGAACAACAACCAGTAGATTAAGGAGACTCAAAACTACGATAGATATTATGGACTGGTTGAAAACTTGGGACAGAGGGCTTTATCGGAAGAAGAATTAGTCTTGTTCTTGAATGCAGAGAAAGAACAACAGGTTTGGGACCGCAGGACTTGGGCAGAGCTATGAGCGGGCCCGCTGCAGGAGCTAACAGGGCCCGGTGGCTGTCGCGTTTGAGCCAGAAAGATGAGCTGTGGCTGGGGAAGTCGAGAGCACTGCACGTGCAGAGGAAGGGGGTGGTCATCCGGGAGGGGGCGCTGCAGGCGGGGAGCCAAGCAGCATCTTGGGGTTCCTCACAAGCCACAGCAACTGATGGCACCTTAGCATTCTAGGCTGTGGGCACAGGTACAGGTGGTCTGGGGATGTGGCCCTGAAGGAGACGGGGTTCACAGGCTGTGGCCCTGGTGAGTCTCAAAACGCAGCGCTCCCTGGGGGGCCGCTGAGGAGCGCACACCCACGTGGGCACTCGGCGCTTGGGGCCGCCATTTGCACGGTGGGAGCTGGCTGCCTTCTGTCCCTGGGTCTCTGGCTCTCATCTCTCCTCGGCTTGTTTTGACTTTTTGTCCAGGTTTTTTCAACATTTGCTCACAAAATGTGCCAAACATTTGGAACACTTCTTTACCTCTGTTTTCTACTCGAAGATTCTACTTTACTCTAGGCTTTCCCCACATGGAGTTTTGTTGGGCTTATTTTGGAGCTCAAGGGTACTAACAGTATTAGCTGTAGATTATTGAGGTTTTACGTATTTTTTATGTTTTTCTGTAGAGTTACCCACAATTCATATGTCGTCCCCCTTAACTAGGACAGGCACTTGAATTTCTCTTGCTTAATTTAAAACGGAGTTGCCCTTGACCCGGCCATTTTGTTGTAACTGTTAAAGGTGTGAGCACAGCCCCGTGGCTCGAGCCCCACAGTGGCCACCGAGCTCTGCCTCGCACCTCTGCAGGGCAGGGCCCACTCTGGCCCCCACAGTGCGCCTGGCTCTGCGCGACCGTCCGATTTTGAGAAGGGGCAGCCAGCTCGCTGTGGCCTCCAGCGTTGGCTTCAGTGAGGAATTTGTGGGGTCGCTAGATGACACCTTAGCCTGTGCTTCCACACTGAGACTTTGCTTCCAGCTAGTGTCCTTTAACTAGTCACTTCTAGAGCTGTATTGTCCTCTTGTCCTAAATAGGATATGTCTCCACTGTCATCATCAGTTACAGCTCTGTTAGTTCAGTCCCAGTATTAAAACTTAGCACTTAAACAGCAGTCAGGCAACAGGAAGTGGGTTATTTTTCTGTTGAGGACAGCAGCTTATCTTGTGAGAGGGGCCTTGTTAAATGCCTGCAGACAGCTGTGTGTGTCCCGGTTTAACGGGTGGGCGGTGTGGACACTGCAAAGACAGGAGTGTCTGTCCCTGGAAAGGCTGTGAGCAACCACCTCAGCACAGTGAGCCGGTCAGGGGAGTCATCTGAGCTGGGTCTCTGTACGTGGGAACCCGATGGGCCACAGGAAGTCGTTCTCACAAAAGAACTGTCCATCTGAGGAAATAGCCCAGGGAAGCTGGAGCCTGGGGCCTGTGTGGTGGGCGGGGCTTGTCTCTGGGTGCTTCAGACCTGATTCCCCCAGGAACTCTGGATTCCCGTGGTGTCCTTGTGTTAGCTGGAAGGGTGCTGGGCTCAGTGACAAACATGCCACTTGGGAGCCTGCTGTGACTATTCAGAAAAGTGCCTAAGACTTTCTCTGAATCCTGTGGGGAGGAGGGGACAGATCGGGGGATCTTCACAAAGCAGAATTACTGGTGTTGGGGTGTGAGAGCGGTAAAGGGGAGGACGCCATGAGAATGACACCAAGGTTTTCTGTTGGAGAGACACTTGTAAGGTAGTTTCTTGACTTTGTTGGGTGGTAATGGGGTGTGTGTGTGTGTGTGTGTGCGCGCGCCTGCAGCAAGGAGAGCCTGCTGTCTCCTGTCTCTGGGATGGTGCAGGAGTGCCCTCCATCCTGCCACCTTAGCTGGGTCCAGCCAGCCGAAGGTCGAATGGAATGGTAGGGCTTGGGGACTGGGTTTTAGACCCCACCGCTGCTACCTGTAAACTGACCTTGTGGCGGGCACTCAGTCTATCTGTGTGTTCCCTAATCTGTGAAATTAAGGAGCATCCGTTAGAAGAGACCAGAGTTGTTTGGAAAAGTCTCTTTAGTCTGAAAACTTCTTGGATCATCCCCACTTATTTATATTCCATAGCGCCTAGCGCCACACTTGACAAACAACAGTGACTAGGAATGTTTCTATTTTCTGTGGAAAATACCTGCCCCATCAACATACAGACTCATGTTTCCATTAGAGATACTTTCAGATGGAAAATCGGAAGCAAGGCCGTGCCTACACAGGCATCCCTTATTTAGTGCGCACCTGCCTGGGGAAAATTCCTACTGTCGAGAGTTAATGCAGCCTTAGCTATACCTATAAATTGATAAGTACATTTTTAACTATCAATGTCCCTGACTAGATACAGGACAAATGAACTATAATCTTAAGGCCACTTAAATTATCGTCGATTATTGTGCACAGCTTTAATGAATAGGCTACCCCAATACAAATGTTATGACTAAATTTGCAGGTCCTTTTGAAAGGCATAAAACTATATGCAGTGTGAGAGTGCTTGGGAACTGACCGCCAGTTTTGTAAACTGGATTTTGAAGTCACCAGCAGAGAGCTGTGGGCCCTTCGCGATGCTCAGTTGTCGCAGACTCACTGCTGCCGAGGCTGTGGCGGAGTTGTGGTCTCTGCCCTCGAGAGCTCATAATTCCCATGGGCCCCCAAAAATGCTCCTAGATCTTCCAGGTAAAGAGAAAAATCTCCGGCTTTCCTTAACATGCCACTGAAATAAACTTCAGGGAATGAGAAATAAACCCTTGGTCTCTGGGAGATCCAGCGTGGGAGTGCCACGCTCCTCTGGGGCCTCTCGGGAACCTTTCAAAGAAGAGGCAACGTTGTCGTGGCCCCACAAAGGACCTTCTGCGTGGAGGGAGAGGCCAGCCACGGCACACTGGCTCGTGGTCTGGCTGATTGGCTGCCCTCGAGTCTCTGGGAGATTAGTCTTGAAATGACTCCGGTACAGAGGACTTCTGAGCACAGTTTTGGAAGGCACCTGCTCTTCTGTAGACCCCTGCGCCCCCCTCCCCCGAACGTATACTTTTAACTCTTTTAACCACCTTCCTAGCTCTGTCTTATAGTCTAACTACCTCGCGTCCTTTCTGGATTTAGGTAGGATACTAAAATCTGTTGGGCTGCTCAAGCGAGGTGCAAGTAATACAGTGGAGGGGCGGAGGAAGCCAAAACCTGTTCCTGCCCAGAAGGTGACAGTTACTTGACTCTTAGGACCCTGTGCAGAAGGCACGTTTTTGAGGGCGTGGCTTGTCTTCCTCATCTCCATACGGTGGCAGCTTAGCAGTGTTCACTCAGCACCAGCTGCGAGTGTCTGCTAGGTGCCCGCCCTGCAAGAGCTGGTGGCACCTGGCGAATGGCAGTGTCTGCTGGCGGAGGGTGGGTCTTAAACCGTCACGGAGACCTAGGTCCATGCTCTTCACCATTCGAACGAGCAGGTTGTAATGAAAGGGCTCTTTTTTTTCTTCCCCCCAAAGGGCAATCGATGTAAGCTGTTCGACTCCACTTCCCCGTGCAGCTCCACCATCCGGTCAGTGTTGAAAAGACCAGAGCGGTCTCAAGAGGCGTCCCCACCCGGAAGCACAAAGCGGAGGAAGAGCATGGCTTGGGCCGGTCCCGAAGAGGCAGCGGGTCCAGAGGAGCCCCAGGAGGTTCGTTCTGCAGGTTCCGTTTTGCTCGAGGACAGTGATGCTGTCTTTTTTCAGTTCTGAGATTTCCACTGGGTTCTCCTCCTTTGCTGAGACTTGATTTTTGTTTTTTATTTGTTTCACACACGATTTGTAATCGCCTCTTGAAGCACGTTTTGATGGCTCCTTTGAGATCCCCGTCAGATGATGCCCACGTCTGCTTTGTGCCGTTGGCTCCTGCTGATGGTCTTTCCCCATTCCGGTTGTGATTTTCCCGGCTCGTGGCCCGACAAGTGATTTTTCCATCGTGTCTGTGTGTTTTGGGTATTGTGAGGCTCTGGTCTGGTGAACCTTCGGTTTCAGCCGGCCTCCTCTGACACTGTGGGGAGGGTGGGATCATCCATACTCAGCAAAATATGTATCCTCTTTGGTGTCACATTCAGTAAATCTAATTCTGCCTAATCGCCCAAGTTAATGAATTGCATTGCTTATAAAGGGTTTGTTTTAGATTGTTTAGTTTTTAAAAAAGATTTTATTTAATTTTTAGAGAGAGGGGAAGGGAGGGAGAAAGAGAGGGAAAGATACATGTGTGGTTGTCCCTCACGCTTCCCCTGCTGGGGACCTGGCCCATAGCCCAGGCACGTGCCGTGACTAGGAATCAAACCGGTGACCCTTTGGTTCTCAGGCTAGCACTCAATCCACTGAGCCACACCAGCCAGGGCTCCAATTTTTAAACACTACAACTACAATATTCACCATCCTTGCATACTTATTGTTGGAGAAATAAGGGGTTGCTCAGGCAAATGCTGTGTGTTCACTATATCTCTTTTTCTTTCTTTTTAATTTAATCTATATTGGTTTTTTCCCATTACCATTCAGTCCCCTTATACCCCCTTTCCCCTATATCTGTTTTCTAAAAGGAATCCGCAGTGCCTACCAGAAACAAAGGAATTTGCCTTTATCAGACACCTGTCCAGCGCCGAGTGTTACCCTTCCTAGGGCGTTTTGCTCCTGGGGTGTGAAAAGTGTTCTCTCGTGGCTGCATCCTGACTCCCAGGGAGACCGAGCTCTCTTTAGTTCTTTGCCACCGTTAGCCGTATCTGGATTAGTGGCCTGACTTCGCAGAGTTACGGTTCTCTGGGCAGTGAGTCCTCGGCGCCTTTGCATTGCTCACTCTGTTTCCGATATGAACGAAAGCCTCCCGAACGTTGTGTCCCGCCCTGACTGGCGCGGCCCAGTGGGCTGGGTGTTGGCTCCTGCACCAGAAGTTTGCTGGGGAAGCGTGCGGGTTGGACTCCCGGTGGGGGCGCCTGCAAGAGGCAACTGATCAGTGTTTCCCTCCCTCTCCCTCCCTTCCCCTGTAAAAGTAAATGATTAAAACCTTTTTTAAAAGCATAGAAAGAAACACTATCTCAACTGTTTACTCCATTTTTGTCAACTTATTTATATATTTTGACTTATGTTCGTAGATCTCCTGGTTTTCAAACTATTTTTGCTTCCTGAAATGTCATGTTTGGCTCACTTGGAACTGTTTTTATTTATACATGTATTTTTCCTTCATTGTACTGTCCTTACATCAGATTTTGGTATTAAGGTTTGGTATTAAGCATTAGAAATAAACTATAAAAGCGCCATGTTTTCTGTCGCAGGAAAACGTTCGAATAAGTGTCAATTGTCTTAAGCAAAGGCTAGCTAGACTGCATTCTGGAAAACATCTGGGCCTGATGCCTTATGTTTCATACTCTGCTTTAGGTGCCTAATATTTTATCAACACTTAATTTTTTTCTGTTTAAAAATGGAATTCTAGATTAAACGGCAGAAACACGAACTTTGCCTTGTTTAAATGTCAATAAATTGCTTTTCAGAAGTTTCTAGTTTATTTTATTTATGTATGTATGTATTTATTTATTTACTTACTTACTTATAGGGCTAGGGAGGGAGAAAGAGAGGAAGAGAAGCATCAATGTGTGGTTGCCTCTTGAGTGCCCACAACTGGGGACCTGGCCCACAACCCAGGCATGTGCCCTGACTGGGAACCGAATCAGCGGCCCTTTCGTTTGCAGGCTGGCACTCAATCCACTGAGCCACACCAGCCAGGGCAGAAGCTTCTAGTTTATCTGTTAATATTTAAGAGTCTTCATTTACTTCTGCCGTACTTGGGATTTACCTTTTTATTTTTTCAATGTTGTCCCCTCAATTATCTCCTAAACGCTTTTTCAGTTTGTTCAAATCTGCATCCAAATAAGGTCAGTACATTGCAGCTGGTCAGTAGGTCTCCTACTGTTTGGGTTCCTGTGCTCCAACTTCTGTTTCTCTCTTGTGAGTTATTTGTTGAAGAACTCAGGTCATTTGTCTTGTAGAGGTTCCCACAGTCCTGTGGGGTCTTCTAACCTTAACCCTGTGTATTTTTCTTCATTTCTCTTATCGTAGCCTTCATTTTTTCATCTAATTTGCAACCAAATTCAACCAGTTCAGTGAGCATCCTGATCACCAGTGCTTTGAACTGTGCATCTGATAGGTTGGCTATCTCTTCGTTGCTTAGTTTTATTTGCTGTGGAGCTTTGATCCATTCTTTGGTTTGGGCCCCTTTTTTTTGAGTCTCGTCGTACCTGTTACGTATGAGGGGCGGAGCCTTAGGTGTTCACCAGGGCAGGGCGCCCCAGTCGCTGGGTTGTGACGCTGTATGTGGGGGCGGGGTCCGAGAGGGAACAGTGGCGCCTGCTCCTCTCTCTGCCGGGTTTCAGTCCCTTCCACTGCTTCCCCCAAGCAAACTGGGCGTTTCTGGTGCTGATTCCCGGGTGGGTGGGCTTCTGTACGTTCTAGGACCCTGTGGGTCTCTCCGACGACCTCTCCTGTGAGGCTGGGAGTCTCTCCCTGTGCCTCAACCCCCACAGGTGTCCCTAATCGGTGCCTTGAGGCTCTATTTCCCGGCGCTGGGACCCTGGGCTGCTCGGCTTCTCTCGCTCCCCAGTTCTGCCTGGTTTATCTGCACACAAATGTAGGGACCCTGGGTTAGCCAGCCGCCTTGTGTGCAGTGCCTCGCTTCGCAGTCGCCACCTCGCTGGGTCTGCCCGTTGCTACCCCGCACCCGGGGTCCGCCCGCTGCGGTCTTGCGCGCCCTGTGCCGCCGCTTTTTGTGCCGACCCCTCTCCACCCGGCTGCCTGACTCCACCCCGCCTACTGGTCTGGATGAATGTGTCCATTCTTTGGTTGTCGGACTTCCCTTCCGTACAGTTCAAATTTTCTGTCAGTTCTGGTTGTTATTTGTTTCTAAATTGTCATTGGCCTTATTTTGCTTGTGCAAGGAGGCACAGTGTGTCTACCTACGCCTCCATCTTGGCTGGAAGTCCGGTTGTTTGTTTTTCAGTAAAAATTATGAACTCATAGATTAAAATATTTGGTGTTCTATATATTACTATTTTTATTCATTTTGGTGCCCAAATTAATCCCTTTTGCTATTTAGCTACCTCTTCTCATTGGCTCCTGAGGTTTTGTTTTTGAAAATGAACTTGAGATATTTTACCATATATACTGAAAAGCATGAACTAAGTGTATATCTTAACGGGCTTTTACAACATGAGCACATCCCCATAAAATACCAACTAGATCAGGGAAGAGCATCGGCAGCAGCCCAAAGCCTCCGGTGCGTCCTCCCTCAGTGGGCCTGGCCTGGCCTGGGCTGCGTTTTGCATTTTATGTGAGGATTCTCTCGCTCAGCATTCTTTTTTATGAGAATCACCTGTTGTGTGTGCCCATGGTGGGGGTTTTCTTTTTCATCGCAGCATAGTGCTCCGCTGCGCGAACAAACTACCAGTTATCTGTTCCACTATTGACTGATGTTTCCACGGTGGTTCACAGGTTTCGCTCCTGTGAATAAAGCTGCTATAAATATACGCACACACACATTTTTGGTGAGCATACGCCTTTATTTCTCATGGAGATGCTTGTCCCAGGCTAGGCCTGTGTTCAGCTGCAGTACACATTGCCAGATAGCTTTCCAAAGTGGTTGTACTCACAACTACGTATGAGAGTTCCATTTCTTCAACACCCGTTCACCATCCTTACCCGGACTTGGTGTTGTCCATCCCTTCTGTTTTAACCATTGTGGTGAGCGTATGGTATCTGCGGTTTTAATTTGCATTTCCCTGATAGGCATTTTTCTTGGTCCTAGATTTCCTCTCTGTGTATTGCTTTTCCAGGATTTTTTTTTTGTCCATTTTTCTATTGGGTTGTTTAGTTTGTGGGAGTATACTATCTATATTCAAAAGTGAAATTTTCTTTCTATCAATGTGTATCTTCCCAGTCGTCCTTGCCTTTTCTCTTACTTAATGTTCTTTTGGCGAACAGAAGCTCTTGATTGTTAAAGTATTTCAGTTCATCGATTTTTGAAATTTATATTTAGTGCCTAAGAAATTCCACCTCCCCGTGATTAGCCCTTCTGACCTGCCTGTACAAGTCTGATGGCTTCCTTGTCCCATCCTGGAGTCAGTGACATCTCCAAAGAGCCCTGGTTCTTTTAGTGGAGAAGGGTGTTTAGAGACCACACTGTCCCAGGGGGGTTCACGAAACCCCTGGAACTTCTCAGTGGGTGGAGCCAAGTAACGCTTTTTTAGGCATGGCCTTACTTTCAATCCTGCTTTAAAGGCGGGGGGGGGGTCGGGGGTGCTTAGTTTCCGAGCAGTTCAGTTAGACACTGAAAGAACAGTAAACTTAGTAATCTATTTTTTTCACTCTAGACTCAATTAAATATGTGCAACCTTTATTTGTGAAATATAAATGTTAACGTTCAGTCTCCTCCTTGTGAACATTCTAGGTGAATGTTTTCAAAAGTTCTGCTTAGTACCCTGGCCTCATTTTCCACTTTGGATTTGTTGCAGATTCTACATCATTCTTTATCCCTGGTGTCTTCCTCAAAAGGGACCATTGAGAACATTTTGGATAATGACCCGAGGGACCTTATAGGAGACTTCTCCAAGGTAATTGTAAGCAGATGCAAGCCTCCAGCTATGGGATGCAGGGTCGAAGGGGCTTACCTACAACCCCCTTCAGCCCTTCTCTTGGGCAATTCCTGCAGAGGAAACAGTTTGAGATTTTTTTAAGGAGAGGAAACAGATTCATGACCGGGTGTGTCTTGGTCTCTGTGAGACTGGAGGCCTGACTGGTGCTGATCAGAGGTTTTAAGTAGAAGCCGCTCACCAGCCACCTCAACTCCAACCCCGAGGCCAGGCTCTCTGGGAACTGTTCAGTATACAAGTAGAATTACACAAAAGTTTAAATGAGCAGAAATCTGTAGCCTCACTGCAAGTCTAGATCACAGGGTTATCTCGGAAGGTCCAGGGTTGAAACGGAATTGCTCCATTGCCCAGAGAAGCGAGGCCTTTGAGGGAGAAGACCCCCGGGGACGTCCAGAGATGACTCGATGCGGATTTCCTCCGCGGAGGAGCCGGCTGCCTTGGAACTGTGGGGACATGCGAGGCGGGGCAGGGAATGTGCCAGTAGCGGCTTGTGTAGCCACCTATGACTTGAAGGTTACCAGATCAATCTTGTTTGTTAATTTAGCTACATTTATCAAAGCACGTATTATCATATTAGGCAAAGCTTTCCAAATGTGACCCAGTTCCTTCCCTCAAAAAACCCTACCATTATCAGTAAGACTTGTGGACATGAGCCCCACGCATCACAAGAGGGGTCGTCTCAGCGAGCAGATCGGGTCTGGGCTGATGATATTTCAGCCAGGGGGTTTGAAGGAACAGGAGGCATAAGTGGGTTAAAAATAGGAGACAAGTCCATGTCCAGTCCAAAGGCAGGAGCGAGCAAGGACCTGGGTGTGTCCTCGCTTGTGCACCCTTCCAGGCTAACTGAAGCTGTTGGTTGTGTTTGTCACGACCCTGCACGGGGAGATGGTTGAGCACTTGCCCTAGTGAGGAATTGCTGATGCGCCCATCTGCCCCCTCGCCAGGCCAGGTCTCATTTTTTTTTTCGTGCGGGGCATAGTAGGTGTTCAGTAAATGAGTGTACAAGTCTGATGGCTTCCTTGTCCCAACCTGGAGTCAGTGACATCCAGTATACAAATATTAAATGCTCAGAAATTAATGAAGTGAGCAGATGAGAAACTAACATGAAATACTAGGTTTGGTTTTGTTTAGAGCTGCCTCTTCAGGCAGGTAAGCAGTGTAAATGTTGCATATATAGGCCGTCATATTTGCTAAGTCTCTCTCTCTCTCTCTCTCTCTCTTTTTAAGGGTTATCTCTTTAATACAGTTGCCGGGAAGCATCAGGATTTAAAATACATCTCTCCAGAAATTGTAAGTCATTCCTTTGGAGGCTGCCTCACGTAGAGTTATGTGAATCTGTTGTTTCTGGCAGCCAACGCTGAGTTTCCTGGGCTTTCTTTCCACAGATGGCGTCTGTTTTGAATGGAAAGTTTGCCAACCTCATTAAAGAGTTTGTCATTATCGACTGCCGGTACCCATATGAATATGAGGGAGGCCACATCAAGGTATGGGTTCCAGGGGCTTGCTGGTGGGCCCTGCTATCACTGGAGGTGTCACTGGAGGCATAGAAGGGACCCTCGACAGCATCTGCGCCTTTTTTTTCTTTTTAATTTTAGAAAGGGGGAGGGGGAGAGAAAGAAACATTGATTTGTTGTTTATTTATGCATTCATTGGTTGATTCTTATATGTGTCCTGACTGGGGATCAAACCCACCATCTTGGTGTATTGGGACAATGCTCTAACCAATGGTCAGGGCCAGCATCTGTGACTTTTTAAAAGGGGGGTGGTGCCACCTGGCTGTTTATCGGCTGGCGAGCCGGTTGTGAGAATGAAGAGGCCACTGCGGGAGGGCACTTGACTCCTGGTGCGCTGCAAGCTCCTTCCCTGGCCGGCACTGCTCCCCACCACGCTGCTGGGCCCTCACGCCGTCACCCCAGCAGCCCCAGCAAGGCCGTCTCCGGGTGTGCCCGCTGGTCTGGAAGCCAGGGCCCTCTGGCAGCACGGTTAAGCTGCCTGGCGGAAAGGGGTGTGAGGACACACTTTCCCGGGAAGAAAGTAATGCATGTGCGTTTTAATCTAACCATTAAAATAATGTTAAAATATGGTAAGGAGGTGATTTAAATACACTATTAGTATTTCCACTGTCTCGTGGCTTTTGAAAGTCCCTGAATTCATAAACAGCTCGCATAAAGTATGCATAGGCATAATGGAATTCGGGGTGCCCATTTAAAGACCCTGCTTGTGGAATCGTTACTGCAAGCGTGAGACGTGGCTGCCAAGTCAGTGGTGCTTCTTCACAGGGCGCGGTGAACTTGCACATGGAGGAGGAGGTTGAAGACTTCTTACTCAAGAAGCCCATTGTGCCTGCCGATGGCAAGCGTGTCATCGTGGTGTTCCACTGTGAATTTTCTTCCGAGCGAGGCCCTCGCATGTGAGTGTTGCGCAGGGCTGGTGTTCTGTAGGCTGTGGTGGCGTGTGGCTTGCCTTTGGAGCGTCCTGCTGCAGAAACAGGACATCTCCATGCCGTGGCCTGCACCACGGCCTGTGAACACGTGGTTCCGGGAAAGTATGAATTCACGAGTAGCAGATGTTATCTGAAATTCTTCTGTACCTGGCTGTCCCTAGATGTCATCCATGACTCCCTTGAATGGAGTTAATAATAGGCTCGACCTAGCCAGTTCGGTTGCTATGGGCTTGTGGGCTTCCGTAGTCCACCCCGTCTATGATGCTAGTGTTGCCCGTGCAGTGTCCCCAGGGGGTCTGACCTCTGCGTCATCGCCCCCACTCCTGAGTCAGTCCTTGCCCCTGTTGGGCGTGGCTCGCCGTTTAAGCTTCCTTTACTCTGGCCTTCCTTTCCTGGACTCTGGCCTTTCCTGTGTCCACCACTGTCCTCAGTTCTCCCTGTGGGGCTGCTGTTCTCAGGATGTCCTTCAAGTACAGTGTACTGGCTCCTTATGCAAATGCCAGAAAAGTGTGAGACTCTCACTGCAAAACTTGATGTGATGCTGTCAAATGCTCATCCAATCGATGTTTACAAAGGAGTGGCTGTATGCTCTCACATTATTGCCACATTAGGGGTGAAAGGAAATGCCCCCCAAACATACCCCTTAATAGCACAAACTTCTGTTAGGGAAGGCCCTGTAATTACCCAAAGATACATTGTATGCCAAAGTAGGTGAAAGTATAATTACAATAAAATAACATTCACTTAAGATTTAAAGTAATGCTCTGATGCTCTAACAGCATCCTCCACGCTCTCACTAATGGTAACAGCCCCTGGGCCGGCTGGAGGAGCAGCAAGGGGATTGCTGTGGGTGGGAGTGACGATGCGTGGGCAACTGTGAGGACGTTGGCCTTCGTTCCAAGGGTTGGTTGGGTAGGAAGGGGCCACCAGCCAGGTGAGGACACCAGGGAAGAACATTTGGTATTCAGTCAGGCATAGGAGGCCCGTAGGTGCCCTGCAGCAGGAGCAAGCTCACCCTGGGGGTGAGGGAGAGGAGGAGGCCCGGGTGGGGAGTGAGTGAGGCGCTGGCTGGGGGCTGTCATCGCAGAGGCGGTGCGGGTGTTGGCAGGAGTGTCCAAGGCTGGGGCTGTTTGACCTGGAGAAAGGAACCTGGGGGAACAGACCGTCTACCTTCCCACGCAGGGCGGTGGCACTGGCTGTGACCGTGTTCCTAAAGATCACACGTGGCCGGGGGCTCACAACTCGGCGCCGCTCTTTCCCGGGAGTGAGTGTGAAGTTGGCCGGGTGTGTGAAGGAGGACTTCGCCTCCAGGCACTGCTAGTGGTAGTGGGCTTCCATTCCTCTGCGCCAGAAGAGTAACCCTGCTTTGCCTTCCTTGTCCTTCGTAGGTGCCGCTACGTGAGAGAGAGAGATCGGCTCGGGAATGAGTACCCCAAACTCCACTACCCTGAGCTGTATGTCCTGAAGGGCGGGTACAAGGAGTTTTTCCTGAAGTGCCAGGTGAGATGGGCTCTCTGGAGGGCGTGGCTCACCCTTGCCCAGGTTGGACAGTTGGGTCTGTCTGACGGTCGTGGCTGTTTGTTGCCAGGGGTTGGGATTTTCCCTGCACAAGAGGGGCGCTAGAACCCATCGTGGGGTCTGCATTACTGCTCAGCCTCAGCCCCAGGGAGGGAGGGGCAGGATTAGGAGTGAAACAGATGCAAGCTGACCTCCCCCGTTCTTGCCCCCAGTCTCACTGCGAGCCCCCCAGCTACCGGCCCATGCACCACGAGGACTTCAAAGAAGACCTGAAGAAGTTTCGCACCAAGAGCCGGACCTGGGCGGGGGAAAAGAGCAAGAGGGAGATGTACAGCCGCCTGAAGAAGCTCTGAGGCCAGCGGGGCAGGCGGCGGCAGCCTGAGCCTCCTCCAGCCTCCTCCCCCTTTTGCTGCAGAGAAACTTGAGCAAAGGGGCCAACTCTGTGACATTGGAGAGAAAGCCTGGGCTTCCCGCCGCGAACCTTACTTTCCACACTCCCGGGTCAGAGCCCAGAGCACCCTGCTGGCCGCGCCTTTTCACCCCTGCGTCAGGGCTGCCTCCCCAGGCTGTCACGTGCCCGGTTTTGAGCACCAAGGCGACATGCGCTCTGCCTCTTCGTCCCCACAGCTGGAGAACCACCTGGGGCCTCGCTGGGCCCTGTCCCTTCCCGAGGGCAGGGCTAGGAGAGGGAGTGACCGAAAACAATGGCAGTGCTGCGGGCTGGATACCAAAGACAGCCTGGGAAGGAAACGGTCTTTGTAGGGTAACCCATATCTTTAATTTATTCAACCTCATCAATCACTTTATTATTTTTTTTTAACTCCTGGAAACTTTTATTTAACTGCTCTTTAAGTCAAAATACTGCCATTTTATCATCCCAAGGACTACCTCTGCTTTTAATTAAGAAGGGGGGAGAAGAGGCCGAACGTGAGTGTGGGACAGAGGAGCTCTGTCATGCCCGGGAGGCACTGCGGTGCTGGGGCTGCTGCTATTTAAAGCCAAAGACTGAGGCACCGCCGGGAGCAGGCGCCGGACTCGGCCTTCCCGCCAAGCACGAGCTACGCCTCCAGGACCTACCTCAAAGACCACTGAGGCCTGTTTGGCGGGGGGTGAGACCCCCGCTCCTGCCCCAGTTCCTGGCGTAGGAGTCGATGCAGAAAGCACTTCAGGCAGCTTCCTGGGGCTCCCCCGTCAGTGTTGGGGCGCGGTAGTGTGGGTGTCCCGACGTAGGGAGACTGGGACGGGTGGGCTCTGGGATGGGGGAGGGGAAGATACACTGAGTGTTCTATTACTCTGGTACTCTTGATAGCTTTTGATTTTCTAAAAAATAGTGATTGTATAAGTCGAGGAGTATCCAATCAGTGTTGGCTGGCCCATCCGAGGGCGGGGCGAGGGGCTGGGGGCCCTGGGCTTTAGGAGAAGGGCGTGGGTGTGGGCATAGCAATGACTGCGATGTTTCTCAGGAGGCGGCGTGGCAGATTGTGAAGGTAAAACTCTCTGAGTTTATCATGTTTTAATTTGAGGGACAGGGAGTGGTGGACCGTCACCAGTTGCTTCCTCATCCAACCCCACGGAGGTAGGGGGTCTCGAAGGAGCACCTCCCATCTGCGGAGTGGGGGCTGCCTTGACTGACTCTGGACAGGCCCGTTTGGTTCTGCTCATCCCCACCGTCCGGCGCCAGCCCCCTCGCCATCTCTGCGCCCTTGGGTCGCAGCCAAGTTTGTCCTGTACACCAGAGTGAGTCCCCCTCTTGCCTCGGCTTCCTGTTCTGGAGCTGGGGAGGGAACCAGTGACGCTGGAGCTGACCGGTTGCTGTGTTAATGGGTTTGAGTTGCATTTGGCTGTAAAACAATCTTGTTAGAAAAGTACGTGGGGAACGGCGGGAGGGGGGAAGACCTTTGCCCCCCACACACTGAGGCGTCGCAGTTGGTCTCTGTAATCTGGTTGGCAGGGGTTCTGTTGTTCGGAGGCCTGGAAGGGGAGGTGGAATGGCGTTCAGATTGTGCCGCTTGAGTAGCATTGCTAACCGACTGTTGCAGGCTCTGAAAATAAACCACCCATCCTGAACCCATGCTCTCTGCCTAATTCGTGATTCGAAGGGAATTGCTTCCCTCTGCGGCTCTGGGGCTACACTTGACTCAGACCGGTGGCCGGGGCAGCCACGTCTCCTCAGTGGCCCTCAGGGACGGCTGGAATGACCTCCAGTTCGTCCAAACACAGTTTAAGCTGATTCAGAGCGACTTGCATAATGAAAGAGCGACAGCAGAAGCTCGCCCGAACTGCTCACATTTCCTTACAAAACCTTAGTTCTTGTGGGTTAATCAGCAGGCCTGAGGGACCCTGAAGGGTAGAGGAGTTTCCGCTGTGTTCCGGAAACCAGAGAGGCTACTACAGAAGGAAACAGGGCAGGTGTCGCTAAGTCATGGCCCTACACACAGGACTAGAGAAGCCCGGGAGTGGGGTCCTGGGGGTGACCGCCGAAACGGACAAACGCTGGGACACACACATGTCTTTGGAAAGAGTGACACCTGGGGCGGGGAGAACTCGTGTTCCTTCCCATGTATTTTAAATCCTCCGTAAATGGAACAAAGGCTAAACTCTAAAATATTTCACCCACGTCAAGTCAAACTGCATTTAAACCCTGTCCCCTTCTGATTTGCATCTATAGTAGAGGCATTATTCCGGCCTTTTAAATACATAATGTGTAAGGAAATGAAGTCACCTGTATCACCAGCCAATTTCCAGTGTTACTGTTCGTGTGTTTCTGTGCCGTGAAGGCCTGGAGGAGAGAACAGGCTCCCACAATACTGGAAGGACTAGCTGCCCTTCAGCCGGCACCCACTTCCTCTCCCGAGGGGCTTGTTAAGCCTTCCAAAGAGACTGCATGGCTAAGCGTCCCTACCCTACTCCAGCCAGCTCTTGCCACATTATTTTTGGAAGTACTGTATAGTGATGACTTTTTTTTAAAGATTTTATTTTAGAGGAGGGAGGAAGAGGGTGAGAAATGAGAAACATGGATGTGTGAGAAATACATCGATTGGATGCCTCTGGTGCACCCCCAACTGGGGACCTGGCCCACAACCCAGGCACGTGCTCTGACTGGGAATCGAACCAGCGTCCTTTCCATCTGCAGCAGCCTGCAGCACACAGTCCACTGAGCCACACCAGCCAGGGCTAGTGATAACTTTCAACTACACGTAGAAGCCATATGGCTGTATGCAAACCCATTCCATATTAGCATACCTTCCCCAAAACAAGATTCGGTATTCCTAGTGAGAAGATTAAAGGGTTTTGATTAGTTTGTCCACATAAACTCAGTTTTATGGTGCAAATAGATAAATAATCTACTTGTAGTTAATATCTGTACATATTTAAAAGCACATCTAAAATGTTAATTTAGATATGCTGCTTTTTCGCAGTCTTTCAAAATAAAATTTTAAATTCTTCAACATCTATTTCCACACCATGTACTAGTTTCCATGAACTCAACTTTTATTCAAATTCTTTAATAGGACACAGTTCATGTGTGAAAAACTATGCCCAAGGCCAAGTATTCATTCTTATAATTAGGGTTTTTTTAATTTGTTGCATAAGTACATGTATGATTTCTACAAGATCACTGTTTTCTTCTTTAATCTTGGAGAACTTCAAACTGTGGATGAAAAAGCAGTGCCGTGACATGATTCCTAAGTGGGCAGATCACGAGGGCAGCACCGCCCCAGGCCTGTAATGTCTCTAGCTGGAGGCTGCAAGCTGACGCACCTTGGAGGTGCCAGCAGTACTTACTACCCCTGGCAGTGGGACGGCCCTCCAGGGCGCACAGAATCTGAACCACCCTGCAATCCAGTGGTTTTCAACCCCTTTGCCTTCAGGTGTGCATTAATAACGACTAAAATTTTGTAGCACACCAAAAATATTTCTTGTCAATCTTGAAAAAAAAGGTGTAGTTTTGATTTATCCATACCAGCTGGCTATTGTGTTGGCTGTTGTCATAAACATACCTTTTAGACAGTCTTGGGGAACAGAGGTCAGCGTCCCTAACTAGTGGGGTATACTGCGTGTTTTAACATCGCTGGCAGCACACGGGTTAAAAATCCTGCTGTAACCCAGCCCCGCCTGGTTTTTTTCCACCTCTGTGTAGCTCTCACTCCCTCCCTAACCTCCAATGCAAGAAAGAAGCTGCAGCTCATTCTCCCAGCACGGGAGTTCCTGCTTCCCGTGTGTCGTCAGTTTGGCTCAGATACTCATAAAAATTCTCTACAGGTTCGGATGTTTCTTATGTTGACATCATACTGAACAAAGAGAGACTAAGGAGCTGGTCCAGACTGAAGGGGACCCGGGGACATGACAGCGACAGGAGGTGTGGGACCCTGGACCAACAACAGTGCTACAAAGGACATTTTGTCTCAATGTTAGATTTTTCTGAATTTGAGAATTATATAAGAATAAAAATATCCCTATTCTCAGGAAATGCACTGGAATTAAGGTTAAGGACTATTATGTAACATTTCCAAGTGGTTTTTAAAAACTAAAAGAGAAGAATAGAGAGGCAGGAGAAAGAATGGAGCAAATGCTAAAAAATTAAAGACTGCTGGTAAAGGCTCTAAGGGAGTTCTTTGTACCATTCTTGCATCTTTCAGTAGATATGAAGTTATTTCAAAAGAAAACATTTTAAGATGTGAACACTGCAGTGCTGAACTCCTGTGTAGACAGGGCGGGGGACGGTCCGGTCCAGAAGCCCGGAAGGTCGGGGATGGACAGGAGGGACGCTCCAGAGAAATGGCCGGGCTGGTCCCAAGCATCCAAACAGCAGTTAAAGGGACAGCCGTGGAAGAGAGGTCCCGGTGGGGGTGGGGACCCGAGGGAAGCAGAGCCAGAGGCAGGAAGGCAGATGTCAGCTCCCCGGGCAGGGACAGGGAGGGGAGTGGAGCCGCAGGGAGGATTAGAGAGATCTCCGCCGCCTGTGGCTGGGATGTCACCAACGACCTTGGGGAACAAAGGCTGCGCACAGTGGGGTGGAGGAGGAGGAGCGACTGGAAGGCAGGCAGAAACAGCGGTGAGTGAGTCTCCCTGTGACTGACCCGGCGGCAGGGTGGGAAGTGGGGACTGCCTTGATGAGTGATGATGCCTGCAAGTCCCATAAAGCCCAGGCTGGGGCTCCCTGCTTGCACACACCCAGAAGGGGCTCACTCCTTCCGGGAGGCAGCCGCTTCCAGTGATGGACAGAGTGGGTCAGCCCTTCTTCGGGCAAATCAAACTGCCCAGCCCGGCCCCTCCACCCACAGGCCTCCTTTGTTCCCTCGTTCTGCCCGGCCGGGCTTGCTGCCTCGACTGCTGTCATAGCCGGGGTAGCCCCCAGGTGGCGATGGTGCCCCGGGTTAGCCTCAAGCATCTGCCTTCCAGCTTCTCTTCCCCAGAACCGGGAACTGAGAAGACCTGGGGCCTCTGCAGCTTCCAGCTGCGCTGACCGGCATCCCGCCTGCCCCGGGCGCAGGCGAAGCTGTGACTGCTCCTTGTTCAGGCTGCAGTTCCCCACGGCCTGGTCCAGCATGTGCTTCATGCACCACAAAGCAAAGGGAAACAGGGGGCTAGAGGTGGGCTATCAGTGTATATGATTGTATGTTTGCTTGTTTTTAATCCTCATCTGAAGACATTTTTTCATCGCTTCTAGAGATAGAGAAAGGGAGAGAGACAAACCTCAATCAGTTGCCTCCCCCACACACCAGGACCAGGGAATTGTAGGATGAAACCTACAACCTGAGTATGTGCCCCAACCAGGAATCAAACCCGCAACCTTTGGTTATAGAACAACGCTCCCACCAACTGGACCACACTGGCCAGGGCTCAGTGTATACTTTTAATTAAACACACACATGTAGTCACTATGGAAAACATCAAGATCTCTTGGCTGTCTACACTTCATTCACGATTTATTCTGGATGACACTGTGGACCCATCTCAACCTTTTCAATGCCTAACTCCTTCCCCCTCAAATTGCCCTGACCTATTGTTTTTTTTAATATACTTTATTGATTATGCTATTACAGTTGTCCCATTTTACCCCCTTTATTCCCCTCCACCCTGCACACCCCTCACAGCTGCATTCCCCCCTTTAGTTCATGTCCATGGGTCGTACACATAGGTTCTTTGGCTTCTACATTTCCTATACTATTCTTAACCTCTCCCTGTTTATTTTCTACCTACCATTTATGCTACTTATTCTCTGTACCTTTTCCCCTTCTCTCCCTCTCTCCTCCTCCGCTGATAACCCTCCAGGTGATCTCCATTTCTGTGATTCTGTTCCTCTTCTAGTTGTTTGCTTAGTTTGTTTTTTATTTTGTTTTTGTTTTTGTTTTAGGTTCGGTTGTTAATAAATGTGAGTTTGTTGTCATTTTACTGTCCATATTTTTTTCTTCTTTTTCTTAGATAAGTCCCTTTAACATTTCATATAGTAAGGGCTGGGTGATGATGAACTCCTTCAGCTTGACCTTATCTGGGAAGCACTTTATCTGCCCTTCCATTCTAAATGAAAGCTTTGCTGGATAGAGCAATCTTGGATGTAGGTCCTTGCCTTTCAGGACTTGGAATACTTCTTTCCAGTCCCTTTTTGCCTGTAAAGTCTCTTTTGAGAAATCAGCTGATAGTCTGATGGGAACTCCTTGTAGATAACTGTCTCCTTTTCTCTTGCTGCTTTTCAGATTCTCTCCTTATCTTTAGTCTTGGGTAATGTAATTATGATATGCCTTAGTGTGTTCCTCCTTGGGTCCAGCTTCAATTGTTAATCAAGAAATAAGAAGGCCTACCTTCCTGTCTTTGCCCCTAACTGGCTGTGTGACCCTGAGCAAAACCCTTCACTTCGCATTCCAGAGGTCTTGCTTCGAAAGGAGGGGCTTGGGCAGCAGCCCCTCCCTCCAACTCAGGACTCCGCCTCTCCCATTCCTGCTCACCCTTTCTGACTCCCCTGGAGAGTGCCGTCCTTCTTCCCCAGAGCCCGCTTATTCTTGTAAAAATTAATAATATAATTACTGAAACCTAGAACTCAATTGATGGGTCAAACTACAGATTAGACCCAACTGAAGAGATAACGCACCAGAGACACGTGTTCGGGATGTTTAAAATGCGTCAGTAAGACGCATAGTTACCAGGAGAGCACGAAAGAGGTGGAAAGAGAGAAACAGACATAATGAGAGGGTCTAACTGTATCAAGTTTCAGTACCAGAGGAAAGAATAGAGAGAATGGAGGAAAAGCCATTTTTAAAGAAAGAATGCCTAATGAAAACTTGGAATCCACAGAATCCACAAAGACCCCGTGAATCCTGAAGACATCCACAGCTGGGCACGTGACTGGGCAGAATGCCAAAGGCATAGGAGCTTGGGCACAGGCTGAGCAGGAGGCCAGACCACTTGCCCAGGGGGAGCTCGTGCTGCTCGCCCGCCACCACGGGAGACTCACGGCTATGGGGCGCCGTCCACCAAGTGTGGAACGGTCTCTCCCAACCTCGAAACTGTTAAACCACTGTGCAAGAATGAGAGTCCAAGAAAGTGAATCACAGATCAAAAACAGCGAGTTCCCCACCAAGAGAATTGAACTTGATGCACTTCTAAAGAATAAACTTCAAAAGCCTGGGAAAGAGTCCCAGAAACAAGGTCAGTAATGCAAGAGGAGACAGGGACTGAGCATATGGTGAACACAGATGTTAGTCCAGATGGACCCTCATTTCCTTGTACTGGGACCGGGGTAGTGGCAGCCCTTCCTCCCGTGCACTGCCTGGGCTGTGCGCTCCCAGAGACCAGGGACCGGGACTGCAGCCCGAGCTAGCTTTGAGGGCATCGCAACCCTTCTCCTCGCCCAAGAATCGGCGCAGACCTATTCCATGGAGGTCAATCCTAGGGCTATTCCCAGAGAGAGGATGGTCAGGGTAAGGAACAGGGAGGGCTCTGAGACCTTGCTTTTAAGGTGTTTTTAAAGTGGTGTGGTATTCATTATTATGATCTTCATTTTTTTTTTAAATCCTCACCTAAGGACTTTTTTTTTCTTATTGCTTTTAGAGGGAGAGGAAGAGAGAGAGAGAAACTTTGATGTGAGAAAGAAACACTGGTTGCCTCCCCTAGGTGCCCAGACCAGGGATCAAACCTGCAACTAGGCATGTGGCCTAATGGGGAATTGAACCTGTGACCTTTCAGTTACAGGACGATGCTCCAATCGAGCCCCACCGGCCAGAGCAGTATTTTTCAAATACAAACACGCAAAAAAAAAAAAAAAAAAAAAGAGGCTTTACTTTGAAACCACAGGCCGGTGGATCCGGATATCCAACAGTCACTTCATGCTCACAATCGTAACAAACACCCATGGCTTCGGGCTGCAAAATCACAGAGGCTTCGAGCTGGTGACCAAGGAAAAGCCGTCCTGCTCAGCCTAGCGATAGTGGGTTCTTCTCCCAAGTTAGAAAAAAACTTTTCAAAATTTCAAAACGTATATTTGGTATAAAAAGTGAAAACGACGTAGAAATACATACAAGTTTTACCCTCTTCCCCACCCTTCTTCCTAACCCGCATCTCTGAAGAGTGCCCGTTAATATTGTTGTGTACCTTGCTAGACCACTTTCTATGCATTTACAAATATATATAATATAATATAAATATATATAGACATATGGATATAAAAGTATGTCATTTATATTTAGGTATTATTTGTATAAATATATGTATATGTGCATATTTACATATATGTAAATACAAATGCATATAAATCAATATATGTAAATATGTGGATACATACATATATCTATGTATCTCCCTCTTTCCCTCTCTCTATATATCTTAATATATATATTTTAAAGATTTTATTTATTTATTTTTAGGGAGGGGAAGCAGAAAGAGAGGGAAAGATCAGTATGTGGTTGCCTCCCACACTCCCCCAACTGGGGACCTGACGACAACCCAGGCATGTGCCCTGACTGGGAATCGAACTGGCAACCCTTCGGTTCACAGGCCAGCGCTCAAGCCACTGAGCTACGCCAGCCAGGGCATAAAATATATTTTTGATATGGCAATTTAACTTCTAAGAATTTATCCTATATAAATATGTGGAATATACGAACAGGAACGTTCCCTGAAGTTTCACTAATAAATGTTAAAAAACAAGACTTATATACCATACATTATATGTATGTGTATATACACAGAGAGAAGAGAGAAAGAAGAGAGTTCTTTTTCACCTAAGTGGGAACTGGCATCTCTGTGGAAGCGCACAGGCGGGGAGTCTCGCCCTCATGGTGCAGTGACTACTAGACATGTACGCAGCCAGGACTGTAATGCTTCCCAGGGGCAGGTGTCTAGATTGTTTCTTTTTTCTTTTTTTGTATTGACAAGTGAAGCTTCAGTGAACTTTCTAGGACATATATTAAGTGCAAATACTTATGCAGGAAGTTCCTAGAAGTGAAACTTCCAGAGCCATTCACTCGTTAACCAGCGCAGTCGAGGACCCGCCCACGGGCCGACGCCAGCGTCCGCGCCTGCGCAGTGCGGGAGCACGCTGGCGGCCGCTGACTTCCAGGCTGTGGTGCATCTTCTCCTTCTCCACGCCCGCCTAATGTTCACTTAGAGCCCACTCAGAACACCACTCCCACAGAATGCCTCCTGAAGACAAAAGAAAAGATTCCTGAGTCAAGTTGGGAAATTGTTTGAGCCTGAGCTAAAACCACTGCCACTTGGTTTCTTCGTTGCAAGCCTTCTTGGACTCCTTGGCCGCCAGCGTCCATGTCAGGGAGGGAGAGAGCATTTTCCAAAGCTGTTTGCCCACGGAGCCTTTTTCCCATGGAGGGTCCCACGGGCCAGGCGTGGCTGAGGCTTGACTTGGGGGCTGCTGGTTTCCCTTCTCTGTGGCGGTTCTCACCCGGTGCCCGCGGGGGTGGGTTTGCCCCCATGTCAAGGGTGATAACACTCAGGCTCGCCGAGGCAGGTGAGCTGCTTCGGGTCACCTGGCTGACAAACAGCAGAGACGGGCGCAGTCATTCGTCTTTGGCTTCCAGTCTCAAGCCCAAGCCTCTTTCCTGACTTTCTCCTGCCGCCTTCAAGCCTCCTTCCCGGGCCGCACACTGCCGATCCTGCCTCCCGAGAGCCGGCAGGCTGGTGGGAAGCCCGAAAGCCATGTGCCAGGGAGCCCTCAGAGGCGAGCTGCGGACTGAGGGACTGGAGCAAAGCGTCGTGTCAGCCTTTCCAGGCTTCTTCGGGAACTCCCGCTGCCACCCACGCGGGAGAATGAGGAGCCGCCTCCCAGGTGCTGTCACTTCTGCCCCGGGCCCCACCCATCTCGCCTTCCAGGCCTGGGCTCTGGCTGCAGGCAGGTGAGATGGTAGGTGGAGTTTCCATGGATACCATGTTGCAAGCTGGGAGGGAGGAGTGTTTGGGAGGCCCTGAGCAAAGAGGCCCACGGGGGAGGTTTGGGAAGAGAACGTGTCCTAGGCCTGACTCATTGTCTCCTTCCTCCACGACCTGGACCTGCGCTACCAAGGAGTTTGCTACCTGGGTGGCTGGGAGAGTGTTTTCAGGGTTGTTGTGTTTTTCTCTTTCTATAGCGTTCTTTACCTGTTTTTGCCTCCTTTCTCCGTTAGAAGTACTTTCACTTAGGACACTCCCTTCCTCCAGCACAAAGCTGTACAGGCAGTGGGAAGAGCAGAGAGAGAGTGGTGGCCTGGCGTGGGCTGGCTCACTGAGGACTGGGACAGGCCGTCCCTCCCGGGCCTTCCTTCAGTTCCGGATTTGGGCTTTAGCTTCCTGAGCCCAGCAGGCGCCTGTGAGTGGCTGCAGCACCGCAGAACTCCCAAGAGACTCAATGTCCTAAGCTGTGCTGGGAAGTCCCACCTTCCCTCTCTTTCCTAGGCTCACGATGGGTCCTGAATGAATGGTTCAAAACAGACCTCGGGATCACTTGATTCAGTGTGAAGAGTGAGATGAATTGTCCCTGCATCTGGGCAGAGGACACCTCCTGGTGCCACAGGTTCCGAGGGCGCCATGTCTCTCCCCGGACCCGGCTGGACAGCACAGGCTCTTTGTCCGTCTGAGCCCCGGGCCTCGGTGAGTTAGTGCTGAGATCAGCTGCAGCCCAGCCTCAGCAATTCTGAGCCGGAGTGACACCCTTCTCCTCCCCTGCTCCCAGCCCCACGCCCACCCTGCACCTTGAGGGCAAGGGCACCCGAACCAGTGGAGACAGCGTCTCCTCACCTGCCTGGCATCTGCCAGCACCCAAACAACTAGGTGTGCAGAGGGAAGAATGACAGCCTTCACAGCTGCCGAGCTACACAGCGGGGTAGGGGAGATGGCCGGGCAGGGCAGGAACAGGGCGTGGCGGCAGGTCTGGAGGCTCCGAGCCTGCCCAGACATCTGGCTGGCTCAGGAGGGCCGGCGTGCTGACAAGTGTGGGCTGACCCAGGGCCCGGGCTGCTGAGCACTGGTAACCACCGTATTTGGCAACAGCTGAGCGGATGAGGGGATGGGTGGATGGAAACCTCAGAGTCATTACCTGCACAATGCGGGTAATAGCAGGGTGGTGGGGGATTGAATGACATACAGGTGTGGAACTTAGAACAGTTCCGGTAAGTACTCAGACAGCCCAGGTATGATTATCTTGGGTCCAGCCCATAGGACACAGCAGGTTTCGAGTCTGATTCATCTGCCTGCCACAAAAGTACAAAACAACAAAGTCACAATAACAACAGAAGTCCCCTCACCCCGAGTCTTCTGGAAGCCCTGTACGGTAAGGACCATTTCTGAGCCCGTTTTGTAGATGGGTGGACGGGCGCACAGGGGCTGCGATTCACCACAATCAATGTGCTGAGACTGACACAAAGGGAGGAGGCACGTGGCCGCCCACAGGGGACAGGCGTGCCCTGGTGCAGGCCAAGCTGGTTCCTTCCCTCCCTCCACCCTCTCTCCCTACCACCACCCCAGAGAAGCCTGATGGGGAGACGGCACTGAGAGGTGAGGAGCTGACCTTCTTCTCTCTGGGTGGCCTCCCCAGGTGGCCTTGGTCCCCAGCCTACCCTCCACTCCCTGCTCCACTTCTCTGACCCTCCCCAGCTGGGCCAGCGAGGCTGCGCTCCTCCAGGACGCCTTCCCTCCCTGACTCACCTGACCGGGGAGGGCTCCTTGGAAGTGGATGGAGCCCCTTCCTTTTCCACGTGACGGGTGAACCAGAGACACGCCCTGTTGCTCCCTGCCTGCAGGTGTTGGCCGAAGCCAGGAGACAACCAAACAAACTGTGTACAGAAAAGTTCATCCAACAGCTGCTGTAGCTCTCTGCCAGGCGCCAGAACCCGAAACTCAGGCTGGGGGTTCCTTAACAGGTGGCTCGTTTAAGGTGTTGAGTGTTGTCACCTTGGGTGGTGCTGTGCTGACCCAAAGAGGGGACCTAGGTTTCAGATCTTAAGATCAGAAGAGAGGACCCTTTATTTAATAAGCTCCGGCTTGCTTCCTTCCATGGGAGGCGGTCTGCACCCTCGGAAGGCTGGTGTGGCTCCGCCAAGGTCCCTTCTGTCCTGCTCCCTGCCCACACCGGGTGAGCGCCATGGAAAAACCGTGGCTCTGTGTCACGTCCCTGACTGTAAGATGTGCATGTGGTGTGACATAGAGAAATGCCACTGGGCACGGCGTTGGCACTCCAAACACAGCTTTATTTCTCAGCACAAATGGTAATTTCCTTCTCAAACACAAATCTGCTCAAACAGCCGACCCCCCCCCCACACACACACACACATACACACTGTGGCTTCTGGCTGAAGGTCACAGCAAAGTCCTCTGTTCTGTTTTGCCCTGCTGGCCTCTCCTGCCTGCTTCCTGCCACCTCCTACCACCCCATCCATCCTCCAGTCCAGCAAAACTTCGCAGGGTCCCTCAACAGTTTGCCTGTTCACAGCGCCGTGTCCCTGGTCACTCTGGGCCCCCCTGTGAACCGCCACTCCCTCCCCGGCAAAGTCTTGTGGGCCCTTTTCCCCTTCTGTCCTCCTCCAAAGGGATCTCAGATGCCCCCTGCACCCCCCACCCAGCATCCATCACGTCTTCCTCTCTTCTCTCCGGCTTGTCGTGCGGTTGTTTTACATTTATCCTAGCTGCCATTTCTCTGACTCCTCTCCTGTTTCTCTGGCACTCCTTATTATAGGGTTTGCCTTAGAGACACCAAGGTGGGTAGAAGGGTTGTGTACTTCTGAGGGTGTCAGAGTGTGGGGCACGTGGTTGCCCCCTGAACCCACAGCTCGCCTGGGCCCTGTTGGAACGCTCAACCAACAGGATGCAGTGACTCCTCTCCAAGCTGGTATCCCAGCAGGCGCCCCGTCCTGCCCTCTCAGCATTCAGGCTCCCACCACACCCAGGGGTGGTCGGGTCCAGGGAATCCTGCCTCTGCACCTGAGCAGGGCCAGGCCGGGAGGCTGGGTGTCTCTGCGCCTGCCCAGGGCGAGGCCTTCTGGCCAGGACCAGCTCAAAGGCCTCCTTGGCCATCAGAAGTCTCGGGTCCTGGCTCTGAACCCCCGAGGAGACCGTGTGCTGGCAGGATTCCTTCCTCTTTAATTAGGGCTGAAGGTATACAGGTCTCCCATCCACCCAGATTCAGATTGGGGCCGGGACACAGCACATCTGGAATTCTCTTTGGCTTCTCAGAATGCTTTGAATACTTTCCTGTGCTGGGGACTCCCCCACCTTGACACCCACTCCTCCAGAGAGACGCTTTTCCAGCCTCCTTACAGCCGGGTATCTGGGATGGACATGAAGCACCGCCCAGACGCAACACCTTGTTCTGGGCAGGCTCCTAGGAAACGGAGGTGAGTCGGAGCAGGCAACCCCAGCAGGACACTGTGGCAGAGACAACAATGAGGGGAGGTGGCCAGTGCTCTGAATTGGGAGCATGAATTGTGGAGGCTTGCAGGGAGGGGCCCCCTCTTACTCATTGGCTAATGACCCTGTCCTGGCAGTGAGGTGTCCTGTAAAGTAAACCAGGGTTAATGTCTGAAGCCCTGAGTTTTGAGTCCATTTTACCCTTTTTTAGCTGGAACCTTGGGCAAATCACATCTTCAGGACCTCTGTTTTCTTAGCTGTGCCTTGAAGGACGTGGGAAGGTCAAATGAGGCAATGGATATAAAATGTCTTTGAAGAAAATAGTTGAGCACTTTATAAATCTTCACTTTTATTTTTTTAAAGATTTTATTTACTTTAAGAGAGAGAGGAAGGGAGGGAGAAAGAGAAGGAGAGAAACAGCAATGTGGAAGAGATACATGGATCGACTGCCTCTCGCACTCTTCCAAGGGGGGACCTGGCCCGCAACCCAGGCATGTGCCCCGACCGGAAATCAAGCCAGTGACCTTTCAGTTCACAGGCCGACACTCAATCCACCGAGTCACACCAGCCAGGGCTTCTTTTTTTCTCTAGTGCGTTTCATTGATTCTGGCACACTGTTGGCCCTTGAAATATTCTGTTGAATGAATGAATGAATGAATGAATGAATGAACAAATGAATGAACAAACCAATGGATGACTGAATGGATAGCAGACACTCGGGAAACGCTTTATTAAAAAAACAAGAACAGGAAAATTGCCACTTTGGGCACCCTTATTATCAGTTAACGAGCTAAGAACTTCACAGACAGTCTCATTAAGTTTTCATGGTAACCTTGTGAGATGATTGCTACCGTTTTATAGGTGAGGAAACCGAGGCCCCGAGATGCTCAGTAATTTGTCCAAGGTCACGTGCGCTCTTCCGTGGCAGGCCTGGGAGTCACGCTCCAGGCTTTGTTCTTGTCCGCTTGTTATAATCCCTTCTGCGCTCTGTACACACGCATTTCCTAGCAGGTTCAGCCGGAGTCAGCCAGCCTCTCAAGACTACATAAAACACAACTTTAATCCGCCGCCGTGGAGTCTTCTTTGACTCCTGGCACAGGGCCACTGTTTGACTTGGCCAATTTGGGGAGCAAGTCAAGGATGGCAGTTTCTGAGAGCTGTTTCCCTGAAAGCACCCTTGTTTCCACCCTCACCGGGCCAGGAGCGCAGGCTTTCCTACTCTGAATCCCTCCCACCCAGGGCCTGTGTAGCCCCCGTGAGCTTCCACAGCAGGTCCACCTTGCCCACCACCTCCTGTCACCTCAGCTGTCCCCAGAGGCCGGCAGGATGGAAAGTATCACCCCTATCTAAGGTGAAGAGTTCAAGGTCACTGCTGCCACAAGTCCACACAGAAACGCAAACCCAGATCTTCGGGGTCTACGGCCAGAATCTCCTACAAAGTGGCGTGACCTAAGGTTTGAGCCCAGAAACTGCCTGGACACAGGAGCTTCCCTGGCACTGGCCGGGAGCATCAGGTCTTAGACCATCAGCCTTTGCTCTGTTGATTCCTTTGGGGCCCTTGCAAGGGATAGTGTATGTGTACAGAATAAAACATTGGGTGTCCCCCTCGTGTGTCAGACGGAAGGACTAAGAGCGGAACAGGAAAAATCCTCTCCTGTAGAGCAGCTGGGATGTCCGTGAGACATAAGGAACAGCGACTAGGTGTTTTCGGCATGAAGTCTGCCATGCCAGGGGGCCGAATGGCAGCAAAGAATCGGGAGGCTTTGGGTGGAAGGCCAGTGCCTGGGTGGTCCGTTCGCTCTGACGGCCGTGCAGGCAGTGGAGAGGATGCTCCATTCGGACCAGACAGCGCCTCATCCGTGGGGACATGCCAGGCCTGGTGGTGCTCAGGACGGACGAGGAGCCCCAGGACTTTCAAGAGATCCGGGTCAATGCTGCTTTCATTCTCTTCCCTGCTGGCTGCTACGAGCAGTTTCATTTAACTGAAAAGCAAAAATCCTTTAATCACCCGCTCTAAATCAAGGTCTGATATTTGTGGTAGTGAGGAGGAGGGTGATGACAAGCAGGTGGCAGGGCCTGGGGAGAGGGCTGAGTCTGATCTCAGCTGGCTGGTGTCTGGCTGGGGAGGCTGGGCCTCCCCTCAGCCCTGCGGAAGGGTCTCTGACACCCTAACGTCATCGCTGCAGACTCCCGAGGAGTGCGGAGGGGGGGCTTGGGAAGCTAGGGTGCACCTTTAAAAACATAAGTTGAAAGCATCATGTCCACACAAGGGCTTGTACGTGAATAGTCAGAGCAGCGTTGTGTGTGATACCAAAAGTGGAACAATGCAAGTGTCCATCACTGGGAGTGGAGACGCCCCTGTGATACAGCCGCACCGTGGGGTCCTACTCAGCAGTGGAAAGGCATGATCTGGCGCGTGTCCAAACCCGGATGAACCTCAAAAACGTTACGCTGACTGAGGAAGCCAGACACAAAAGGCCATATTCTGTACGAGTCCACGTGTATGAAATTTCTAGAAAAGGCAAAATGAGAGACAGAAAATAGACCCGCGGGCTGCTGGAGCTGGGAGTGGCCCTGGGACGAACGGAAGATGGGCCTGGGGGAACTTCTTGCGGGGTGGGGACATTTCTGAGCTGGGTTGCACAAGTCCGAAAATTTATTAAAGCTCATCGAACTGTACACTGAAAAGAGGTGAATTTTATGGCATGTCACTCGTAACGTCAGAAAATACTTGAAATCTTTCACTTTGGTCAAGTCCATCCCAGAGCTCCCCTGGGCGCCAGCCTGGGAGCACAGGGCACACTCCCGCCTCCTCCTCCTCGGGAGGGAGATAAGCGCTGTCCCCAGCTTTGTCTAACGCAATGGTTCTCGAGACAGGGCCTGTGGGCCACCCGCAGCAGCAGCCCCTGGAGGCCGACAGAACTGCAGATCTCGGGACCTGGCTCAGAGCGGCTGACTCAGACGCTCTGGTGGTGGGACCCTGCAATCAGAGCTCGGCTGGAGCGACCCTCCAGGGCAGTGAGGACCCTGGTCTCATGGACGGCGGAGGGGAAAGCAGGAAGGTCGTCTGCGTTGAGCACCCATGTGTGCAGCCCGCTGGTGTGCCCTGAGTCACATCGTCCCCACGGCCACCATGTGATGTCAACATTATTGACCCTATTTTATAACAAAGAAACTACGGTTCCGAGAGACTTGCCAGTTAATAAGCAGACAGAGCTTACACTTGAAACTAACATCATATTGTATGTCAACTGTGATTGAAAATTTTTTTTTAATTTTTAAATAAGGGGACAGAGCTGGGATCAAACACTCAAGTTTCTGGTGTGAACCACCTGCTCCACCACCCCACGAACCCTGTGAATGTGAGCGACATTCATCGTGCCTGGGAGCCCAGAGAGGAGACAGAGAACTGAAATAAACAGCCCACCGGGTTCTATCTTGGCACAAAGTATGGGAATTAAAAAGAAAAAAAAGATCGGTAAGGGTAGCACTCAACACAGCCCAGTATTTTCCTCAAGGCTGAGGCAGTAGTCTTTGTTTAAGGTAATATTGTTTTCTCCCAAGGGAGTGGGGGTGGGAGAATTTAGAACTAGCTGCTTGGACGGAAGCCCAGGAGGTCCTGACTCAGTTCCTGGGGAGCCTGGAATGTGAGGGTTGGGGATACAGAGAGACCGGAACTTGGGGATCCTGGCCAGAGAGCATGGGAGTCTCTGGGGACCTGGAGGGCTGGTCTGTGGTTTGCAGAGACATGAATGACATAATGTCTGCCTGGCCTGCAGACACCAGTCCTGCTCGGAGTGGCCCTTCCAAGCCCCGGGGCCATAGGCCCTGCCCCGGCTTTGGCCTGCTGTTCGGGGTGGACTTTGTTCTGGAGCTGCTCAGGAAACTGAGGCTGACCAGCTGGGGCCTTCTGCTTAAAGCCAGCGCTGCCAGAAGCTTGGCTCAAAGCCACACCTCAGGCCACCCTGCCGGGGGGGTCACTTCCTTTGGTCATTCTCCACTGTTTGCAGCTGTCTGTTTGCTTTGCATGGCCCCCTGCTTTTCCCACCAGGATCGCCATTGACTGTCAGACTTGATAAAACAGAGAGGCTCTTCCAGAGGAGAAGCCGCTTTCCCTGGGGAAGGGTAGGGCTGAGGAGCTGGTTGCATGATAATAATCCCTTGTCTTCGTGTAGAGTTTCGACATTTTCCAAGTGCTGTTGTGTGTGATCTCCCAGGCCCTCTTGCTAACCCTGTGCGATAGAGGGTTTGTAATGGCTTGATTTGTAGATGAGCAATGTTGGGCTCACAAAGTTCAAACGACTGGCCCAAGGTCACCCACTAGTGCCCTGGCTGGTGTGGCTCAGGGGACTGAGTGCTGGCCTGTGAACCAAAAGGTTGATGGGTTCGGTTCCCGGTCAGGGCACACACCTGGGTTGTGGGCCATGCAAGAGGTAACCAATGGATGTTTCTCTCCCTCTTCCCCACCTCCCCGTCCTTTCCCTCTCTCTAAAAATGAATGAATTGATTTTTTAAAAAATTATAAAAAAGATCACCCACTAGTGTTAAAACCAATGCCCAGTGCTCATGACCAGACATTTGGCCCCAAATTCCTTGCTCAGTGCTTCATTCCTGGTGAGGTGAACCATGTCCCCAGTGTCCAGAGTCCAAGGAGGAGCCAGAGAGCTGACCCTGAGCACACCCCTCTGATTCTCTTGGGGACAAAGCATGGGGGCTTTTCTTGTCCGTTGTCTGAACAGGGTCCTCTCCAGTGATTTTCCAGCGTGAGCTGGGCAGGCGTGTCCCCAGCTTGAGCAAGAGATCCGGGCGAGTGCGGCTTCTGCCTGCCGAGAACGGGACTGGGGACTGCCCGACCTGCCTCCCGGGTCCACGGGCAGCCTGGAAACGGCTCTCTGCTCCTGCCCATTTAGGCTTTTCTGGGTTTTGTTGTTGTTTTTGTTGTTTTAATCAAAAAGTAACACTGGTTATTAAGGGGTTTCAAAATGCTGAAGCAGAATCGTGACAGTCAGGGTCCACATATCCAACGTGCAATATCATGAGCAGTTAAGATTGGAAAGAGGTGGCATTATAAAACCATTGAAGTGCAAATCCTTTGCAAACTCTATTTTTGTTGAATGTATTGGACTGACATTGATTAACAAAATTCTGTAGGTTTCGAGTGTACAATTCTATAACCCATCATCTGTATGTTATATTGTGTGTTCACGTCTTTTCTGGTTCTTTGCATGTGGTAAATGGTAAAGCTCATAACCTGTCATGGTTGACCTGTGTCCCTTCCAGCAGAGCTGAAACACAGTAAAGATGATGATGGTCCTCGATTCCACTTACCAAGGGCATACTGGGCTCTGCTACCTTTCATGCATAATCTAAGATTTATTTATTTTTAGAGAGAGGGGAGGGAGGGAGAAAGAGAGGGAGAGAAACAGACTGATTGTCTCTTGCACACCCCCAAGTGGGGACCTGGTCTACAACACAGGCATGTGCCCTGACTGGGAATGGAACCTGCCATCCTTCCATTCCCAGGCCGACATTCAGTTCAACCAGCTGAGCAACACCAGCCACGGCTCATGCATCATCGAAAAGCCTCACAGCTCATAATAAAGGAGCCAAGACTACAGCTCAGATTCAGGGTGACTTGGGAGTGCATAACATCGTACTTCCCTCCCATGCCTTTAAGGAAGGATACTGAGCACCCCCGTGCATCCCTGGTCTGGGACAGGCAGGCATAGAAAACCTGGATGCTGCATGGTTCCTTGTGGGATCTCAGCCAAGTTTTCTGGGGGAAGTGCTTCTTTTCATTCATCAATCCATAACCATGTCCCTGGGCAGAGCCGTGCCACCTGGGTGACCTGGAGAGCCAAACCAGGCCGCCTTGTGCCTCTCGGCAGGCTGGGTCCTGGACAGGAGTGCGATGGCCTGGGATTCCCCACTGACGTCAGTGCAGGGGAAATGCCTGGGGGCAGCTTCTAGGCACAGGCCTGAGCGGGGAGAGGAGTGGCCTGTCCTGATAGGATGTGTGGTGCTGGCTCTGGCCTCCGGCTCCTTGAGTTCATCTCTTCCGACTGCCCTGCCCCCTGCTTTTTAAATTTTTAGTCTATTTTTCTTTAATAGAATAAATTTGATATGTAACATCATGTAAATTTAAGGTATAGAATGTGTTACTTTGATACATTTATATGTTGCAATGTGACTGCTGATGTGGTAATATTTTTTTGCTTTTTATTTTTTGATTTTAGAGAAAGGAAGGGAGGGGAGAGAGAAAAAGAGAGAAAGACAATGATTTGTCATTCCACTTATTTACGCATTGATTGGTTGCTTCTTGTATGTGACCTGACCAGGGATCGAACCAGCAACCTTGGTGTATCAGGACGATGCTCCACCCAACTGAGCTACCAGCCAGGGCTAGAATCACTTATTTTATATTTATGAATTCTTTTGCATCTAGCTTCTTTCTTTCAACACAATATTTTTAAGATTTATCTATGTTGTTGCATGTACCAGTAGAATGGTCTTTTTTTTTATTACTGTATAGTATTCACAGCTATACTATAGTATTATGACTGTACCATAGCTTGTTTATCCATTCCTTTGTACATTTTTAGGTTAGTTCTAGTTTTTGACCCTTAAGAACAAAGGTGTTTTGAATGTTTTGGCACAAACCTTTTTTTGGACACGTGCATCTATTTCTCTTAAGCACATGATTAGGACAAGAATTGCTGGATCATAGAGGTATTATATGATCAATATCATTAGATACTAATAGGATTTAGTGCATATATTTTCCTGCTCTTTCTCCAGTGGCATCCCCTCTCCTTCCTCCCTTTGGCCTCCGTAGCATTGCATTTGTTTTTTTTCTGTTGGCATTTAGCTTCTTGGTTAGATTAGGGTCAAGTCATTCACATGTTCATTTGCATAATGTACATTTCTTTTTTTTTAATATTAAGTCTACACTTTTCTTTTTTTTAGATTTTATTTATTTATCTTTAGAGGGGAAGGGAAGGAGAGAGGGAGAGAAATATCAATGTATGGTTGCCTCTCGTGGGTCCCCTGCTGGGAACTGGCCCGCAACCCAGGCATGTGCCCTGACTGGGAATCGAACCGTGGTCTCTTGGTTCCCAGGCCCGCACTCAATCCACTGAGCTACACCAGCCAGGCTGCATAATGTACATTTCTTGAATGCTAACTGTGCACACGGCACTAGTGTATGAATAAGACATCCATCCCAAGGAGCCTACAGCAGCTAGGAGGGAGGTTACAAGCATAAATAATCATAATACGACAAGGAAGAAGATGCTGAGTGGCCAAACTAAGTTGAAATAAAATATGATAGAGATTCAGAGATGAGAAGGATCATTTCCAATGGGGAAATCAGGAAAGGCTTCATGGAGGAGACAACATTTGGGTTCAGCGCTGAAGAAGAAAGGTCAATTCAAAAATGTTCAGAATGTAGTTACAAGGGGTGGGCAGGGCGAGCCTTCCGGATGGAGGGCACAGTGTGGGCCAGAGCGGGACCGGTAAACCTTTGGAGCGTGTGATCCTTAAGCCCATGAAGACAGAGGCCACTCTGGCCTAGCTGGCTCGCCGCCACATCGCCAGTGTCTGGCGTGGGTTGGCCCTCCAAAGATACTCAGGAAAAATGTGGAGCTTTGAACAGTGAGTGCTTCAGCCTGGCTGGAGCACAGGGAGCCCAGAGAGAGGCGGTGGGAGAAGGATAATGCTCCATTTATCCACTGCTGTGCAACAAATTGCCTCAGAGCTTAGTGGCTAAATTCAACAAGAAACTTTATTATCTCTCCCGGTTTCTGCAGATCAGGAATTCGAGAAGGGCTGGGCCGGCCGGTTCTGGCTTGGAGTCTCAGGCATTGGAGTCACGTGTTGGCCGGGGCGCAGTTTTCTGTGGCTTGACTAAGGCTGGGGTACCCCCTTCTCCCACTCACGCACAGGCCCAGTGAGCTGGCCTGGCTTTGGTGGGGTTCCTGACCCGCCCGCCCGGGGCTCCTCCAGCGTGGTAGCTGACTTCCCCACAGTGAGTGAGCCATCGGAGAGAAAGGAGTAAGGAGGAAACTTTAACCTTTCCATGGCCTGGCCTCTGCCCCACTGTACGTATTAGGAGCAAGTCACTGAGTCTGGCCCCCGCCCAAGGGGAGCGGAATTCGACTGCATCTTTGAAAGATAAAAGTGTCCAAGAATGTTCCAACATATGTTAAAGATTTTATTTATTTATTTTTAGAGAGCGGGGAAGGGAGGGAGAGCGAGAGGGAGAGCAACACCAACGCGTGAGAGAAACATCGACCGGTTGCCTCCTGCACGTGCCAGTTCGGGGACCTGGCCCAAAACCCAGGCATGTGCCCCAAGTGGGAATCGAACTGGTGACTATTCCCATTGCAGCACAATGCCCGGCCAGCTGAGCCACGCTGGTCAGGGCTTCAGACACATTTTAAATCACCACAGATACTGCGAGTGGGAAGGTTTGTCTTTTCAGAGCTCATGGCTCTCGGGGCCGAGTGGGACTCGCAGGGTCTCAGCAGTCCTGCCCCGATGTTGTCTATCCGGGGGACTGTGAGCCACCGAGAACCCTGGCAGGAGACGAGACAGATAAGGGGCCACCGAGGGAAGACGGCGCCACACGCTGCAGAGGATTCAGAACGGCTCAGACCACGGCAGGGCGCTCTCCCCCGATGGCGAGCCCATGACCCGAGGGCATGACGCTTTGCCCTGGGAGTCAGGGAAGGCCTAAGGGTCAGGGTGGCATCTGAGCTGCATTCTGCCAAAGCCCACTTTGCGCACACCCCCCAAGCATGAGCATGGGGCTGAGTATCCCCCATCCCCCAGAGCTAAATTTGCATGGGCTGTCTGCCCAGAGAGTGTAGGAAGCCACACCTGGGAGCCCAGGCCTGGAGGGACCGCCACTCACCATAGCAGCAGACATTGTCCCCACTCTGCACCTGGTGGCACATTTTGATGCCACTCGCTGGTGGCATGCAGCTTTTCAGACCGCTACGGCTTTCCCCACGGGAAAACCACAATCTCGGGGGGTGGTTTAAGTGCCCCGGAGATTGTGCGTTCAAACTTCTCTGGCCCATTTCCCCCCACCGAGGGTCCTTCACCATCGGCAGTCTTCTCTCCCTCTCTGCTCTAGCTCTGAGAGAGCCTGGGGGGCCACCCCTCACCTTTGTCTCTCCCCCCACAGCTCACTCACAGGAGGAGTTTCAGGATTTGCTCAGTGAATGGTTGGGTCTGAGGAACTCCCACTGCCCCCCAGGAAGCAGCAAATGCCACCCCTGGGCCTTTCCTGTTTGCTGTCACAGACAGATGAGCAATGCCGCCGCTTGCCCGCATCTTCCCACGTGGGCGCCAGGACCCTTGGGCAGGCTCCTCCGGGCCTGTGTGGAGTCCGGCTGTGGGGATTATTATATGTGCACATTTAGTAGTGAGTGCTGGGCGCATAGAACACAGCATCGTGGCTCCTTTTTGATATGCTGGTTGTGAATTTCTTGGATCTGGCTGTGTGACCTTGGAAAGTTGTACAGCCTCTCTGAGCCTCCTCTATTGAAGAGGGCACAGATACCAACCTCACTGTGAGGATTAAAGGAGGTGATGTGCGTAAAACTTGGAACTCTTCCTGAAATGCGTAAGGGTTGGGCAAACGGGACATTTCTGTCCTGCCCTCCTTGCAGGGCTGCTGTGAGGGCTGGCAATGTGTTGTGGGTGCTGGACGCAGGAGGGCTGTGTCGATTCCTGTGTCCTTTGCAGAAAGTCCCTCCCCGTCATCTGTGAACCTTGGGAAGCGGAGGGAAGGCGCGGAGGAAGGAGGCTGAGTGCCTGGGCTGTGGCAGGCCCCAGCCTGTGCTCTCACACACTTTCTCGTTCTTCAGAAACCCAGGGAGGTGGGGATTGCTCCCCATCACAGCTTCAGCCCCTGGGGCTCAGAGACTGCTGGACTGCCAGCACGGGTCCTTGAAGCCCCAGCCCAGATCAGCCAGGAGCTGGAGCCCCTTGGTGGGGAGGAAAGGGGTAAGACAGGTACGACGGTGGGGCTGTGATCAGAAAGACATCGGCAAGCCCAGGGGGAAATGGACATTTGAGAGAGAACCTGGGACGCTGCTTGTAAGAAGACCAAGTGGGGCAGTCCTGAAGCTAGGAGGAGAGGCAGGCCAGCCCAGCGGATTTTACGGGTGGGGGGGATGACTTTCCGCAGAGGGAAGGTGGCGAAAGCAGGACTGCAAGCCAGACTCCCGGTGTGTGTTTTTGGGAGAGCTCCAAGGGCGCGTTGCTTCTTCCGGGCTGTGGCTGAGGGCCAGAGCGGGGGATCAGTAGACAGCCTAGAGCTTCAAAGTTTTCCCGTTGAATCTTTCCCAGGACATCTTTCGGGAGATCAAAGTTCCCAGAGAGCCGGGAGTTAGGACAAACTGTACTATCTTCCTGACTCATTTAAAGACTTCTCTGGCCCTGGCTGGTGTGACTCAGTGGATTGAGCGCCGGCCTGTGAACCAAAGGGCCACCGGTTTGATTCCCAGTCGGGGCACATGCCTGGGTTGCGGGCCGGGTCCCCAGTTGAGGGTGTGCGAGAAGCAACCACACACTGATGTTTCCCTCTCTCTCTAGGAAAGAAAAAAAAAAGACTTCTCTCCTTCAGGAAGTTTATGTCTTGACCATTTCTGTCACAAAAATTGCTTTCATTTTCACGTTGCTAAAAGCAACCAAAAACTTTTTACTACAATCTGTACTGTTCTCCCCACCCCTGGATCCCTGCCCCCACTCCACCTTCCTCTACCCTGGCTGTCAGATGACAAAGCCTTACACACACACACGCAGACACACACACGCAGGCGTGCACACATGCTCTGCACGTGCGTCCTGCTCGGTGGCTTCCCGTTGCTGACTGAGTCCACACCAGATGCCCCTGTCTGTCTGTCAGGGCCGTCCCATCCCAGGCCCAGCCCGGCTCATTGGCCAGCCCTCCTGCCATTTTGCACACACTTGCAGCCTCCCCAAAGGGCCTTGAATTCAAGCTGCCCTGTTTTTCCTACTGGAATGCCCTTCCCCCGTCTCCCTCCTCTGCCTTTATAATCTTATCTTTCAGGCCCATTTCCTAGAACTCCTCCTCTCTGAGACTCTCCTTGACTCCGGCCTCCACCCCTCCCCGGTGGGAGCAGCCACTTTCTCTCCCATGCTCCCGGGAAGGGCGCTGGTCCTCTACCACACCACTTACCGAAGGCCCGCCTGGACTGCATTGCATGGTCCTTGCCCCCAAAGTTCCGTTATGAAACATTCCAAATGTATAGCAAAACGGAACGAATTTTGCGCGTAACACCTACTTCTCTAGCATCTTGTTTCTACCATGAACACTTTGTTATTTTTGAAAGATTTTATTTATTTATTCTTAGAGAGGGGGGAGGGTGGGAGGAAGAGGGAGATAAACATTAATGTGAGAGATAAACATCGATTGGTTGCCTCTCGTACGCACCCTGACTGGGGATCAAACCAGCAACCCAGGCGTGTTCCCTGACCAGGAGTTGAACTGGTGGCCTTTCGCTTTGCAGGATGATGACCAACCAACTGAGCCACACCGGTCAGGGCCATTAACACTTTATGATGCTTGTTTTATCAAATATCTACCCATCCTCCCATGCTACTATCCACCTATTAATCCATATCATTTCTAGTATATTTCAGAGCTAATTCTGGACATCAGTACATGTCTCTCTAAATACTTCCAGATGTGTACCATTCATTGGAATTCAATCCTTTTTCTTTTCTTTTTTTCTGTTTTGAATTGCAATTTATATACAATGACATACAGAAATCTGTAGTGTACATTTGCAGAATGCGGACAAACACATAGACCTGTGCTATGGGACCCCTAGCAACATATAGAACACCCTCTCCGCCCTCAGAAAGTCCCTTCCTGCCCTTTCCAGCGATCCTCCCCCGCCTCCATCCCAAGCAGCCACTCTTCTCATGGCTTTTCCCGTTTTGCCCGGGTTTGAACTTTATACAAAAGGAATCATACAGTATGTACTCTTGTATAGGACTTCTTCCACTCAGCGTGCATATGAGGTTCAGATATGTTACATAAAATCAATGGGCGTTCCTCCTTATTGCTGAGTAGCAAAGTCGACCGTGTGGGCGTACTACCGCTTTTTTACCCATTCATCTGTCGATGGATGCCTGCGCCGTTTCCAGTTTGGGGCTATTAAGGATAAATTTATTGGCCCTGGCTGAGTAGCTTAGTTGGTTAAAATGTTGTCTCAATACACCAAGGTTGTGGGTTCGATCCCCAGCCAGGTCACATACAAGAATCACCCAGTAAATGCATTAATAAGTAGAACCACAGATCAATGTTTCTTTCAAATCAATTAAAAGAAAGAATAAAATTGTTATGAACATTCTTGAACAAGTCTTTGTGTGAATATATACTTTCCTTTCCTTGGGTAAATACTTAGGAGTGGAGTTAATGGTATTTTTCTTCCTCTGGATTGTGAGCCTTGTGGGGGCCAATTCGCTTTGTCTCCAGGTGCTCGGCAGAGGCTTGTTGAAACGAACCAGTTCAAACACAATAGAATTCCCCTGTGTTCCCAGCACACAATGGGCCTAGCAAGATAAGAGCATTATTTCATTTAATCCTCCCAACCGACCTTAAGGTAAGAATTACCCCACCTTACGAGTCAGGAAACAGGCCAGTGAGAAACTACCGCAGGTGAGCTGCTGGAGGTCACTAAGCAGGTGAGGGGAAGACTCAGCATTTGAAACTGACCTCCTTTGGAGCCCCTGCGCGTTGGTCCAGGCCAACTTTGCTTCTCTGAGGGTCTCAGCTTCTTTCAGCGGGACCATTGGAGGGGCTTTCCCAGTCTCCCTTTTGTCTGCTCTCCGTGACTGGTCACGGGGTGGGCCGTCTCCTTTCCCTCCGTTGCTATTGGACACGAGGGACTGTTTGCCGGTGGATCTCCGGATCTCCCTCACCTTGACAGAGACAGAACTGCTCCCCTTGAGAAGGGAAGGGGTATGGTTTACGTCCAAATGCTTAGGGTTAACAGGCAGATGTGGGGGAGGGGTGGAATGGAGAATCATCACTGTGCCCCATCACGGCAAAGACTGGTTTAGGCCGGAATCGTCAATGGATGCTGTATCCAGGGAATAATTTGGATGAGGAGTAGATATACCGTATTTTGCCATGTATAATGCACACCCACAATTTTGGCCCAAACTTTCAGGGAAAAAAATCTTTCATTTTAACTTTTTAATTCAATTTTTTATTTATTCATATTCAGAAACAAAACCAATTATCATATTCCAGGGTATTATTTTGCATATGGATATCATTTTTGCTCTCTAGAATTACACGTTTAACGCGTAAGTATATAAATAAAAGAACTGAAAACATTTGTATAGATAGGGAATTAGTACTACCCATGTATAATGCACATCCTTCCTTTTCCCTCAAAAATTTGGGCAAAAAAAGTGTGCATTACACATGGCAAAATACAGTAAGCATGTCTAAAGTTTCTTTCCACAGATTGCTTATTAGTTGCAAGGGCAAAAATAGTAACAATACCCGAGAGAAATCAGAAATCAGATGTTAATGAAAAGTAACAGCACGAGTGAGGGCCAGCTGGACACCACATGCCTGCCGATACGCGGTCCTGAGGACACGTCACCGCTGTGCAGTATTCCGGGCTGGGGTGCAGGACCTGAGTCCAACCCTGAGAAAACATCAGACCCCCAAATGGGACACGTTTTAGTAAAAAAGGGGGAGCTTTATTCTTCAAAAACGTTGATGTCACAAAGACACGCACATACACATACACAAAAGTTGTGAGAGTGTTCCGCACCAACAGAAACGAAAGACACAAGAGATGTGACAACTGAAAGTGACCTTTGATCCTGGCCTGGATCCTGTTCTGAAGCAGAAAAAAATGTCCTAAGGGACATTATTGGGTCAATTGACAAAACTGGGATATGAATGGTAGGTTAAAAGGAGCTCCTGAGTCCACCGTAAATTTCCTGAGGTTGGTATTTGTATTGGTTATAAGAAATATCTTGCCCTGGCTGGTGTAGCTCAGTGGATTGAGCGCTGGCCTGTGAACCAAAGTGTCACCAGTTCGATCGCCAGTCAGGGCATATGACTGTGTTGCAGGCCAGGTCCCCAGTAGGAGGTGCGTGAGACACAACCATACATTGATGTTTCTCTCCCTCTCTCCTTCCTTTCCCCTCTAAAGATAAATAAAATCTTTTTTTAAAAAAGAAATATCCTTATTATTGGGAATACACACTGAAATGTTTAGGGGTAAAAAGCCATGATATATGGATGGGACCTACATTCAAATGGCTCCAAAATTATTTGTGTGTGGTATGTGTGTGTGTAGCAAGCACATAATCAATCAATGGGAAAAATGTTTCGAAGAGGTCAATCTTGGCCCTGGCTGGTGTGGCTCAGTGGATTGAGTGCCAGTCTGTGAACCAAAAGGTTGCCAGTTCGATTCCCAGTCAGGGCACATGCCTGGGTTGTGGTCCAGGTCCCCACTTGGGGGCGTGTGAGAGGCAACCCATCCATGCTTCTTTCCTTCTCTTTCTCCCTCCCTTCCTCTCTTTCTAAAGATAAATTTAAAAAAAAAAGGTAAATCTTGGTAAAGAATGTCCCTCCCAGGCAGGCTGTCAGTAGAGGCCTGTTGAATAGGCCCAAGTTCCAGTTTCTCTGTGACCCAAGGGGAACTCTGAATGGAGGATCTGAGGTCTGGGTCTTGCCTCCCTCACTTCTGCCAAATCTACAGGATGATGGCCTCCTTCCTCATCTGTGGGAAGAAGGGTTGGACCAAAGCATCCCAAGAACCACCAGTCCACAGATGTGTTCAGCCTACACAGTATTTTAAAATAATGTTTAATTAGTTGCTGGCACACAACGACCAGGTTGCTACTCGTAAAAATGTGGCTCCATCTTCCCTGACCTCCCTGGGCCTACATTTCCAGCAATTAGCTGGGGCTGAGGCCTATGCCCTCCTGCTCCTCACAGTCCCCACCCCATCCTTCTATATTATGACTAACCAGCTTCCACATTTATAGTTCCTGCTTGGCCTTGGAACTGGGAGAGCTCAAAAGGCCCTGCAGTTTACATCTTCTCTGACCATGTCTCACTTCTTTAGGGACTTCAGGTGCTGATAACAGGTTGGATGGAGTGATGGAGCAATAACAGACCCAAGATGGGAGTTGCCTCAAGTACGCTGGTTTTCAAAGGGCCAGATTCAGGCTCACGACGTTGATATAGCCACTGGAGCTCTAGGTGGGACTGATGCTTGGAGTCAGAGCTGAAAAGAAATGAGGGAGTTATATTGGGACTGAGGGCTCAGAACAGAGGATGGAAGAGGAATTGGGGGGAACCAGATGTCTGCTGAGCCTGCCAAGTACCTGGAATTGAGGGCATTGCTATAAGCAGTCTTTTGCCCCCCAAAAGTATTTATTACACAGCCAGGGTCCAGCTCTGTGGAAGATGCCTCAGAACCCGGCTCTGCCCTCACCCTGTCAAGTAGCTGGGGGAGGAGGGACATGGTGGGTTCAGGGTTTGGAGCCATTGAAGTCACATGGGCCACCTAAGGGGGGCCAGCCTGCTTGGGTCAGCCAGTGCATGCTGCTCTGTGGGGCCACCGTGGGATGATAACCTAGGGCCATGTGTCCACAAAGGGAGGTCTTGAGACAAGAGGGGTCCAGGATGGCTCCATCCTCCTGCAGGCACAAGAGAGAGGAAATTGTTTTATTTTTGTCAGCATCACCATTGAGGCTCACGTGGGGAGTGCTGTCCTTACATGCTGCGTCTGTTTCCCTCTGACTTTGGGATGCGGTTTCTCTGCTCTTGCCACTGGTGAAACCTTGACCCCGACCCCACCAAAGATATGAGCCCTGAGACATAGCCATCACTCTGCTCTGTGAAGCCCTGTAAAGCTATGAGTAGCCTCGAGATTACAACTGAGAGCAGTTATGACTTGTAGCCAGGAAGTGGATCCTGGAGAGAAAAGAGAAACAGGAAAAAAACCAAGGTGTTGTGGGAAGAGCACTGGGCAAGGAACCACAGGAAGTTGTTTCTAGTTCCGGATCTACCCCTTGCTGTGTGATCTTGGGCGTATCACTCCATGTTCCCAAATCTGTTTCATTCTCTTCAAGACAGGGATGATGACACTAGCTCTGCCTGGCTCAGAGGTACAGGAAGCCTAACCTGCAATGCAGAGAGCAACTGGGAAGCCCTGTCCAATGTGAGATGAAATTCAGCAGGTGAAATTGTCTCGGAATGCCCGGGAGTGACGTCCCTTTGAGGGTCCGCAACCCTCTCATTTCACAATGATGGATTTGAGGCCCGAAGCGGAGAAATTACACGGCAGGTTTAGGGCAGAGGTAGGCACAGTGCTCCATTAGTTTTAGAGTAGAACCCCCTCTGGGATCCCTCTAGGGTGTGCAAACAAAACTAACCAAAGGAAGAGAATAAGGACCGAGCTGGGCTGCTCAGGGAAAGCCACAAAGGTGTGTGTTTCATCACATTCACTCAAAAGGGACAGGCCCTTGTGGTTAGTCCTGAGGTCTCAGGAACAAGGAAACCCTTAGAAAGCTTTGAAAACAGTAGTCTTATTTCGAGAGAAAGGAAGTCCCACTCTGCACAATACACAGCATGCACAGTGACGCCCAGAAAATGGGAGGTGAAGGGGACATCTTGCTCTACTTCCCCCGACAGAGGGGAGGAACCTGAGGCCCAGAGAAGGGAAATGGCTTGCCTAAGGCCACGCCGTTTGTTCCTGGCAGAGCTGGGACTGTCATGGGGTTTCTCAACTTGTAGTCCGCGGCTTTTACTCCGTGTACCAGGTGGGACTGCACTTGGCTGCAAATAACAGAGAATAACAGTGGCTTACACCAGTGGAGATGTACTGATTAATGATGGCTTTAGGAGATAGACCTAGTCTCCCCCCTCAGCTCATGGCTTTTGTCTTTCTTAAGACGGTTGCCTCATGCACCTGTCGGCATTGTGTCCATATTCCAGGCAGGGGGAAGAAGTGCAACTGAGTTTGTCTTTTTATAAAGCTTTACCTGAAAGGTCCAACCGGTGAGGCACACAGCCATCCCAACTGCAAAGGAGTCTGGGTAGGTGGGTGGTTTAAGTGTCCAGTCATTAAAGTAGGAGGTAGCAGGGGGCTTTAAAAAAAAAGATTTTACCATTTATTTTTAGAAAGAGGGGAAAGGAGAGAGAAAGAGAGGGAGAGAAACGGCAATCGGTTGCCTCTCTCACGCCCCCAACTGGGGACCTGGCCCACAACTCACACATGTGCCCTGACGGGAATCCAACCAGCAATCTTTCGGTCTGCAGGCCGGAACTCAGTCCACTGAGCCACACCAGCCAGGGCAGCAGGGGGCTTTTGAGCTGTTCCTCTGTTTGCCGCACCGCTATGCTTCACCATTTTAAAGATGAAAGAAGGGGTGGGTTCAACAGGCAGCCACTTAAGAGTCAGAAAATGGGTTCAAGTCTGGTTTCTGCCACTTTTTTATGGGTCCTTGACATGTCTCAACGACCTCACCTGAAAAAGGTTTGGGCCAAATGACCCCAAAAGGGGTCTCGACCCTATCCTGTTCAAATTCTAATCCATGTAATTACATTTCTCTCTCCCCATGGAATTCTAACATAAACATCATAAATTATGATAAAAATTAATACGTAAGAAATGTGTATTTTCAGCCAGGGATTCCTATCTTGAAAGCATCAAGACGATCCCTATATTTTCTTCTAGAAGTTATAAAGTTTTATGTTTTCCTATAGGAGTCTTATATGGTACTTATTCCTTAAGTACCATGCGGATTTTACTGCTTCACTGCAGTGAATGGGATCTTTTTTTTTTTTTTTAAAGATTTTTTATTTATTTATCTTCAGGGAAGGGAAGGAGAGAGAAATATCAATGTATGGTTGCTTCCTGTGCATTCCCTGCTGGGAACTGGCCTGCAACCCAGGCATGTGCCCTGACTGGGAATCGAACCGTGATCTCTTGGTTCACAGGCCCGCGCTCAATCCACTAAGCTACACCAGCCAGGGCTGGGATCTTTTTTTGTAGCACATTTTGTAATTGATTGTTGGTGTGTAGGAATGCTATTCCTTTTTGCATGCTAATTTTGTATCTAGTAATCTGGCTGAACTTTTATTAATTCTAGTGGTGTGTAGACCTTCCCAAGTTTTTTATGCAGAAAATCCTATTACCTACCAATTAGGATAGGCAGAGGAAACAGCATGAGGAAGGACCTGAGAGGGAAAAGTTCTAGAAACAAAGAAGGCAGATGGTGCTGGGTATAGTGAGAAATAAGGAAGATGATGAGGCGAGAGAGAGACAGCATCATCAGAGAAGGTCTTAAAAGCCATTTTCAGGATTTTCATACAATGGAAAAGCTACTGAAGAAGCTTATGTTAAAACAGGAGAAAAGTCTCTATGGTAAGCCACTAGGCTTTGCTCATGTCTGGGTCTTGCCTAACATTGGTCAAAATTGGTCAAAATTTGGATGAATAAATATAAATCATGCTTTTCAAGCAGAAAAATATATTGGATAACTCTAAAATGCTGTTTTGTTAACTTGTAGAGCCTCAAGAACATATGCTTAAACCTGGGACTGGATGTTTGTTAAGATCCTTTCCAACTTTGAGATGCTGGGGATCTATGCATTGCATCTTGGGTACCGCGGAACTGCAGGGAAGGTTCTCTCCCACTTGAGGTGGGAAAACAATGAACCTGTATGTCAAGAAATCATCTATTAGGGCAGATCCGCATTTGCACAAATAATTACCATGTATGTGGTGGGTGCTGTAATAGAGAGGCATACAAGCGGTGCAGGAGGATGTGTATGGATTGGAGGGGGTGGTGCAGAAGTTGTGAAACTCGGACTGAAGCAGGGTGGAGGGAGGGCTGGGAGGTAGCTGTGACAGTGTACAGGAAAAAGGGACTGCACTGGAGCAGCATCAGGGGTGACGGAGACACTTCGGAGGCAGAAGCAGCATCTGGTAGGCCTAAGTGGGGAGAAGGAAGGGGATAATTGAGATTGACTCCTGGGTGTCTAGTTTGGGATACATGTAACACGGTGACTCTATTACCTTAAAGAAGGAACGCTGGATTCCAACACTTTTGGTTTTTCCTAGCCACCTGACTTGTAAGGAGCTCCAAGTCAATGAACTCCATTCATGAAGCCAGGGACAGGCCTTGGGGCTGGCTACTCCAAGCAACCGAAAGGGTCAGTGTAGTCCTGGCTGGTGTGACTCAGTGAATTGACCGCCGGTCCTTGAATCCAAAGGTCACTGGTTCAATTCCCAGTCAGGACACATGCCTGGGTTGCAGCCCAGGTCCCCAGTTGGGGGCATGTCAGAGGCAACCACACATTGTTGTTTCCCTCCCTTCCCATCTAAAAATAAAGAAAATCTTTAAAAATTAAAAGATCAATGTAACTTTTTTAGGTTCCACCTATGTGTTTTCCTACAACTTAAGTTCATGTGTAGACAAAACCTGTGGACTTTGGTGTGAAGTAATGCTGATTTCACCAGGGCAGTAAATTTCTTTTATTCATTGTTATAAGGTGTCCCTGCATGGCCCTTCTTGATGTGCAGACACTCAATCAGCGTCTGTTGGATGAATGAATTCAGGCTTGCAATGGTACTCCCCTACTATGGAGCCTGGGTAAGTGTGAGTTTGGGCCCAAGGCACTTGGCTTCTTAGTATCAGTTCTCTGTAGTTGGCCCAAAGTCCTTTCCAGGACTCCAAGTTCATAGTTCTATACCTTTTCCATTTACGCTTTTACTCTTCAACCCTTCATACTTGTATATGCTGTCAACACTTCATTATAATCATATTAATAGCACTATATAAGTGCTTGCTTGCTAAGTGACAGGCACCAATCTAAGCACTTTACATACATTAACATACTTGATCCACATAAAAACTGTAATGAGGTAGGTACCAGCCATTATTACTCATTTACAGTTGCAGAATAGGTACAGAGAGATTAAATATCTTCTGTAAGCTCATATAACTTCTAAGTATTAGCATGCAGATTTGCACTCAAGGAGTATGGGTCCGAAGTCCAAGTTTGTCAACCTCAGTGTACTACCTCTAGGTCACCCTAACAGTGACTATGACAGAGGCTGGTGACTGAAGTATCTCGTTTTTATAAATAAGGCAGCTGAAGCTTAACTGCCCTAAGGTTACACAGCTGTAATAGAAAGTAGCAGAGCCAGACCTCCGACCGGGGCTCTCAACCAAGGTCAGTGTTAACCAGCCTTGTCCAGAGGTCGAGTGTGCAGCCCTGGCGCCTGGCTGCGAGTTCAAAGCCTCACTGGGCCGATCACTGGCTTGCTGACATTAGGTAGGTTACCAAGCTTCTGTGTTTGCTTCCCCAGCTGTAAAATGAAAATGCGAACATTAATACCAACCATATAGGATTGTTGTGACGAGTAAATGAAGTACTGTCACATATGAAAGGGCCTGGAATATCGTAAGCACTCAATAGGCGTAAGCTCACTTTTCATTCTGGATCAATGCTATTCAGCAGAAATATAATGGAAATCAGATAGTAATTTTAAGTTTTTTTAGTGACTATGTTTTAAAAAACAAAAAACACTTATTTTAAGTGTTTTATTTAGCCAACTATATCTAAAACTATAATCAGTTGTCTGATTTATAATCAATATACGAATTGTGAACGGGGTATTTTATACATTTTTGGTATTAAGTCTCGCAGACGTGGTATGTATTGTACATTAACAGCACGTATCAACTCGGACCGGCCACGTCACTTGTGGCGTGGGGCAGAGCTGCTCGGGAAAGCCCCCCCAGCTGGCCCGCGCCGTAGACCCCACCCCGCGCCCCGCCCAGGTTACATCACAGAGCCCACAGGCCCCGCCGGCGCGGGTACCCGGCCCCGGCCGCGTGCGCCCGTCCCCCGCCTCCTCTCCGCTCCAAGCACCTAAGTTCTAAGAGGGACCGACGGCATCACACTACAGCTTGGCGGCGGATCGGCCCGTCAACCGCAGCGTTAACCCGTGGGGAAAAGGAGCTTGAGTCCGGCAGGCATACCTCGCCCCCCAACGGCCCTCAGCTCGCGCCGCTACCTCTGCAAGGTCGGGGTGGCGGGGCCGGCGCCTATTGGTCCACCGCGGCCTTCTGCCCGCCCCCTCGACGCTCTTATTGGCCGGAGCTGCAGCGCCTGCAGGATAGGCGGTGGCGGCGGCGCTCCTCCTACGCACCGGCCCACAAGAGGGCAACGAGGAAGCGGCCGCCTCCTTGTGCCCCGCCCCTCGGGTTCACTCTCTGGCTCTTAGGTCTTCCCGGCTCCTCCCGGCCTCTCCAGGTTCCCTCCAGCTCCGGCTCCGGCGCGGTGGCGGCGGGTAGGTGCAGCGGCAGGCGGAGCCCGGTTGGAGGGGCGGCCTCTCCACTGCCCCGGGGGCTGCTCGAGCCTGGCCTGGCGGTGGCCCGGGACTCCGCAGGGCCGGCTTGAGGCGGGGAAGGGCGGTGGCCGCCGGCCTGGTGGACGCGGGGATGGCCCGGCGAAGGGCCTGCGGGCGTGATCTTCCAAGCTTTCTAGGCGCGAAGTGGGGGCCCCTGGGGCGGGGCGGGCTGAGAGGTCCGTTTTCGGGGGTCTGGAGCGGTGGGGCCAAAGGCACTCCTCAGGCTCGGGATGGAGCTGAGCCCGGGAGCGAGGGTAGGCTGCCATTCGGGGCCCTGGGTGGGGCTCGGGGACATCGAGGAACGCAAAGGTCGTTCTGTGAGGATTTTTTGGGCCAGTTAAGGTGGGGCTGAGGCGAGCCTTTGGAAGGGTGAATAGTCAGGTTTAATGGGAGGTTTGGAGGGGTGGTCTGGAGAACCGGGCCCCGGCCGGGGCTGTCTCTCCCAGCGTGTGTCGGCCCCGGCACTGTTTTGGGGGACTAAGCAAGTGTCTGGCCGAGGGAGTACGAAGGGGACGGAGTAAGGTTGGGATGGGAGGATGGATGGGGACAGGGACGAGGAGGGCAGTTGGAAACGTTACCCAGAACCGAGATTGCAATGTAGCGGCACATGGACTAGCTTCTCCGCGGGTGTGTTGCCTGAGCGCTTCTTTATTGAAATTACCCCGTGGGGGAATGTTGGGGTTTTGCTTGCATCCAGGAACGTGCAAATTAAGTTCATTTGGGAGGACGCAGTGAGTGATTACGCTAAGGTTTGTGTTTTAGGAGCCAGACCCAGGGTGAAACGTGCTTCTCGGGAAGACTAGTGTTACCCCGCTTTCTCCTGGAAACCCCCTTTTCTCCTTCTTTCCCTCCTCTGGTTCGATTACAGCCTTGCTCCCCAGGGCCTCTCGATTCCCTCTCCCTGGCTGCATAGCATTGCAGTCTTTCTTGCTCTGTGTGTGTGTGTGTGTGTGTCTCCCGCCCATTTCCCCGCTGCTGTGCTTTTGGCAACTGCCTCTGCTCTTTCCCAGGGATGGTTGTGGCATTGCATCAGGGGATATTTGTGCTTGTAATTTGCTCACTCAGCCCAGGAAGAGGGAGAATAGCATGCTGCCGAGATGGGAGGGGGGTGCCGTCTGCTGGGCTGGGGCGGCAGAGAAAAGGGTGTGGTGAGGGAATACAGCTGCTCTAGGCCTATAGGGTAACACTGCCCAGTCATCAGCTGAAAGAGATTGAAAGAGCAGCCGCGGCAGCAGCTATTTTTATAAATCAGCCCTGAATCCGAGCTGAGAGCACATGGATTTAGAGTGAACAGTTGTCATGCTCTCACTGTTACAGGCGGGGTGTTTGGTAGACAACATTAAGAGTTGCTAAGCAGGAGACTCCATTTGTACTGTACAGCAGGTACTTCACTTGCAACTTTTTAACTTTGCTCTTTTCAGCTTTGTAGGGTGTCTTTTGCGCTGATGTCCTTGGATAGTCCATACTCTTTTTCAAATGAAATGTTATGCTCTTCTTTTCAAGTTTAGTGTAAAAATAATAAAGCCGGCTCTTTTTGAGCACTTGCCATCTTCCAGGCACTAGCTGTCTGTCTTTATTTACAGATGAGGAAATTGAGACTGGCAGGAATAAGAGGTCACACGTATTTAAATGGCAGAAGTGGCCGCCACACCAAGGTCTCTCTCACCCCTTACACAGTAGGTTAGAAACGCGAAATTTTTGGTTTACACAGGAGTGATTCAAGCGCTTGAGAATTTATTCATGCAAAGTAAACTCACTGGAGACTGATAAACCAGATACCAATTTTATTTATGATGAAAGTATTAAGTGCCATGTATGCAACTGGAATTAATTATCTGCTGGCCAGGACACCTCCTTTGTTTTGGGGCAGCCTAATCAGTAATGAGAAGGCAGTTGATTATAGAATCGGAATGAAAGGCACTGGATGTTCTTAGGGGTTACTTTAATCAAGGTACAGAAGCCTAGTGGGTCTCCTTTCGTTGTGTGAGCCTGTAACAGTGTTTCACAGTGTTCCCCCTTTCCACTCACTTTCCCCCTCTGTCTCCATTGTGTTTTCTAAGTCTTCACTTCATATGTTTATCATCCAGCATATGCTTACCTGTGTTAAAATTTCCAAACTTGTAAGTAAGTTTATATTACATATTAAAAAGTCACTTTCTGTTGTTTGTTGACATTGAAGGAAGCACCTGGAGTTTTTTGTCTAGGTGGCTTATCTTTCTATTTATTTCTTTTTTGAGGGTATGAACACTTTTATTAATTGCATAATAAGACTTTCAGGGGAGAGTAGGACAGGTTTCTCAAGCTCGTCCAAAGTGGCTTGAGAGCAGGGAAGGATCCTGGTTTGCAGGTTTTTATTTTGCCATAACTGGCAGGGGTGTCAAACTCATTTTCGTCTGGGGCCACATCAGCCTCGCGGTTGCCTTCAAAGGGCTGAAGTAAGTTTAGGACTGTATACATGTAACTACTCCTTAACTGTTAAGGAGCTGAAATTACGTTCAGCCCTTTGAAGGCAACCTTGAGGCCGATGTCACCCCCAGTGAAAATGAGTTTGACAGCCCTGGGTTATGGGGTGAGGTGTGAGGGAGCGAGTGTTCCCAGGTATGTGAAGAGGTTTGTGTAGTTTGACCCTTCCCGCCAATATCAAGATAGGTGGCTTAGCAGTTTTTTTTTAAACAGACACTGTATTTATTTATTTTAGAGAGTGGGGAAGGGAGGGAGAAAGAGAGGGAGAGAAACATCAGTGTGTGGTTGCCTCTTGTGTGCCCGCAACTCAGGACCTGGCCTGCAACCCAGGCATGTGCCCTGACTGGGAATCGAACCGGCAAGCCTTTGGTTCATAGGCTCAATCCACTGAGCTACACCAGCCAGGCTGGTATTTTTAATTGCTATTTTTCAGCCCAAGAGGAGAAGTGAAGTCATTTGCTTTGGCTAAACAGGAAGTGACTGTAGCTGAAATTGACCTGTTCTTGTGTGTGCTTGATCCCAAGCAAAACCGCCTCTTCATATCAAGTAGCTTGACCAACAAATCAATCTTTGTCTCTTCTTGGTGGGATTGCTCTTTTTAATAAAGAAGCTGCTGGCTTTAGGTTTTGTTTTTGTTTTTGTTTCTTTGACTTTGGCAATGTCACGAGCAAGAATAATTCCTTTTCTGGACTTCTTCCTTCTTGTAGAATCATAGAATCTCAAGAGATTTTAAAGATAATCTAGTGCAGCTTTTCACACAGTGTAAGTGATTTCTCCAGCCCTCTGTGCAAATCTTCCCCTAGAGAGGGACTTCACAGCTGGCGGCTAACAATTCCAGGTCTGCAAACTTGTCGTTTTAGAAAGAATTCCCTCAAACCTGCCTCCCTGCAGTTTTTATTCACTGGTTCTAATTTTGCTTCCTACAGTATTTTCCTATAGCTCCAATCTCCACTCGACACTTACTCAGTCACAGTTATTCTGTGCCACCGAAGATTTTTCTTTTCCAGACTAAACAGTTCTTTTCTTGCAGCCACCTCTTAAGAAATGTTCTCTCTAGCCCTGGCGGGTGTGGCACAGTTGGCTGGAGCATCATCCAGTAATCAAAAGGTCGCGGGTTCAGTTCCCCACCAGGGTACATACCTAGGTTGCGGGTTTGGTCGTGGTCCAGGTGCCTGCGATCCGCAGTCCTCGTGCTTATAGGAGGCAGCCGGATTGGTGCTTCTCTGTAGCATCAGTGTTTCTCTCTCTCCCTTAGCTCTCTGAAAGCAGTGAACAAATGTCCTCGGGTGAGGATTAAAAAAAGAATAGAAGAAATGTTCTCTCTAAATCTTTCACCTTGTTGGGCATTGTATGTAGACAAGCTACAGATTGTCAGATGTGGGCTGATTCAGATACTGTACTATATTCGGCCCTGGGAGTGAAGTGATTAAGGAATTCGAAAAGATCCCTGCCCTTGGGGAGCTTAGCACTTGGTTTCTGTCAACGCTGCTGCTTCGGGGTAAAATAGGTTCTTTTTTTTTTTTTCCAATATCCACTTTTCCCTGTTAGTTTATCCTTGTCCTATACTAAGCTCCCCTCTAGGTCTTCTTTTCTAGGACTGATACTCACCCAAGTTTTTGTCTGGTTGTTTGGCTTTCTTTGTTTTTTATTTCTGTTTTTTGGGTTGGCTTTCTCAAGCTGTGTGGTTGATTCTTTTACACTCCTGTTCTCTTGCTGCCCATTGTTCCAAAGGGGACTTTTGGAATCCCGATTGTGTTAACATGTGCCTTTGTTAGCCTTCCTATTTCTAGAATTCTTTCTATATTTTTACTTGATTGAGCTAATAAAATACTCTCCTAGAGAGTGCCAACGCCAGATCTTGGTAGTATGCAATGAGAGACAAAACTTCATGCTTTATTTTTTCCTTACTTCCGGCTTGTATTAGATCTTGCTTTTGATTTTCTGCTATAGTTTGTGTGGAAATTATAATTAAAACATTTTACATCTTACAACTCTGAAGGCACAGCTGATTCTTTCTAATGGTAGTTATTGATTATTGATTGAAGTTAC
>CM052544.1:4789493-4814722 GCA_028533065.1 Trachops cirrhosus
GTTTTTAGCTACATAAGGCAAAAAGGAAACTCAGGGAGCTCATCACTGCGTTTTTCCACGGTTCCCAAAGTCCCAGGTTTTCTGCCTTCATCTCCCACCTTTCAGATTCTTATGTTTGTTTTATATAGGTAATGTCCAGGGGTTTTATTTGCACTTAGTGGGAAGAATAGGGACAAGTAGGTCTTCTCCATCTTCCCAGAAGCAGAAGAGTTTTTATGTATTTGTTTTTTAAATGGCCTTTATTTTTCTGGCCCTGGCTGGAGTGGCTCAGTGGACTGAATGCCGCCGGCCTGTGAACCAAAGGGTTGCCGGTTCGATTCCCAGTCAGGGCATGTGCATGAGTTGCCAGCCACTGGGTCCCCAGTAGCGGGCACTCAAGAAGCAATCACACCTTGATGTTTCTCTTTCTTTCTTTCTTATCCTTCCTTCTTTCCTTCCTTCCTTCCTTCCTTCCTTCCTTCCTTCCTTCCTTCCTTCCTTCCTTTCCTTCCTTCTTTCTTTCTCTCTCTTTCCTTCCTTCCTTCCTTCCTTCCTCTCTCTTTCTTTCTCCCTCTCTTCCCCTCCCTCTAAAAATAAATAAAACAAATCTTAAAAAAATAAAATGACTTATTTTTCTATTTATAAGAATATAGGTTTAATGCAGAAAATTTAGAAAATATAAAAAGTATAAAAGAGAATAACAACACTTTGAGGTGTATTCTTTTAGCTATTTTTCATGAATTTGTATGCATTTAAGAATTGTTTACTGTTTAAGAACTTTGCATTTCACTATATTGTAAGTATCGTTCTTCGTCAAGCCATACTTACACACAATGCCATTTTTTTGTGGTATCAGCTAAGTTGTACTGTGCACGTTCTGGAGTCATTGGTATGTGTTACTCCCCTAATTTCAGTGCTTGAACGGCAGTTCCTGTGTGAATAAAGGCTGTACTGTTTCACACGAGTCTCAGCGCTCAGAGGTGGCTTTCTCACTGAAGAAAGTCTCAAGCAATCTAGATACAGCCATTAGTTTCAGAAACGCTGGGTGTTTGGGTATGTATTTAGATTTTAAAGTTTAAAAATAAAAAGTATCCCCATGTTTTTACAAAGTGCTAGTTTGATTAAAGTTTTTGTTCATAGTTTCCATACTATTGTAGGAAAGTCATTATACTTTTCAGAAGAAAATCAGGGGTAATGATGGCTTTCTTGTTTTGCCTTGGAGGAAGTAGGGGGTACTAGCAGTGTGTGTTTCGGTGAACCCTAGCATTAGTTTTCTGCTGGAGTTGGCAAAACAGAAGCTGGGAAGACTGAAATTTTTTGCCCCAGCACAGCTTTTTCTGATTGCTATATAATATACTTCTAGATGTGCAGATTTATTGGAAAGTTTAGATTTCATAGATTGGGTGTTATTTTAAAGAAAAGATTTTATTTATTTATTTTTAGAGGTGGGGAGGAGGGGAGAAAGAGAGGGAGGCCCTGACCCAGCATTGAACCGGTGACCTTTCGCTTTGTGGGAGGGCGCCCCAGTACTGAGCACACCAGGCAAGGCATAGATTGGTGTTAGTGATCCGGATTCACCTAACAGGTCTAGTTAAAAATTAATACTCAATTTTTTCCACTTTGTGTAATCTTTTCCTTCGTACGATGTGAATAGCTGCAGTGTAAGTCAAATCAGAGCCAATACTGTAGCCCCCCTTTTCTGCAATACTGCTTTTTGTGGTTTCAGATATCGTGGTCAACCGCGGCTCGAAAATTCGAAATGGAAAATTCCACCTCACTTGATCTCATCATGTAGGCAGTGTGTCATCGCACATCATCACTAGGAGGGTGAGCACAGTGCAAGATATTTTGAGAGAGACCACATTTACATGACTTTTATTACAGTGTATTAAGTGATAAGTAATACTATAGAAATAAGGTTTAGAAAAATGGAAAACTTACCAAGTTACTAGTTTTCATATACTTTTACAAGCAGTTAGCCATTGAGAGGTGTTCAGCAAGCTCTGTTTTCTTTCTTTCTTTTTAAAAACAATGAGGAAGAACAGATTTTTAAAAAAAGTATTTTATTTATTTATTTTTAGAGAGAGGAGGGGAAGGGAAGGAGAAAGAGAGGGAGAGAAACATCAGTGTGTGGTTGCCCCTCACATGTCCCCAACTGGGGACCTGGCCAGCAACTCAGGCATGTGCCCTGACTGGGAATCGAACTGATGACCCTTTGCTTTGCAGGACTGTGCTCAATCCACTGAGCTGCACCAGCCAGGGCCCAGTTAGATCCACTTTTGAAAATCTTCACAAAAGTTAATTCCTAAAAAAAAGACAGATAGCTCATCAACTAATAAAAAGCTTCACATACTTTAAAGTCATAATTTTGTAAAGTTTTCTACTTTGTATATTTGCATTTAAATTTTCAACGGTTTGTTGTATGTGTGCACACTGATTTTTTTCTTGTATGGTCACCATTTCATTATATCAGATTGCTTTTAAAATTTGTTTTTTCTTACCCACTGTGTTTTATCCTGGATCAAGTCGATAGGGAGATGCAGAGTAGCTTGGATTCCTCAGATGGGTAAGCACGAGTTAAACCCGTTACTGAGCGAAGCCGCTGTATTTGGGGCAGTTCTTCACTTTCCCCATCTGGCACAGTAAGTAAGGCTCCGGCCCATACTAACTTCACGCGCACGGGAAGGCACTGAGACTCACCTGACACGCCCGCGTAAGCGCAGCTCCGCAGCCAGCCGCTTTCTCTCTTCTCAGACTGCGTTCTGAACGACTTCTGTGCTGCTCGTCTGAGGTCCCTTTTCTTTCCCCAGTTGCCCCGTTTCCTATTCTTAAGTGTTCCAGTCGGAGTGACTTGAGAATTTCTTATGCTTATTTTATTAAATAAATTGTAATCTGTGCATTCTTGAACTTGCATAAAAGAAATTCATATTTAGGAAGTGATGATTATATCCCAGATATAATTTCCCCTGTGACTTGCCGTCATTTTGCACAGCACACATGACAGACTGCAGCGTGGAATCATGCCCCTCACAGTTGTTGCAGTGCGTGGGTTTTACCCGGAGCTCCTCACGTGCCTGTGATACCGAGTGCTTGCTTTGTGGCACCTCTGTTTCTGGACTGTGTTCTGGGGGGAAAGTCTTTATTTCTCTTTTCTAATTTTTTTCTTCTAAACTGCCGTGGCTTCAGAAACCAGATATTATTGTAGAATTAAGTTTAATATAAGAACATTTTGAGGGTTTTTTCCCTCAGGCAGGGGTTTTATGACATACTGAATTTTTTGGACTGTAAGACACACCGGACCATAAGACGCACCTAGGTTTAGAGGAGGAAAATAGGGGAAAAAATTTTGAAGTAAAAAATGTGGTAAAATAATTAATAACATAAATAACATAGCCCCTCCCTCGTGAGCCAGGCAAGCTACATTCGGACTGTAAGACGCACCCCCATTTCCTCCCAAATTTGGGGGTGTGTCTTATAGTTTGAAAAATACAGTACTTTTGGCTGGTCTGAGACAGGTTTTTACTGAGTGTTTTCATTCAGTCCTTACAATAATCTTTTCTATGTAGGCAATTTCCTTATCTACAGGTTGGGACAAAAGTAGGTTTATAGCCCTGGCTGTTGTGGCTCAGTGGATTGAACGCCGGCCTGCTAACTGAAGGGTCGCCAGTTCGATTCCCAGTCAGGGCACGTGCCTGGGTTGTGGGGCCAGATCCCCGGTGGGGGGGCGGTGCACAAGAGGCAGCCACATACTGATGTATCGCTCCCTCTTTTTTTCCCTCCCTTCCCCTCTGTCTAAAAATAAATAAATAAAATCTTTTTACAAAGTAGGTTTACAGTTGTTCATGTGAAAAATAATGCAATAATCAATAAATAATCATACAAGAATGCACTCTGTTTTCGTGTACTCACAACTGTAAACCTACTTTTGCCACGTTCTGTATAAAGTTGGGGCCGATAGAGGTTAGAGAAGGGCCCAAAATTGCAGATCCAATAAAAAGATTCAAATCTGGATCCAACTATAATGTGGATGTTCTTGGCACAGTTCCACGAAGCCTTGCCTGGTAATTTCTTTCAGGAGTTTTGCTTGGTTTTTAAATACTAGATGTTGCCAAATATGTCACGACTCTTGAACTCCATGCGGTTAGGAGGCACAGCGCCCAAAGCAAATGCATGATGCAAATGCATGACATTGCAACGCAGAGAGGGTGAGGGCTCGGCCCATTATCCTGTGGCTTTCCTGTGTGGCTGTGACGGGAGAGGGTCAGCGCCCCACGATCAGGTTACAGCTTCAGGAGCAGCTCTATTTTAGTTCCAGAGTTAATGTTGTCCGCCATTTTCTTTGTTCTTGTCTTTTTCTTTTCTCTTTCATCCTTTTCTTTTAGCTTTTGTACTTTCTATGTTTTTAAGAGACAGGGAAATCAGAGATGCGTTGGTCAAGAACCTGCATTTTTTTCAAATACCTAATATTTATGTAGCTGATGCAGCTTCACCAGGAGTTCCCTTTGTTATCACGTTCAAGAGAGACCGCCATTCCAAGCGAAATTTTATCTTGGAAGTGGATGCAGTGAAAATGGCACCGAGAAAACAATATGAACACTATTTCCGAGGAATCAGGGTTATGTGTTGTGTATTGTCATTGTGTCTGTCTGTGGTAAGTTGGGTTCCTTTCTGAAGCTAAGTTTAATTCTTCGTTTTCGGACTGTTATTTATGTTTCCTCAGTCGTAAAATTCATTTGCTCTTTTAAAGGGCAGCTGTCTTCCGACTCCTCGTAAGTTGGGCCAGGCCACCCATCCACATGGACCCCTTCCTCACCCTGCTTGGCCCTCACACCGTGCTCGGGGCTCCCGTGACTCCCTCCCACCCCGAACAAGGACTCTGACTGTTCAGCCCCACCTAACAGCTTTAGACCGAATTTTGGCAAGGGGACGGGGGTCAGGTTTGATGTGTAGAGGGACAACTTGGTGACTGTTCAGAGAGCTGGGTGAGAGACTGCATCAGAGGGCTCTGCGAGGTTGGTGCGGCATCCAGGTGAGGGAGAGGGTTTGCACCAAGACACGTGGGGAAGAGTAAGGAAGACCAGGCCCTCTCCGGTCATGCCGATGATATGGTTAATCACAGAGGTGGTCATTACCGAATACTTACTATGTGCTCCATACAGTAACCACTCCATAGATCTGTCATTTAACTCTCATAACAACTTCATGATTATTGCAGGTCTTAACGTTTTTATTTTACAGATGAGGAAACCGTCATGGAGAGAGACACAATTTGCCCAAGTTGGACAAATTTGGCTAGCTGGGCAGAGGAAAAGCCAGGGTGGACAGTCAGGCACTCTGATTCTGGAACCCGCAGTCTTGCCCATTGTGCTAGTGTGAGGGCTTATTTTTCTAGTTATCAGACCACCCTGTAAAGCAGTGTGCGTCACTCGGTGGTCACCAGTCATCTGCATCCAGGTTCCACGTGTACTCTCTGGTTAGAGTACCCTGAAAGAGTTGTCTACAGTTGCCGAGGTTTTGTGATTTGAGCCCTGGCCGGGTGGCTCAGTTGATTGGAACTTCGTCCAATGCAAAGAAAGTTTGTGGGTTCAATTCCCAGTCAGGGCACCTGTCTAGGTTGTGAGTTTGATCCCCGGTCGGGAAATGTACACGAGGCAGCTGATTGATGTTTCTGTCTCTCATCTGTGTTTTTCTCTCTCTCTCTTTCTCTCCCTATAAAACCAATAAACATATCCTTGCGTGAGGATTTAAAAAAAAAGATTCTGTGATTTGATATTTAAAAAAAAAGATTCTGTGATTTGATATACGGGGAGTCCTTCCTATGCATGGTTGTGATATGCATAAATTTCCTTTTCTGTGATTTAGTTAAATGACACTGTCCCCTAATAACATGTCTGAAAACTTACACAGTATATCAGCTGTGACTGGTCCCTGAACATTTCGAATTTTCTCTTCTGTTCCATTGATCTCTGCGTCTGCACTTATACTAGTACCACATCGTCTTGACTGCTCTAGCTTGTCGTGTGCTTTGAAATTGGGAAGTGTGACTGCTCCAACTGTGTTCTTCTAATTTCAGTCTTTGTGCCTATTCTGGCTGCCCTGAATTTCCATATTTTAGAATTAGCTTATCAATTTCTGCAAAGAAGTCAGCTGGGATTTTGATGGGATTGCATTGAATCTGTAGATGAGTGTGGGAATTATTAACATCTTAACCATAGTAGGTCTTCCCACCCGTGAACATGGCACGTCTTCCAATTTAGGTCTTTTCTTTCACCAGTGTTTTGTATTTCCCAGAGTATAAACTTTTCACTTCTTCTGTTAAATTTTATTTCTAAGTATTCTTTTTGATGCTTTCATAACCAGAATTGTTTTAATTTCATTTTTGGATTATTCATTGCAAGTATTTGGTGCTCTTTTCTTTTCTCTCTCTCCTCCATTTGGTGCTCTTTTCATATTGACTTTGTTGAATTTAAAACTTCCAGGAATCAAGGATCTTCTTACTGGCTTGTAATTACAGGAAATGGAGGCTTGTATTGTAGGGTGCTCTTGCAAAAGCCTTATTTCAGCATTGGCCTTCAAGCATTTGTGGTGAGACTTTGAGCTATTAGTGATGGCTTTTTAGGCCACTTGTACTTAGGTGTTCCAAACTGGTGACTAGATATGACACTTTTATGGTCAGTGTGACTGGTTTTCAAAGGTCCTTTCATTCATGTCATTTTTTTTGTTTTCTTGGTGTGAAGAGCCAGAAGAGCCATAGTTAAGAACAATAAGATTTTTGTGGTTTACCAAGTTGCATTAGAGGAAGTCTATAAAAGGATTGTTGAGCCAGCTTGCAGATTAAAAACCAATCTATTAGCAAGACAGGAACCTCTTTTTTTTCAATATATTTTTTTAATCTTCACCCAAGGATATGTTTTTTTAAATTGATTTTAGAGAGAGAGGAAGGGGGTGGGGGGAGAGAGCAAGGGGGTGGGGGGAGAGAGCGAGAGTGGGGAGGGGGAGAAAGAGAGAAAGAGAGAAAGAAAGAAAGAGAAACATCGATGCCAGAAACATTGGTTGGTTGCGAACCCACAGCCTAGGCATGCGCTGTGACTGGGAATCAGACCTGCACCTTTGGTGTATGGGATGACGCTCCAGCCAACCTAGCCACTGGCCGGGGCAAGGCAGGAACTTCTGGCAGATACTTTGGTTAACCTGTAGCTTAGTGTAAGAAGTGTTGAAGCTCTGACTCATGATTAAATCTTAAATTATGTGGGCATGTTTCTAGTAAGTATCTACATCAGAACTAGTCGGACTGTGCTGAAATACAGATTCCTGGGCCTCTACCCAGTCATCAAACCAGATTCTGGGAACAGAACTCTTTAATGTACTTTACGCCGTCTTCCCAGAGGATTTCTATACTGAAGTTTGAGAACAGTTTTTAATTTTGTACCTCCTTCTCTTAAGAGATGGTTTTTATCAGAATCGAAAATTTAAAATTGTAAGTCATAGGCAGCCCCTTAAAAAAAAGAAGGAACAGAGAAATATCAATACATTTTACATTGTAAGGATCCATCAAATTTCTTTGTGTGTGTGTGTGTGTGTGTGTGTGTGTGTAAAATGAATTTTCTCCCATGGGTCGTGGTCAAAACAGAAAAATTGAAGACCTCAAGTAGAAAAATGTGCAACAAGTTCTACTTTACATTGTTTCTGCCATGTTCCTGGAACTGGGGTGAGCGCTGGTGAGCACTCAGAGACCCTGGAACTGGGGTGAGCTTTGGTGAGCACTCAGAGACCCTGAAGGTCCTTGCTCCTGAGCTCGCAGTCTGTAAAGGGTAACAGGCACATAAACAGTGGTTGTCGGGGGTGGGCTGGAAGATCTGCAAGGTGTGGAGGCTCCCATAGAGACGGAGATAGTTGAGGTGGGTCTTGAAAAGGTGGAATAGAAAAATGGCATTTTAGTTCCTGAGCGAGAAAGAATTATTTTAGGATTGAAGAGGAAGACTTAACATAAATTACTTCTGATTCAGGGTACTGATGTACTTACCAACTCACATTCATGTTATAGCGTGAGGAGATGAAGATGAAGGAAGATTCTAAGCTTCTGTAACAGCTTTTCCTCTTCCTGGGACACTTTTTCCTTCTATCAGAACTCTGTGTACTGGAGTTTGTTTCCTGTTAGGAACTGCCCTGCCTGGTTTCAGAAGCTGTAATCCCCGTGGCTAAAGCTGCGTAAAAAGACCTTGGGACCCTAAACCACTATGGAGACAAAGCTTATCTTCCTGGTGGGGACGCTGCCTCTGCCCCTTTTAATTCATCCTGCTTGGCCCTGGGCGGATGACCAGTTAGCCAATGATGGGTAAGAAGATTCCTCAAAGGAGGGGCGACCTAAGACAGGCATGGTTGCAAAGGGGCCCCCAGGGAAGGACTTGGGGGGCTGTGGAAGAAGGGGGTGATGGGCTGTCGCCCCTCGGCTTTGACATAGCCTGAGTCCTCATTCTGTCTGCAAGAAGTCTCCTAATCTCCTGGCTGCCTTACTTACCCTGCATGATTTAAGCCTGAAACAATGCCTTAAGCCAGAAACAATGCTGGAGGTGGGTGCGGCCCTGTGCTGGAAAGGGCGGGTTCCCTAGGGTGATCAGGCCTAAGAAAGAATGAGTAAAATCCTATGAAACCTACTTTGCTAATATCCTCAATTTAAATGATAAGGGTCCAAGCACTAGTGAGTTGGTTCGCCAAAGTTTTATGGCCCTTTAGCTATCTGACCCTGACTCAGAATGAGCCCTCAGAGTTCTTTGAACGTTATCCATTGTTTAATCATTTCTGCCTGACAATGCTATACCCTGTATTCCTGTGCAGATTGAACCCAATAAAAGCTTGTCAAGGCAAGGGCTAGGGCACTCTCCTGTTGAGAGTGGCCGAGCCGTCCCTTTTTCTCCACAAGACTCGGTAGTCTGTGTGAATGTATCTCATCTCATCCGTAATGCCTTGGACACTGTGGGCTGGTGTCAGCATTAGTTTTCTTTACAGATTATATTTTGGATTGTGTTACTGTCCTCACTGAAGTATTGGGACCTATATGGAGTCCAGGATAGGGTGGGGAAGGTCTGGGAAAATCTTTATACAATTCAGAGGGTTAAACTCTATTTTTGTCTGCAGACACTTCAGGCTCCAGGCCAGTTTTGTTTTTAAAGTTTTTATTTATTGATTTTTAGGGAGAAAGAGGGAGGGAGGAAGGGAGGGGGAGAGAGAGAGAGAGAGAGAAACATTGACTTGTTCCACTTAGCTGTGCATTCATTGGTTGCTTCTTACGTGCCCTGACGGGGATTGAGCTTGTGACCTTGGCGTATTGGGACAACACTCTAACCAGCTGAGCCACCCGGCCAGGGCCATAGGTCAGTGTTCTAACTCTAGTCTTTATCTGTCAGTTGGCTTTGTAACCACCTTTTTGTTTTGTTTTACCCTAGGACAACATTCACTTTTGTCCTAAGAGCTGTCAGAGAGCTGGGCCGTAAACCAGAAGAGATGTTTAGCTTTATTCCTTATCTTTGCTGTCGGTCCTGTGTTTACAGCGTACATTGGGCACCCTGAGCCAGTGGATTCTCACATGCATTCTCTCTCTCTCTGTCTCTCTCTCTGTCTCTCTCTCTCTCTCTCTCTCTCTCTCTCTCTCTCACACACACACACACACACACACACACACATACATACATTTAGGGTGATTCCGTCTAAGCAGTACCCCCGATCTGTTTTGTATTTCTGAGTGTTTTATTGCAGAGAAGGATCACTGGCCACCTAAGCAGGAGGAACTGCTTGGACAAGGGTCTGGAGGTGCATACCCTGTGTCCAGGAATGTGGCCGTGGCTCCACACTCGACAGTAGGCCCGACGGAGAGAAGGCACATACATCCATGTGCTTTGTGTACCCAGATATATAACATATGACGGATAACGACTTTTTTAAAGAATTAAATAGGTGTGGTGTCAAGTTAATAGATGATGGATGCGAATGGATGACAGTTGTATTTCCTCACTAGACATTGAAAGAGATTACTGCTGGGGGTGAGGTCAGTAGTGGTGTTGGTGAGGGGAGCTAACTGGTTACCAGCCTTCAGGATCTAGGTGTAATCTTTAACTTGAGATAATGACTTTCCAAATGAGACTGACTGTGAGTGATTAGGGGGTGCTTTTTCCTGTTGCTTTCCTCCCCGCCAACCCAACCGATCTTGGTTTATTCTAAATGGGAAGCATGGCGGGTGAGCAAGGATTTAGAACCAGGGAATGCAGTTTGGGGCTATTTCATCTAAGCTCTAGGAGACCAGGCGAAGTATCTTCTTCCCTGCGGAGAACACTTTCTACGCGACTAGACTGCTTGTGCTTACCAAATCCTTGGAAAATGGTGCAGTAATACTAAGATTTTGCTTTAAAAAAAACCCCTTTTCCCTACATCTTTCTTTGTGCTAACCTTTCCCGATCTGGCATTATGCCATAGAGCAAGAGAAGTCCTCATAGTCGCCTGTGTATATACTAGCCTGTTCCCACCACCTTCTGCCTGTCAGTGTTGATGTCTTTTAATCTGTTTCGGGGGCTGGGAGTTGGGCTGTGGGGCTGGGCTGTGGGGTTGCAGGTGGAGGTGTGGGGGAGAGGGTTTATATCGCCTCTGACTTCTCAGTGTGTGTAAGGAATGATCTTTTAGTTCTGCCTCAGCTTGTTCTAAAAAAAAGTCACAAGTTATTTAACCTCTGAGTGCCTTGGACATAGGGTAAAATGAGGTGTCCTCATTTTAAATGGGGATAATAATATACCTGCGTACTAGAATGTGTCACCGTACTAATCAAATCAACATGTGTGAAGTGATGAGAATCTGGAATACAAACACTCAGTCAGTGCTGAGATGCTGCTAGAGAGGAATCCCTGTTTTTCCATTCGAATCAGACCCAGCGTGGGTTCAATATTGGGACTAGAATATGAAGTCTAAAGTTTTACAGTTAAGAAATTGTTACAGTGATTTTTTTTTTTACTGGCATTAAATAATTCTGAAAGTCTTTCTTTTTGTTCATTTGTAGTGATATACCAAAGAAAGGGCGAAATTCTGTAGAATAAGTGATTTTTAGAAATGGTCAGTGTGTGAACTGACTTTTCTCCTTATGATTTCTTTTTTCCTTTTTGTTGCCCGAACAGTAAAAATAGATCTGGTTTCCTAGGTTATCACAGCTTGTAACAAAAAGCTTTTTGATAAAGTTTGCTGTTGGATCAGTAGGATGAGATCATTCCTTCCTAAGTAGCTTGTAATGTCTCAAGTGTTTGTTGAAACGAAAGCCTGCGGGGTAGGCCAGCCGCACAATGAGCCTGCTCCGAGGCTCGGGTCAGGGCGGAGCGGGAGTTTTCTGTGTGATAGAGTACCACTGATAAGTCGGAGCAGGTGAAAGGCACTTGGCGCGACACCTGTGCACTCCGGCTGGCCACGTGCAGGAAGAGATTAGAATGATAAAGGGGCTCAGGATACACTTGGGGTTGGAACCTGGGCGCAGGCCTTCCCTGAGGTGCGACGGATTCATTGAGCACAGCGTAGCTCTTCTGTATGTGGATTAGTGCATCTCTAATGAAAAATACAAAAGACACTTTGAAACTCGAGAGGGGTGGATGCCATGGGATTGTATGCCTTAAAATGTTTGTTCTGTAGAGTTTACCTCAATGAAAATATTTTTTAGGACAACTGGGAGGGAAACTGACATACTTACTTACTTTCTGTTTGTACCAAATTAAATTGTACACTTAGGAACTTTAACCAAGGCTTCAGCTTCACGCCATGGATATTGACTATGCAAGAATTGATAATTAAATAGGAGACGAAAATCTGTGTTAGGTAGGCACGGCACTTTAAAAAAAGATAGCTGTTTGGTGCTATTTCTGATAGGTGGATATGGCTGCACTCATCTCGTTGACCCTGAGAAAACCAACGCATTCTAACCTAGTACAGGAATTGGTCAGAATTACAATACCCCTTATCTGTCACTTGCTTCCTGCTTTGGACTGTAGGACTGAGAGGAAATCCTCGCTCTAGTTGATACCCAAGGATGACCTTGAACAAGTATCTCTGTTAATCCCCTTGGCCTTTTTCTCCCTTATAAGTAGGGAGGTTGGATTCAAATGCCCTTTTTAAAGCCTTATGATTCAGTTGGAAATATTAGCTCCACATTGCTAGTTGTTTTGAAACATGAATAAGGCCTTATTAGAGTTGGTGGCTGTTTTTTGAGAATCAGCAACGTTGAGTTGGTTTTCCAAAGTACCAGTGGTAGGACTTCAGATTGAAGCTTTAGTGGGGAGCCAGTTTTCAATGCTACTCTTATACAGACTTTCCTCCAAACTTACTCAGTCTCTTCAAGGAATTGTATAATAGTTTGTGTGAGTGCAGTTTTAGGTCTTGGATCAGATTAAAGTGGGAAGTGAATACTGGTTATTCAAGACCAGTGCCCTGACTGGGAATCGAACCGGCGACCCTTTGCTTCGCAGTCCAGTGCTCAATTCACTGAGCCACACCAGCCATGGCTCACTTTACTAGTTTTAAAATGTGAGAGGAAACTAGATAATTTAAGGTACCCCCTTACTCTGTTATCATTTTGTATTTTTATGCATGTGTTTTTTTTCTTAAATTTTTTTGGGTTAATTGGTTAATGAGATACATTCCAAGTGTGCAGTTCTATAAATACATCGTCTGTATATTGCAGTGTGTGCTCACCAAAGCTGTCACCTTCCGTCATCATGTATTTGACCCCTTTTACCCTCTTTAACCCCCTCCCACCCCCGTTCCCCTCTGAGAACCACCACACTGTTGTCCGTGAGTTTCATTGTTTGTTTCTTGCATTCTGTTTTATATCCCGCATATGTGTGAGATAATTTGATTCTTGTCCTTTCTGTTTGACTGACTTCACTTAGATATTTTTATGCATGTGTTTCACTTGAGCTGTGAAGCAGTGACCATTCATGACTCTGGGGAGCAGGCGGTTTTACCAGTCTCAGCGCTGTAGTCATAGAGGAGACTGCTTTGTTTTCTCCAAATGTAGCTTCACGCGGCTACAGAGGTTTCCTGCCTGCTCTCCTGAATTCCTGGCATGCCCGCTGCCTCCAGTTGGCAGACGTACCCGTATTAATTGGTGATGCATTTTATGTTTCTGATTTCTTCAAGTAAATGGCAAATTCATTCTAATGTGATAAAGCTGTCTTGATGGGTGTGTTGTTAGGTGGGGTCCGGGGCGAAGCTATGAGGAGTGGAAATACTAAAGCTGACAGTGGACAGGATTTTCTTAGTTGTGGAGAATATATTATTTTTGTAGTTTGATTTGTTTCGTTGTTTTTAGTTTAGGCTAATCAGTTTGTAGCAGTTGTATGTGTGGGTAGTGACTGGTTAAAATGAACGGCCAAAGATCTCAGGATGACTTACACGAATCACTCTAACTGCACATCTGAAATCTGAAAAACTGTTTTAGAAGTTCTTCTACAGAGATAAGAAAGACCATTACCTTGTCACCTTCTCCTTGACTTCAGACTTTTCTGTTTTTTAATCAAGAAGGTGGTTTTATAGAAGGATTAAGATTCTTTTTGAAAAATATTAAAGGCAAGGGAAACAAATTCTTGCATACTCTAAGAAGACAAGTTGATGATACTCACTTGATGTGTTTAGGTCAGCTGTCACATTTTTGTAAAGATGTGTCCATTTGGTTCTGGCGTCTGGAATAAAGTGTCTTGATGGAAAGTGACTTGGGCGGGACCATGCCTGTGTCCTGAGGACCGGTTTAAGTTCCTGTGTTGTACGGATTGACCACGTTTTCCGAGAAACCCACTCGGCTGGGATGTAATGTGAGCGTAGACGGTTTGGTCTTTCATGGGAATGGCAGGCTATTGACAAGGAATTCAATCCTCTGAGTCTGACAAAGCAAACTGAATCCTAAATCTTTAAGTAGGCGTCTGAACTAATGGAACACTAGACAGGTAGGTTTTATGTTTAGTAGTCACTGCAGTAATTTTGGACAAAGCACGTGAATTTAGTATTGTGATCCAGTGTACCAACCGACATGGTGTGGTTCCTTTGTGAACAGCACACGGGGTGAGCGCTCAGGAGGTGAGGCCGTGTGAAAGCCGTGTCAAAGCCGTGTAAGAGGCTCTTTTCAGGTGTGTAGAACTTGCTCTTTATTTCTATGACATCAGTTTAGCAGCTCCTAAATGGGCACACTGCTTTTTCTTAAACACTGTGTGAGTGTATATATGTCTAATAAAATTAGAACTTTTTTCAGTGTAGTGTGTAGCACTTAGTATTAGACCAAGCCATATGAAAATGAGTTTTTATACGTCAAAAACAGTCAAATATCAGTAATTTCATAGGGTTCCACCTAATAAGTATTCAATACATTTTCTTGACCTGAACAATCAAATCATAGTCAAACAGTAGACTGAAAAAAGACTTGTAGATAATTCTTTTTTTTTTTTACAAATCAAGCGAGGTGACTTGTCTAAGATCTTATATCCAGCTATGACAGAGGTAAAGGGAAGCCAGATGACCTGGCCAATGATGTTATTTTAAATGTGATTTATTGTTAAAAACGTGGGATTTTCTTCTTCTCGTAAAAATAAAGGCATAATCAAAAACTATGTATTTGACCATGGGCTTAATGCCCATGGTACTCTCCATAGAAATGATCACAACTACCCTTTTCACACGATATGCTTACATAATATATAATACTTTAAATATACTCCTTAGAAATAAGGAGGGTAATAGAGTAAGGAATTATATAAAGTTTTATGTAATATGTTAGTCTGTCGTGAGATGCAGTTTCTAATGATTTCAGCCATATTTTACTGATACAAGTCCGAATGTCAGAACCAGTGGCAGTCATAGTATTTGGGATCGATGTCTGTGAGATTTTCCGAAGCATTTTTGTAGATCCCACTGACAAGACCCAGTCATACAGTCTCAACTGGTAACTGCAAGGAGGTAGGAAATGTCTTTCGGGAAACTCTGGAGGAAGAAACGGCCGGGAGCTTGAGCACGGCTCCGCCCCTCTCCCATTGGGCTCGTATGGTGCTCGATTCCGAACTGACCACCAAAATCCTTCTCTTATTGCAGGGTGTGGTTTGTGCCTTCGATTGCTCAGCGTGTGCTTCAGAATTGCTTGGAAGATGCCCTGGCTGATGTGGCTCAGTGGATTGAGCATGGGCCTGCGAACCAAAGAGTTGCTGGTTCAATTCCCAGTCAGGGCACATGCCTGGGTTGTGGGCCAGGTCCTCAGTAGGAGGCATGCAAGAGGCAACCACACATTGATGTTTCTCTTCCTCTCTTTCTCCTTTCCTTCCCCTCTCTCTAAAAATAAATAAATAAAATGTTTAAGAAATTAAAAAAAAAAGAATTGCTTGGAAGAAATTTAGTTTGGAAAATTTGTCATTTTAGTTTGTAAAACTCTTTGGTGCTTGCTCTGTTTAGGAGTTTTCTCCACCCCCAAGATGTTTATATCATGTAATTTTCTTTTGTGATTTCATTTGTGCTTTAAACCTCTTTTATCTCATATGCCTTGCTTATTTTTGAAGGATTAAAAATACATTTATGGCAAAAATCTTCCAGTGCTTGTAGCAGAAGTACAGTCGAACACTGAACACAGCCAGCCTCAGAGCCACCGAGCGCTCAGCCACCCATGTGCAGTCTGTCAGCCCACTAGCAGAAGGGAGAACAGACCAACCCTTTCCTCTCTTTTAAAGGTCAGCACAGGCAGACTTGCAGACCAGTGGAGAAGCACATTCCAGTGAGGAGGCAAAGTTCTCTTTGCCTTCTGCCCACTTGAGATTAAACTTCAACAGTCAGCAAAAGCCTGTTAGCTTTGATTTCAAAAGCTGCTGTTTTAGAGCTAGCCCCACCCCTTTCCTTTCCTGTCCAGATACAGTATGTATACACCCTTTTACACCTAAGTACAAAATACAGTTCCTCATGGACCCACCCGGGGTGCTAGGAAATCGGGTGCGTGTTTTAAGTGTCAGTATTAAATGCATTCTTTTCTCAAAACATGTGAGATCAAGATAAGGCCACTGTTCAGGTTGCATTGTGTTTGAATCAATGCTTTCTTGTGTGGTTCCCTTCCAGCAACCCTCCTCCCCCCAACTCTTACTTGTCTTCTTTTTCCTTGTTAGAAAAATATAAGTCATCTGCACCATATGTAAGGTCATTCTGCTTTTAAAAATTACGCTGTCTGTGCAAAGTTTAATTTTGGACAGTTGTTTCTCGATCTCATGCATTACCATCAACCTGGGACTTTTCATTTTTGCTATAGGCTGATTTTACTGTTGTTTGGATACTGCTACCTTCCTGGGCTGCTGTGTTCATTTGTCTTTTTTTTGAATCTGCACTGAAAGTTCATTTTTATAAAGGGTATCTGGAAAAATAAGTGTTTTGGATTTATTGCTTGTTTGAATTTGCCACTTGGTTCTCATTTGATAAATGTCAATAGGTTGGGTATAAAATTCTAGTTTTAAAATTTCAGTTTTAAAAGGCATCACCCTGTTGCTGTCTAACATTTAGTGTTGCAGTTAGAAATCAGAAGACAATTTGTTTCTCATAACTTAGTACTTCTTGGGGAGTTCTTGTTTTTTCCTTTTCTACCTCCTGTTCTGTCTGTCTGCTCCCTCTATCATCCTTGTATCCCCTGCCCCTCCTTTTTGCTGTGATTTTTAAAATTTTTCAAAAGATTTTTATTTATTTATTTTTAGAGATGGGGAAGGGAAGGAGAAAGAGAGGGAGAGAAACATCAGTGTATAGTTGCCTCTTGTGCGCCTCCAACTGGGAATCTGGCCAGCAACCAAGTCATTTGCCCTGACTGGGAATTGAACCAGCAACCCTTTGGTTTGCAGGATGGCACTCAATCCACTGAGCTACACCAGCTGGGGCTGCTGTGATGTTATATGTATCTTTTTGTATGGGAAATATATATGCAAAATTTAAAGAATAATGAAAAGACAAATGTCTATGAGCCTGTCGCCCAGTATACAAAATTGGAATTTCCTTTAGCCCCTTGTTTGTCCCTTCTCTATTTAAGTTTTCTCCCCAAAATGTGTCACTGTCCTGAACTTTGTGCCTTTCCTTGTGTTTAATAGCTTGAGTACAAATGTATGACTCCTTTTAACACCATGTAACCGAAATTCGTCCACGTTGATGGGTGTATTGTAGTTAATTCATTTTCAGTACTCTATTGATTTCATTACATTAATATAAAATTTAACCTAGTCTCTGTTTTTAGATTGTCATTATGAGTAATGCTGCTCTGACACTCTTGTACAAAGATGCACGAGTTTATCCAAGACACATGTCTAGAAATGGGAAGTCTGGGGAGGAGATACACCGATTCTGCCTTACCAATAACGACACACTGCTGTCTGGAACGATTGTGTCTGTTTGCAGCAGTGTGGGTGAGGCCCCACTGCTGCCCAGTTTTCATGTTAGCAGTTCTGGCTGATGATGTATTGGATCTTAATTTACCTTTCCCTGATGGTTAGTGAAGTTGAGTACTTCTCATGTGTTTATTGGCTATTTGGGTAGTTTTCTATAGGAGGTGGCTGTTTTGTTTTGTGATTTGTAGGAGTTCTTCTATTTCCCGTATGAGAGCCCTTTCTTTTTACGGAATGTAGATATCTTCTTCAGCCCTGTGATTTGCTTTTCACTCTCTTAATGGGATATTTGATGGACATAAATTTTTACCTTCGGTGTAGCCCAGTTTATCATTTTTAGCTTTGTATGGTTAGTAATTTGTGTGACCTGTTTAAGAAATCCTTGCTTACCCCACAATCGTAAAGATAGTCTCTAGATTATCTTCAAGAAGCTTTATTGTTTTATCTTCCCCATTTAGGCCTGCCCTCCACCTGGAATTGATTTTTGTGCACCCTGTGAGATAGAATTCAAGATGCATTTCCCCCAGTAATTGAATATCCAGCTAACACAGCTTTCTCTCTCTCTCTTTCTCGAGCATTGTTTATTGATTCTGGAGAAAGAAGTGGGGAGGTTGGAGAGACAGAGATAGAGAGACACAGGCAGAGACATCGATGTGGGATAGAAATATCCATTGGCTGTCTCCTGCACGTGCCCTGACCAGCATTCGAACCCACAACCTCGCTGTGCCCTGGACAGTACTCCAACCACTGACCCACCGGGCCAGGGCGACATGGCACCATTGAAAAACACAGTTCTTTCCCTACTGCTCTGCAGTGTCACAGTTGTCATAAACTGTATGCATATGTAGTGCTCGTGTTTTGAAACTCTTCCCTTGTATTAGCCTATTTTTTAATTAAACTTTTTATTTATTTTATTTTATTTTATTTTTAGAGAGGGGGAAGGGAAGGAGAAAGAGAAGGAGAGAAACGTCAGTGTGTGATTGCCTCTTGCACACCCCCTACTGGGGACCTGGCCCACAACCCAGGCATGTGACTTGACTGGGAATCGAACTGGCGACCCTTTGGTTCACAGGTGGGTGCTCCCCCACTGAGCCACACCAGCCAGGGCTAAAAATAAACTTTTTATTTTGAGATAATCAAGTGTGAATACTCTTCCCTTTATCCAATTTCTCCAGCACTAAGTCATCTTAAAGTCATACGATTTATTATTCCTGGACAGAGACATATGAGCTGATACTATAGTTAACGTTTTAATAATTGTTGAAAGTTTTAGTATCTGATGCAGTGATGTTAACATCGGTGGTGGCAGCTGATCTCTGGAATAAAAAGCTGTTTGTTTCTGCCTCGTTGCATCATGTTGTTGTGCTTCTCTGAAAGCAGGGAGCTATTTTTATTCCTCCGCCTAATAATGATAAGATGGCCAGCATGGAGGGCTGGCTCGCACGGCGCTCCCTGTCGGCTTCCTTTTCAGGGTTGCTCAGGCGTCAGCTGTGTTGGGAAGTAGAAGAAATGGGGTGAACATTCTCAGTTCGTGATGACTCTTCAGACTCGAATCTGATTCTTCCTTTTCTTACTCTGAAGAGTTTCTGTAGTTTGGGCCCCTCTGATTCATTTCAAACCAGACACGTTTTTATTCGCTTCTGTTGTGCCGCTGAAGAACCGTTTAGTTGGCCCCTTTGTTTGGTTGGCTTTGCCGCTTTGGCCCATCTTTTGTGTAAAGTACCGTATTTTGCTTTGTATAATGCGCATTTTTTTGCCCAAATTTTTGAGGGAAAAATAAGGGTGCGCATTATACATGGGTAGTATTAATTCTATCTCTATATAAATGTTTTTAATTCTTTTATTTATGCTTATGTGTTAAAAGTGTAACTCGAGAAAGCAATAACAGTATCCGTATGCAAAATATCCTAATACAAAAACAAATATCTAAATATAAATAAATAAATAATTGAATTAAAAAATTAAAACAGACAACTGTACTTGAACAACAATAAAAAAAAGTGAAAAAAAATTAAAGACTTTTTTTCCTGGGCCCTGGCTGGTGTGGCTCAGTGGATTGAGTGCTGGCCTGTGAATCAAAGGGTCGCCAGTTCAATTCACAGTCAGGGCACATGCCTGGGTTGCAGGCCAGATCCCTGGGGCGGGGGGGCACATGAGAGGCAACCACACATTGATGTTTCTCTCCCTCTCTTTCTCTGCCCTTCTCTAAAAATAAATAAATGACATCTTTTTTTTCTGAAAGTTTGGGCCAAAAATGTGGGTGCACTTATACACAGCAAAATACGGGTAATACCCTAAGAGAAGGTATACCTGTCATGGTGGTCTTTGACCTTTAAGACCTAGTGGTTTATAGGAGCTGTTGGTATGTAGGGTGGGGCAAAAATAGGTTTACAGTTGTGAGTACATGAAACACAGAGTTTATTTTTTAATTTTTACTTTTTGTTGACACTGTTACAGATATCCCCCGTTTTCTCCTCTGCCTCCTGCCCCCCAGCCCCTGCCCCCTATTTTTGTGTTATTATTTATTAATTATTTATTACAGTCGTTCATAGGAACAACTGGAAAGCTGCACTTGCCACACCCTGTGTACCGCTAACTGCAGCACAGCTCGGCCTGTCCCTGTTAGAATGGAAGTCCAGGTGACGTGCTGTTTGTTCGTTCTGAATGGCGCCGGGAGAACAGATTCTGTAACGGGAATCACAGAGAGGGTGACGGGATGCGGACCTGGTTTCTGAAACGCTGACGAACAAGGAGGGAGCAAAGGGAATTTGGAGTGTGGAGAGCAGTGTCAGCACGGGGAGGGGAGGAAGAAACTTCCGTTTACCCTCAAGGTGCCTGTGGCTGGTCTAATATCAAGGGGACCCGAGACGGACTAACAGGAGAAACTAACCAAACGTCACACATGTGTGTGGGAACCCCGCACACACGAGGGAGTCAGACACAGAAAGGGAAATGGCATCTGAGACATGCGTGCTGGGGATCAGGCGGTGCGCCTTGAGGTAGGTAGTGCGGGAGGAGATCGTCGGAGGGACAGCACGTGTTCAGTAATTACCAGTTTTCTCTGCCATGCAAATAGGTAAAAGGTCATTTCTGGTTTTCACTCTTACTCTGGGCCAAGCTCCTAATTTAAATTCTTCCAGATGGTTAAGGGGATAGCAGAAGTTTCTTTTGAGTCCTCAGGGTTTCGGTTACCTTTACCTCGCAATAATCCACATCCCACAGACGCACATGTCAGGGTGGCTCATTCTGAACCCCTACCAAGGGTATACGGTGGTCATGTCCGTGACCTGCTTGTAAAGTGGCAGCTGGCCCCGTGTGGCTACAACATAGGGAGACCCTACGTGGAAACCTGCTGATGGCTGTGGTAGGTTGTAGGCCTGGATCTTCTAGGATTGTGTGGCTTTGAGATCACACTAAGGAGTTTGGATTTTTTTGAAAAGATTTTATTTATTTATTTATTTATTTATTTTTTAGAGAGAGGGGGAGGCAGGGAGAAGGAGAGGGAGAGAAACATCGATGTAAGCGTGAGAGAGACACATCAATCAGTTGCCTCTCCCACACGCCCTGACTGGGACCCAACCCACAACCCAGGCATGTGCCCTGGCTGGGAATTGAACTGGTAATCATTCGTTTTGCAAGATGATAGGTACCCAACCAACTGAGCCACACCAGTCAGGACTAGATTTTTTAAAATAGGCATTGGGGTTCTTTTACATTTACTGGGATGTTTTCTTGGTTTATAACTCTTGCCTTCATCCTTTTAAGAAGAAAAGATAGGGCAAAAAGAATTTTTTCAAGTACAATGATGTTGTGTCAGATAAAGGCAGAACTCGTTAAATTCTAAGATTTTGCCAGTTTTGTCACACCCTGCTTCTGTTTCTGGCTCTTTTCTCGGCCAGACCCTCAGTTCCAGCTCCATTTGTAAGTGATGTGTTTACTCTGCGTCTCTTTTTTGTTGTCTGGTAAAGTGAGGGAGTTGGACCCTAGATTATTTGAACTGGTGGTTTTAAACAGGTCTTTAGAGGGTTCAAGTGGTCAGAAATTTTTGGGTAGACGTAAGCAAACTCTGATTTTTTTTTTGGTCTTAGGAAGAATACTTGGGATGAATAGTAAAGTTTTTAAAAATATTTTCTCTTTTTCCAAATTTGGGGGCATTAGGTATTGAGAGTCTTAAAATTCACTCTCTCTTTTTTGTAAAAAATTGAGATAAAATGGAAGATTCAGTCCGGGATGGTTATAGCTGAAATGTAAGTGCTGTGTCATTGTCGTCTCTTGCTCTGGCCCACATACCCAGACTTAGGGACTGTCTGGATCACATGGCTGACAGTGGGAGGTATCCAGTGTGGATTTTTCTTCTTGGAGAAATAGATTTGAATTCACTTGGACAGAAATGTGGCAGGCAGGTGCCTGTTCCGTGCTCTGAGATGTATTCGGCCAGGACTGAACACAAGCTGCCCGGATAGTTCCTGTAAGGAAGCTCGGCTTTCTGCCCTGTGCTGCCAGGTTTTCTGTTGTGAGTATGTCTGTGCCTGTGTATGCAGTGTTTTTCTATTTAGAGGACAGGGCTCCCTAAAATAGCAGTGGGAACAGGAACTCTGTTTTGGGGAATACGTGGAAATAAAATGTACCAGCTGGGTGATGGCCTCAGCTGTTCTAGCAGGCGGGCTCTGTTGTTGCTCGTCAGTCCTCCGAGGAGCGGACAGACGATGGTTAGGGACAGAGCCGTGCGGAGTCCGGACATTCTGCTAGTCCGTGATAGGACAGCTGTTGTCCTTACAGTGCATAGGGAGGCACCTGGGGTAGGAAGTGAGTCTGTTCTCCAGGGCATTTGGAGTCTATTGCTCAGGACAGTCAATATGTTGCTAAACTGCCATTTGCTAGTCTGGTTCTGGGGGAGAGCAGGAGAAGTTCAGGTTAGCTGCGTGGAGAGGTGGCTCTGAGCTGTGCGAGGTGGTGGCTGAGTCCCCCAGAGGTCCTTAGTAAAGACGTGGTTTTACTTAGAACAGAATACAGTTTGGACTGAATGTATAAATCAAGCTTTTCTAGATAATTAAGAGCAGAACACAGTCTCCAAACAAGTTAAGCTTGATGTGCGATAGGCCTCTGAAAGGAATTCATTAAAACAAACCTGAGGAGTAAAGTACCCATTTAGCATCTGCCAGGCAAACTGAAAAACTCTCGTGTTCAATATGACATCTTTATGATGCAGGCTGTCCCCTCACCGTGTCGGGTTATAAATGCTCTTACAATCACACTGGGACTGGCTGAGATGCTGGGTTTTTCCAGGCTGAGGAGCAGCACTGCCTTTTGGCTGCAGCTCTCTCGCTGACATCCTGGGACGGGAGCTTGGTTGTCGGCTTCAGAATATCCGTCAGTCACGCCAAAAAAAAACAGTATTGAAGAAAATATTAGTCCGTGGATCTTGCCAGTTCTGTGTCTCATCCATAACTCACCCCCAACCCCGCCCATCCCTAAAAACAGGACAGAGTATCAATTACAGAGAAAATTTAATTGAGCATTATAAGCCATCTCCTACCTTTAAGAATTATTAAACATTTATTAAGTTGGTTATTCGGAACTCAGAATGCATTTCCCTTAGAGAACAAGGTTAGAAATGATAATTTTGTTTCTAAACTAGTCCAGGTCATTGAGAAAAACATTTCTTTTTTTCTTCTAAAATCGTGAGGTGGTATTTTGAAAGATACCAAGCTTGCCCTTGCCCGCAGTGCCTCCGCTTCCCCTCCTCTGGCCCACTTGCCCTCTTCCAACTTCCATGCCTTCTCCAGATCGGCTTTCTTCCCCGAAATGCTCCATGTCGCTACATTATTTTTCTCCCTTTTCACACCAAACCCGGAAACTCAAGACACTTCCATTGGAATTTCTCACTGGGATCAGGAGGAAAGTTACTTGATCAGAAATAATTCACACTAACGTGGTCCGTCTATTTCACCCTTGCCCCCGTTTAAATTGTGAAGTAGGATTCTGTACTTTTTGAAATAATGCTATCTCAAGTGCATCTTGCTAGAAAAAATATTAGAGTGTTGTGAACAGCGACTGAGTATGTTGGTGGAAACTGGCTTCTGTTCTTCCGTTTCATGAGTTTCCTTCTTCCACCTTAGCTCCGCAGCAGCGCCTGGGGGTGGGGTTGTCGGTAGGGAAGGGCACGGGCCATTTGCAAGCTAGATTGCGAATTTCTCATCAGAAAGAATGAGCACAGATCCCAAGTGACGGGCTATAGATAAGATGACTGACCTAAAATTTTCAGGAGGACTTCTAGGAGCTTAAAAGGTTGTCCATGCTTTGTGTATTTAAGTCAGATATGAACACAATTTAATCTCTTTAGACCTAGAGAATATTTTCTTTTTAGTTATTCCTTCTCGAGTTTGTGATCTAAAGTAAACCATACAGCGGAGAAGGTGCTTGTGACCTCATCATACATTCTTATGCACTCTTTCTGAGTGCGTAGCTATAAATAGTGAGAGGGTAGGCAAGGGACCAGAATTCTCTCCTGTGCTGCTGCATCACCGTGTCATGTCATTATCGGTGTGCCTCGCTTTACCTGCTTTCAGAACCCTTCTAGAATACCAGGGAGTTTCCCTTCAGACGTGCAGTCAGAATGAAAGATCACATGTCCGACATGCTGTGTTGAAAACTGGGCGCTCTGGGCGCCGGGTTAAGTGACACGGGGCTCCTGTTCTGGCGGGGTGGTGTCAGCCAGCGCTGGGTGGGGTTTCTTCCGCTCGAGTCAGATTTGCTCAAACAGGGCCCTGTGCACTGATGAGTTGGTTTTTTGGCTCTCCCTTTGCTAAAAAGCTTTTACTAAACCTGAACCCAGTTGTAACTGAGAGTACTTGATATATGAAATACTTCACTACTTTAACAACGTGAACCCACATTCACATCGAGGGATCTATATGATGTTTATAGGTTTCTAACTTAAGTGATGAAACTGAATTATAGGGAGCTTCTAGAATAATCAAGCTAGGAGTCACATAAGTCACCATCCTCACTTTACAGAGGAGGGAACTCAGCCCCGGGCGGCGACTCACTGAAAGCCACCGTGAGAGTCAGAGGGAACTAACCGGTGCTTCAGCAGAGCCTAGGGACTCCCCGCCCCGTTTCCCTGTCCTGCCCCCAATGAACAAATCCCTTTAAAGTTCACTCTCTGTATTATCGATGTGAATAAAAGGTGAATGCTGTAGATAGTGAGAGAGATTTAAAAAAAGTAGGTACCCCCATTCACAAGGGTTCATTTTTAGACTTTCCCGAATATCTAAATTTGAGACTAATCGTCTGTCCTATCCCTTTGTCCACAAACTATGAACATTTTGAGGCATAAATGAGTATCAAGTGACCTTAAGTGAGTATGTGTGGGAAGAAACTTATTAATTTATTAAAATCAATTCTGGAGCACTGGCAGAACCAGTTTAACAGATCCGTAGAGCGCTTAGGGGATTTGTTGTACAGGCTTTAGGAAGAATACACAGTTGGGAGGTCTCTCAGATACGTTGAAAACCAGAGTCCTCGAAGGGCCAGCACTTGCACTTCCAGTACAACGCCAGCCTCGCCTTCACAGCGTCCGTTTCCGTAAGGAGCTGTTGTGTGTGTGTTTAAATCAGACTTCTATTTATACTTGGTGACAGGCACAGAACGGCTCAGCTGTGTCGAGTTGTAGGTGCTGGCTGGCTGGCTGGGCGCACACCGAGCCACGTGACCTTCCCGTTCTCCATCTCATTTTCTATCCATTTCACCTTCTTAGGCTGAATTTAAGCTGCTGTTCATGAACCACGTGTCAGCTCAGGAAGTAGTTTGGGAGGTGGCCGCGGCGGTGGCGGGGGGGGGGGGGGG
>CM052544.1:4815222-4840012 GCA_028533065.1 Trachops cirrhosus
GGGGGGTGTTGGTGAGGGGCCGAGGGGAAGGATTACAGGGCATAAAAAAGCTGCCCTTTGAGAATCTGCACTCAGATAAATGAGGTTTAGAATGTATTGCTGGGTTTTCTGTATTTTCCCATGTCCGAAATTAGAAAAAGTGTGAGTAGATTGCATGAAATGTGTCATAATTATGTATTTCCAGCAAAAATCTATTGGGATCTTATTGTATGGTGTTAAAGAGAGTACAGGTGTCCTTTCAAATTCTCTTTGATTATGAAACTAGTCATAGACATCTTTTATTGTTTCTGGTTCATAACAGCTTTCATAGGCTAACTGATAACAATGGTTATCCTAGGTAGAAAAGGGGAAAGCAGTGACTTTTTATGGGGCTCTTTGATGTGAGAATTAGCCAGGCTTTTAAAAAGTTCTTCAACGAGTCATTTTTTAGCATTTTCCTTGGCAGGATCTGAAGTAACAATAATACTTACTATTGCTAAATAGAATTATTTTGTTCATTTTTTCTGTCGTTACTTTTGATTTATTCATATATTTATTTTTGGCTTTAGAATTAACAGCCAAAGTGTTTTATTTTTAAAAAAGATTATATTTATTTATTTTTAGAGAGGGGAAGGGAGTAAGAAAGAGAGGGAGAGAAATATCAGTGTGCAGCTGCCTCTTGAGTGCCCCCTTGCTGGAGACCTGGCCTGCAGCCCAGGCATGTGCCCTGCCCGGGAATCGAACCAGTGACCTTTTCTTTCGCAGGTGGGCACTCAATCCACTGAACCACACCAGCCAGGGCAGATTTACATCTTCTTGATGAATTGACACCTTTATTATTATGTAACGTCCCTCTTTATTCCTGGTAATATCGTGTGTTCTGAAGTCTGTTTTGTCTTACATTAATATGTAGCCACTCCAGCTTCCTTTTGATTAATGTTATGGTATATTTTTCTCTGTCCTTTTACTGTCAACCCTCTTTTCTTTTGTCTTAAACAGTTTTCACTGTATAGTTCAGTGGCATTAAGTACGTTCATGTTGTGCAACTATTACCACTGTCCATCGGTAGAACCCTTTTCATCTTGCAAAACTGAAACTCTCTGCCAATTGAACAATAATCCATTACGTCCCCCAGCCCCTGGCAACTGCCATTCTAGTTTTTGTCTCTATGATTTTGGCTATCCTAAATACCTCAGATGAGTGCAGTCACATGGTGTTTTTTTTTTTTTTTAAATTAGCATTTGTCTTCCTGTGACTGGCTCGTCTCACTTAGCATAATGTCTTCCAAGTTTATCATCCACGGTGTAGCGTGTGGCGAGACTTCCTTCCCTTTTTAGGCTGCGTAATATTTCATTGTGTGTATCTACCGGATTTGGTTGGTCCATTCATCTGCCCGTGGACTGTTGGGTTGCTCCTACATGTTGGCTTTTGTGAATAATGAGGCCGTGAACATGGAGGTACAGATACCTCTGAGACCTTGCTTTCAGTTCTTTTTGCTGGAGCATATGATAATTCTGTTTTTAATTTTTTGAGGAGCTACCATACTGTCTTTTGCAGTGGCTGTGCCATGTTCCCTTCCTACTAGCAATTATGTGAGAGTTCCAGTTTCTCCATGTCCCCGCCATTTCTTTTTTTATATTTAATAAAAGTGCGTTTCTTCATATAGGTGGATCTTGGTTTTTTAAAAAAAATCCAACTTGAAGATTGGTCTTTTAACTGTCGGATTTAGGCTGTTATATTTAATGTGATTTTTGAAGTGGTTGGATTTAAGTCTTATCTAGGTGGTTGCCCTTCGCTCTATCTGGTCTTCTGGTTTCCTTTTCTGTGTGCTTTTGGATTAATTGAACATTTTTTATGATCCTGTTTTATCTTCCAGTATCAGCTCATTTTTATATCTTTTTAAAATGTGTAAATTTTTAATGAGAGAGAGTATTAAGAGGGTTTTCTTATATTTGGATTCATAATGTCCTGATAATCCTGAATTTTCTTAGCTTAAATGTCGTATTGATAGGACAAAATCTAAAATAAAACAATAGTGACAAATAAACTATGAAGCGCACTGCCAAAGACCCAACTGCAGTAAGCAGTTCTTCCTTTTCTAAGTCTCTGCAGTTTTGGAACAAGAGACTAGCTTCTTTTATGGTGTTGGGTCTATCACTATATACTCGAGTTCAAGAAACTAGTTACAGATGCTTTTGTAACTGAAACCAAAACAGTTACAGAATTATTTTTACAGCACGCATGGACATTACACTTGAGTGAAGCAAAGACAATAAAAAAGGTCCAACTCTGAATAATGTTATTAATATACACATTTAACAAACTGTCATATGGCAGTTAGTCAAAGTTTTCATTACAAATTGATAAGTCTATATTCTTTAGTACCTGTGTTTAGTTTCTAAATAAAATTCTGAGGATAAACTATTTAAAGTGATAAATGACTAATTCAAAACAAGATATTACAGACACATTGCTTAGACTTATATAATAGCGGTCATGGCTACTGTGGTAAGAAGATAGAGACTTGAGCGTTAAAGAGTTCATGCTTAAAAGCCTGAGATTTGAGTAATCCTTTGTATTATTTAAAGAGAAGCTTGTACACATTGTACTGTGGGTCTGTTCGGGCCATTAAATGATGTTATCAAGGTGGGGAGCCGATGAAACCGCAGCCGCCCTCGTCCATTTGCTGTCAGCTTTACGTGAGACCCGGCGGGCTCAGAAAACTGCCGTTTGCCGCCGAAGTGCGCTGGCTGTCCACAGCAAAATTTTACTAGTTCACCACCCTAGAAAGAGAATTCTGAGTTCATACAGGAGTGATTCTTTATATGTTCATTGAAAGATAATTGTTGACTTTAAAAAACGGCTTTACTTAATTGACATTTTAAAGATATAAATGAACTTAATCACGTTACCGGGCCTAGAATAGATGACAGAGTTTATGTCTGCAAAGCAGAAATTCAGCTTCGAGAAAGTAAATGAGTCACTATTGTATTTAGCCCTTCCGTAGAAGTCAGATTTTATTAGAGTTAGTAATGTAACATCTGTGTATGCTTGAAGCAAGCTTCATTATTTTGAAATAGTAGATACTAAGAAAGATTATGATTTAGGATCTATCTCATTAGCATAATCATGAGAAATTTAAACATCACATTTGCTTTAACGAATCAGAAAAAGCTCTTTCTACTGCCCTTTTGTATTTGAAAAGACCGTCATTTAAAAATCTCCATCAGGAATTATGGTAGGTATTTCAAATAAGAAACCAGATATAAAATAGGCACATGGAAGCAGGCTCCAGTTTATCATTTAATCTTTTGAAAAGATTTTATTTCGAGATCTACACAAATTTAGTATTTCCAAATCTTAGTATTTTAACTTGCAGTTATATAAAGACTAAATAGTGAGCCCTGGCCAGTGTGGCTCAGTTGGTTGGGTGACGTCCCACAGAGCGAAAGGGTGCTGGTTCGATATCCGGTCAGGGCGAGTGCCTGGGTTGCGGGCCTGGTCCCTGGCTGGGGCACGTAGGAGGGGCGACCCATCGATGTTTCTCTCCCATGTAGATGTCTCTCCCTCTGTTTCTCCCTACCTTCCCCACCCCCCCAAAAAAAACATATATATGTAGTGAATGTTTTCAACAAGCATTATGTATAGATACAACCCACCCCTTCCCGACAGCATTCTCTGTCCTGGACATACGTTTCTTTTTTATGGACACTTGCCTAGCAGTAAGTCTTGCTCCTGGGTTTATCCCTTCTCTGCTTTGTTTTGTGTCGTAGAACTGAGCTTACAGTCTGTGCTAGTCTGGTTTATTATCTCCACGTGCTTTAAGCCTCTGTGCTACCACTCTTGTACTTTCTACAACATTGAAACACACAGCAAAACCTCTCAGTTGTTGGATTTGGGGACTGGGGGTGGGTTTGCTTCTGACTTCTCAAGGTTCTAGATGCTTCTACTTTGTGCATATTTTATAACTGTGGCAGTCTCAGAGCTTGGTCTTATTTGGGAACTAAGAAGAAATAATAATTAAAAATATGACTTTCATATTTGTATCGCAGGATGGAAAAAGTGGGAGGAGAGTGTTTGCGGACAGAGATGAAGATAGAATGACTGTATTCCTTGCTGTGCGTATTTCTTTTTCCTTAGTAAATTCGTTGGAGACAGGTAGACAGTGGGGGAGAGTTTGAGAGGCGAGCTTGACCATTAAGTGTCTTGATTCATAGTAAATTTTGTCTTTCAAAAGTTTGGGTTGGGGAAAGACTGTGTGTATTTGTTGAGATTCTTTAGTCAACAGAGATAGATTGACTAAATTAGGCAAAAGGAAGATTGGAAGGTCGCTCACTTAGACCTGAGCGTGAAGACATCCAGGGCAACTGAACAGCGTTACTCGTGACCTTCCTTCTAGGATGTAATCGTGAAACCGTCCGTTCCAGCCATTGTCTTCCTGTCTTCTGATTGGCCAAGCTCCAGTCATGTGTCTAACCCGGTGGGGCGTTGGTGTAAATGGGGGGAGAAGATAAGACAGAACACGTTTCTGGGTGGACAGAAGCAGTAGCCCTTACTCCATACAACTGAAAGGTTGCTGTTTGATCCACGTTTACCTGGTCCAGCTCATATGCCCCCTTAGGAGTCTCTTGGGAGACTCTGTTCATAAATAGACTCTTCGAAAGCAGAGATGCCCCCTTCCATACTTCTTTATTTTCTGCCGTGCTGTGTATGTGCTGGGAGTTTAATTTATTGCGGGCCCTTTGGCTCTTTTTACTACAGTATTTCTGTATTTTCTTGGCTGTTCACCTACAGTGTTGCCTGTAGTAGATATACTTCTTAATTTCAGGTTATGTTTGAAAGTTGAGCACCTGGCATTCTGTAAAGATGGTCATGTACATGACCACAGGGAGGACGACCTCTCCCAGCGAATTCAGAGAACACGTCTGTGTTTTTCATGCCAGTAGGGCTGAGTGTAGCGTGGTGTTGACATGGCTACCCACGGGTGAGCCGTGAAGAAGCAGGACTTAACCCAGGATGAGGCCCCTACTCAGTCTTGGGTCAAGAACGGTGACTTCGTTTGACTGATAGTAATGTGGCCCTTTTTTATGGGAATCTAATCTAATCTGACTTCTCTTTGCTTTTTCTTTTAAGAATTATCCTGGGGTATGATTTGCAAATGAAGATATACGGAATATTTGAAAGGGTTATAAGGCTTGAAATGAAAACATTTGATTTGAGTCTTACTGGGTATAACCTAGGATAAATCGATTCTTTTTTTTATACTTCACGTTTCTCACTAAAGAAAAGAACAGAGTGGCGCATGCTCTGTTTACCTCCCAGAGACGTGAGAAAAAAAGCGTTTACCTTGGGAAAGACGGTTAGTGACTGGGCTTTTTAATTTTCTAATCCCTAAAATGAGGGTGTGTCTTCTAGATCAAAATGTCTGGCTTTTAATTTTTTTTGTTTCCTTAAAAATCTGACAAGGGTTTCGAGGAATGCGTTCCCCTTTGCAGTGCTCACGGTATCCATCATTTCCCCCCCGACCAGGCAGTCGCAGTGGTGCAGCATGGCCGACCTCAGCCTTGCCGATGCCTTGACAGAACCGCCTCCGGAAATTGAGGGAGAGATTAAACGGGACTTTATGGCCACCCTGGAGGCAGAGGCCTATGATGATGTTGTGGGAGAAACTGTTGGAAAAACAGACTACATTCCTCTCCTGGACGTTGATGAGAAAACCGGGCATCCGGAGGCGAAGAAGAAACCATGCCCAGATACTAGCCAGATTGAAGGTGAGTGATCACACCGAACTGGGTATGTGGTGTTCAGAAGGTAGATTAGGGATTATGCTTTGGATGGGGATCTTGGAAACCTTGAGGAGACTGAACTGAGTTTTTTAGTATAGGCTGGTAACTTTGTTTATCTAAATTTCTTCTTTTTTTCCTTTTAAGATTTTATTTATTTTTTAGAGAGAAGGGAAGGGAGAGAGAAAGGGAGAGAAACATCCGTGTGCAAGAGAAACATTTATCGGTTGCCTCTTGCACTCCCCCAACTGGGGACCGAACCCGCAACCCAGGCATTTGCCTTGACTGGGAATCGAATCTGCAACCTTTCGGTTCTCAGGCCGGCACTTAATCCACAGAGCCACACCAGCCAGGGCTCTTGATCTAAATTTCTTTATTTGAAATCAGGATAGGTTCATATCCTTTAGTTGAGTGTGTGTTCATAAAGCTGTAGATTATTACTCTTAACTCTAAGGTTTCTTCTGTAGTGTCTCAGCTTCTGCATAGTCTTTCTCTTAATTTCCTAAACTAAACTGTCTGCAGTGCCTTTTCTTTGAAAGTAACTTAGAAAAGTTAGAGACATAATACTGTGTGTTTACATCAAGACTTAATTTAGAATGGAATCAAATGCCACTTGACTTTTGGAGTAATCCCAGGTCAGGATTAAAAAATGATTAAACCCTTTAAAAGAGTTGTGTTTTTTTAATACAGTGCTGAATGAGATTTGCTAGTATTTGAGGATTTTTGCATCTTTGCCATGTGGGGTATTGATCTGCTGTTTTCTAGTGATGCTTTTGTCCAGTTTTAGCATTGAGGTCAAGCTGGCATCATAAAATGAGTTGGAAAATTTTCTAGAGTAGTTTGTTTAGAATTGATGTTTTTTTCCTTTAATTTTTGATAGACTTCCTCAGTGAAGCCATCTGGGCCTGGAGATTTCTTTGTCGGGTTTTTAACTAGGAATTCAATTTCTTTAAGAGGTGATACAGAACTATTCAGGTATTTATTTCTTCTCAAGTGAGGTTTGGTAGTTTGTATCTTTGAAGGAACTGATCCATTTCCTAAATTGTCAAATTAATGGAGATGAAACTGTAATGATCTTTTAAATTTTAACGTCTGTGGGGTCTGTTTCCACGTGCCCTCTTTCATTCATTGTGTTGGTGATTTGTGTTCCCTTTTTCTGGATGAGTCTGGTTAGAGGTTGTTTATCAATTACTAATCTTCATAAAGATCCAGCTTTTGTTTACAGAGACCTTTATTATTTTTCTGTTTTCAATTTTTGCACATATTTTTATATTTCCTTCCTTTTGCTTACTATGAATTGATTTTCTCTTTTTCTAGTTTTTTAATTTTTTTAAAGATTTTATGTATTTATTTTTAGAGAGGGGAAGGGAGGGTGAAAGAGGGAGGGAAACATCAATGTATGGTTGCCTCTTGAGCGCCCCCTACTGAGGACCTGGCCTGCAACCCAGGCATGTGCCCTGACTGGGAATTGAACAGGAGACCCTTTGGTTTGCAGGTCAGCATTCAATCCACTGAGCCACACCAGCCAGGGCTATTTCTCTAGTTTTTTAAACTGGCAATTTAGATCATTGATTTTGAGACATTACTTTTCTAAAAACCAAGCATTTTAAAAATTGAGATATAATTGACACAAAACACTATATTAGTTTCAGGTGTACAACATAATAACTTGATATTTGCATACATTGTGAAATGACCACCACACTAAGTCTGTGTAAGTGTAACATCCATCACCACGCAGGTACAAATATTTTTTCCTTGTGTTGAGAACTTTTAAGATCTACTCTCTTAGCAGCTTTCAAATATGCAAAACAGTATAATTAACTATAGTCACATGCTGTACATTACATCCCCTGGACTTACTTATGTCATAAGTGGAAATTTGTACATTTTGACACCTTCACCATTTTGCCCACCCCACCCCCACAACCACCCTAAATAAGCTTTTAATGTTAGAAATTTTCTGTAATCATGGCTTTATTTATTTATTTATTTACTATATTTTTAATCCTCTCCCAAGGACATTTTTTCATTGCTTTTAGAGAGAGAGAGAAACATCGATGTGAGAGATAAGTATTGATTGGTTGCCTCCCGTACGCACTTGGACTGGGGATTGTGTGTGCCTGGACCAGGGATGGAACCTGAAACCTAGGCATGTGCCCTGACTGGGAATCGAACCCGCAACCTTTCAGTTACGGGATGATGCTCCAACCAACTGACCCACACTGGCCAGGGCTGTAGTCATGGTTTTAGATGTGTCATATAGTTTTTGATATGCAGTGTTTTTATTTTCATTCAAAATATTTTCTAATTTCCCTTGTGAGTTCCTGGGGAACTTTGATCTATGGGTTATTTAGAAATATGTTCATTTCTCAATATTTGGGGATTTTCCAGATGTCTTTCTGTAAATGATTTTTAGTTTAATTCTGTTGTGGTCAGAAGACATCCTTTGCAGTTTCAGCTGATTTCAGTTTGTCCCAGTTTGCTTTATGATCCAGAACATGGCCTGTGGTGGTCAGTGTTCCGTGAACACTTGGAATAACGCGCCTGACGCTGTTAGCGTGGGGAGCCCTCGCATTAACGTCGGTCAGGTCTAGTTGGTCAATAGTGTTCAGACTTCCTGTATCCTGGCTGACTTTATATCTACTTGTGTTAATGGTCTCTGAGAGATGTTGAAGTCTCCATGTAATTTTGTGGGTTTGTTTTCTTCTCCCTTCAGTCCTGTCCTTCTTTGTTTGGTGGGTTTTGAAGATCTGCTGTCATATGCATATACATTTAGATTGTCTTCTTGATGAACTGACCCTCCTACGATCTCTCTTTCTGCCTGATAATATCGTTTGTTCTAAAGTCTAATTTTTGTCTATGTTAACGTACCTACCCTAGCTCCCTTCAGTTAGTGTTTGCAGGGTAGATCTGTCTCCATCTTCTTACTTTCAACACATTTCTTTTTAATATTCAATAAATAAAAGTGGGCTTTTTTCTTATAGACAAAATACAGACGAGTCTTGCTTTTTTGTTTAATCTAAAGAGCTCTGTCTTCTAATTGATGTGTTTAGACTATATTTAATATAGTTATTGATATGGTTGGATTTAAATCTCTTTACTAGTTGCTTTCTAGTTCTTCCATCTGTTTTTAAAGCAGTTTTTCTTTTTTCTGTCTGCTTTTGGATTAACTGAATATTTTTTATGATTATGTTTTTAACTCCAATATTGGCTTATGATGTATATTTCTCTTTAAAATAGTTTTATATTTGGCCTAAAGATTACAGCGTATACCTGTAATATCTTCCAGTGTTCCTTCCAGCAGTATCACACCACTTCATGCACAGTGTAAAATTCCATGCAAAACAATGATGCCTGGTTCCTCTTCCATATTTTGTTGTCGTCACACAGTTAAGGTTAATGATCTACATTGTTAGTGACCATGCGTATGTTAGTGACCCACATTGTTAGTGACCATGCATATGTTAGTAACCTGCATTGTTAGTGACTTGCATTGTTAGTGACCTTCATTGTTGGTAACCTGTGTTGTCAGTGACCATATATTGTTAGTAACCCACATTGTTAGTGACCCGCATTGTTAGTGACCATACATATGTTAGTAACCTATATATTATTACCATTGTTGCTTTAGATGGTCATTATCTTTTAGAAAGAATGAAAATACAGAAAAATACCTTTTACATTTTCTCTTTTACCATTTTGGAAACTCTTTATTGCTTTATAGAGACTCAAATTACTGTCCAGTCCTATACTCCTTCTCCCTAAAAACCTCCTTTAACATTTCTTATAGCACAGGTCTACTTAACAGTGAATTATCTTAGTTTTGACTTATTTGAAAAACAAACTTTCAACTTTGAGAAGATCTTTTGCTAGGTATCATATTCAAAATTACTTTTTCTTCAGTAACTTAAAGGAAAATTAATCTTAACTTGCATAGTTTCTGATGAGAAGTCTTTGATTTTTGTTCTTTTTTTTGGGCTGCCTTCAAGATTTTATCTTTGTCTTTAATTTTTAGTGACTTGAATATGTTGTGTTTAGGTGATATTTTGGTATTTGTCCTGCTTGGGGTTCTTTGAGCTGGATCTGTTTTTGATATACTTCATTAAGTTTGGAAATGTTTTGGCTGTTGTCTTCTAAAATATTTCTTTGCTTCATTCCTTCCCCCTCTTATGCTGGAATTCCAGTTGCATTTTCGGTAGCTCGTTGGGTGCTGCTCCACCGTTCTCGGGTGCTCTGTTCCTCTCGCTCTGTCTCTCCCTCCCGACCCCTTTGTGTTGCATTGTAGGGACTTGCTTTTGGCCTGCCCTGGTTTTTGTTTTTTCCTGGCTGCAGCGAGTCTAATGAAGAGCCCTCAGTGACACGGCATTCTTGTTGGATCTTCTGCCTTTGATTTCTGGCATTTCTGCTCGACTCTTAGAGTTCCCATCTTTCTGCTGAAATTTCCCATCTGTTCATGCGTATTTTTCTCTTTTCCACCGTAGACTTTAACATATTAATTATAATTATCTTAAATCTCTGTCTGGTAATTTGAACATATGGGTCATCTCTCAGTCTTGATTTTGTCCCTTGACAGGTTTTTTCTGGCATTTTTTAAAAAAGATTTTATTTATTTATTGAGAGGGGAAGGGAAGGAGAATGAGAGGGAGAGAAATATCAATGTGTGGTTGCCCCTCACATGCCCCCAACTGGGGACCCAGCCTGCAACCCAGGCATGTGCCCCAACGGGGAATTGAACCAGCGACCCCCTGGTTCACAGGCCCGCACTCAACCCACCGAGCTACACCAGCCAGGGCATTTTTCCTGGCACTTTTTCTGTGTGTCTTAATTTGTGAGTGAATGCGCTGGACCTCATGTGGAAAACAGTGGGGATGGAGATTCAGAGTATTTCTGCCTGGAAACGGGCATGTGTCTTCCTTCACTAGGTAGTTAATGGAAATGGTTGAGTTCATGGAGGCAGGAGCTGAGCTGGGTTTGGGTTTTGTTGCTACTGCAGTTGTTTTCAGAGCGCGGCCGGCTCCAGGTTCCTCCGTTCCTTCTGCGTAGAGACGAGACTGGGTGTGGAAGGTTTTTCTCAATGTTCTCGTTCCACTTGTCGCTTTTGGCCTTCCCTGCGCACCTGGGCCTCAGAAGGGCGCCTCTCCGTGCGCTCGCCCCTCCCTTGCCGGAGGAGTGCACCTGCTAGTTGGCAGGAGTCTTTACATTTCGGCCCTGGTTTAAACTCAGCGCTGTGCGTGTGCATCTCATGGTTTGGGTCTTAATAACATTATCCCTCTTCCAGTGGTCGGGTCTTTAACGGTTGGTACCATCAAATCCTGGGCTGAGACTTCTTGCTCCTCTCGGGGTAAGAGAGTATTTTCGTACGGCTCCTTCCCTGCTGCAGTCTTCACCTGGGCCCCGAGGCTGACAGCATTGGATATTTCTCCCCCCGCAGCTGGAAGTTTTTGTTTGCACGAGGGAGAAGGGTCCCAGGGGACAGGGCTTCATGCCCCTCCTTTATGGGCAGCTTTTTCCAGGTCTGCACCGCTTGGGGGAGCCCTCCCTGGCCTCCCACCCTGCCTCCAGGCTTCTTGGGAGCATCTGCCTGGTGGACCGAGGGGTGTGAAGTTAGCCTTCGCTTAGCCTTTAGCTTCTGCTTTTCACCTGCTCCCGTGGACCCAGGCCCGTCTTCTCACGTGGAGAGCCGGGGCTTGCCTCCCGTGTCTCCTTGAGGGATTGTCCGTCTTTGCATTTCGTGCCTCCGCTCTCTGGTGAGTTGCAGTTACGATTTTGTAGTTGATCTGTTTTTTTCTTTTTTCTTTATTTTTTTGTCGATAGGGTGGGAGTGACATTTCTTCAGGTTTTCTGTAGCCTAAGTGGAAGAACTGCTGCCTTTATATAGGCTTTATTTGGGGGAGGGGAGGGTAAACACCAATTATCAGAAAAATTATTGAGAGTTTAAAATCTAACTATATCCATATACATACTTGCTCTAAGAAAAAAATGTATTTCATAATGGAAAGTGGGAATGTCTGTTCTTTAATCCATAATGGTCAGTGGAATTACTTGTCCTTTAACCTAAAATTAAGGAAAGCTTAGTGGGAGGTAAGGAGTGAATATTTTAATAACTTGAGTTGTGGCTGAGCGCTCTTCCCACGGGGGGAACACGCTGGCTGCCTTTCGTTTTCTGCGTTCTGTTAGCCGCTCATTGCTCCCACTGCTGGGCCCTGCTTGGGTGGGTGAGGATGCGGAGGTGGTAGCGGTGGGTTTTCTTGTGTTTTGTCTTAGGTGACTTGATCTGTGTACCATTAATTTGACCCAAGAGGAGGAGAGGTTTTTAGAAACTATTTTGCTTACAGAAATTCCTAGAATTTCCCTCCTAATATTTTAAAATATGTGAGTAACCTGTAAACAAGAGTCTGTTAACTCAGGAGGGCTGCTCTAGAAATGACCAGAGGTCACTCCAAGAAGCACTGGCTGGCTGGAGTGGGAGGGAGGCTTGGGCTCTGTGCACATGCGTTTATTAGCCTGTCCAAGACGAATGATACAGCGTTTATAATGACCATAGAGCCAAGCTGTAAGTTGCTTTATTTGTTCACACCACCTTGTTGCAGAGGCGTGGCTAAGGATAAATGGAAGACAGAGGGTGGCTATTTGGAGATTTGGAAGAAGAAAGGAAAATAGCTTCCTTATTTGGTGTTGTAGGAATCTGGTGCAGCGAGGGAGTTCTCTGTAAATGGGAACTTCCCTGCTGTGGGTGTGGTTTTTGCAGATTTTTGCCAGAACGGTAGGTTTTGTGTTTGTGTTTTGCCCGGAGAACATTATTGTTGTGTTTTATTATACAAGGTTTGGTTTGATTTTGTTCTTGGATGAGGTTCAGCGGGTTATCACTGGTGCTCTTTGCTAGGGCTTTATTGCGGGCTCACTCAGGCCAGCGGGGGAAATGACCAACCGTTTCCGTATGTAGAAATAGAAAGGGCAGTGCAGGGGGTTGCCCGGAAGAGGACTCGTTGGACAGAGAGTTTTTCTTTCTTTGAATCCTCACACGCCCACCCGGACTGCCCTCAGCTTGAACACGAGGGGCAATAAAGCAGGGGCTGCCTCTGAGTCACGGAGCTCGGAGACGGCGGCTCCCCAGGAGGCCCCCCGTCCAGCGGGCAGTGTCACCGTTCACGTTCCCAGAGCGGGTCCGGGGAGCTCGCTGCTGCTGGGTTTGCCGTTCGTTGTTCTTAGGCCTTTTCTGAGGGTGCACTGTACTGTCCCCATTTCACCCCCCATTCAGTGTGCTGCTGCAAGTATATTATTTTAGCATTGCCTCTGTTAAACATCTCAGTAGCCAAATACATGGGAATAAAACATGTCAAACTACTTCTAAAATGCCTGTCACCTTGCGAAATAATTCTCAAAATACTTTTTTTGGGACGTATGCACTGCTGCTTGATTTTTTCCTTCATAAGTGGTATCTTCCGAATAAGTGTCCATTATCAGCTCCATATGCCTCTGTTTTCTAGGCTTGGGAGACAAGAGACATAGCTTTGTCTTAGGTGTGAATAACAAAGCAATCCACTTCTGTGACTCTTGTTCATTACAAACGTCATTATGATGTTTGAATGCACATCTAACACATTGTCAGTGCTTAGGCACAAGTAGTTGGCAAGTTGTGGACACATCACTTAGTTTTCCTGTCCCCTGGGTATGGAGGTAATTCTGATTGTGAGACTGAGAGAATATTTTCTCCCCACCATTCCAGGAAGTTTTGAGCTTACGAAGCTGTTTCTATAAAATGTTTTCATCTAAGACAGTGGTTCTCCAAGTGTGGTCCTTGGAACCAGTATCAGTAATCGCTTGGGAGGTTGTTCACATTGCGGTTTTTAGGCCCATGGGGAATCAGAAAGTCTGGGGATGGGGCTCAGCCATCTGTATTTTAACAAACCATTGCACCCTGGCTGGTGTGGCTCAGTGGATTGAATACCAGTCTGGGAACCGAAAAGTTGCCGGTTCAATTCCCGGTCAGGGCACGAGCCTGGGTTGCAGGCCAGGTCCCCAGTTAGGGGCCTGCGAGAGGCAACCGATTGATGTATCTCTCACTCATGGATGTTTCTCTCCCTCTCTTTCTCCCTTTCTTCCCTTCTATCTAAAAATAAGCAAAATAAAATCTTTAAAAAAACATTACTGGTAACTTGGATACATGTCCAACTTTGAGAAACATTGATCCAGGAGAGGGGGTCCAACCAAGTCAGTCAGTCCTAGAAAGACTTTCTCCGTGTTCAGCCTCCTATTGCGGAGCATCACAGCCGACTTTTAATTGGCCACCAGAGGGCGATGTTGGCACAGGCCTGACTTCCAGAAGAGGGTGCCCTTTGCCTTGAGACTGCGGGGCGTCTTCCCCATTCTGCCCCAGCCGCTGTGGCTCTCTCTGCACAGCTCACATGCCCTCTCAGCGTGTCGCTACTTCTCGTCTCTGCCAAACTGATTTGCTAGCTGTGGCACTCAGAAATATTTTGTGGAAGAAGAACTTTGAAAAGACACAGTAAATTTTAATATCCTTGTATCTCAGAGCATGTGATTAGATTTTTTTTAAAGCTTGTGTTGTTGGTGCTGTATGGGTGTGGCCGAGAGGGTTTTCACTTCATGAAACGGGAGTCCCTCTGGGGAAATCGGTGAAAGAAGGCAGTATGGCATCCTTTGAATTAGGACTTCGCCAGCAATGCACAGCATCTGGTGGTTAGGGTCCAGTAAGTCTCGTCTACAGAGAAGTGTGCAAGCCTTTCTTCTCCTCTAAAACCTAGTGCTTCCGTGTTGTAGGGCTGCTTCATTCTTCTCTCCTAAGCTTAGGGTTTTAGATGTCATGTGTATGGCAGAACCTCAGGCTCTTTTTTATTTTCTTCTAACCTCTGTTTTGCTTTTATTTTATTTTATTCTATTCTGGTAAGTTGCTTGTATCTTAGTCTCACTACTATAGTTTAGTCTAGTAATGTCATTTTAGCTAGATTTTTGTATAAGGCAGAAGTGAATGTTAGTGTTCTCACAAGGTTACTTTAATTTAGTGACAGAATCTACTGTTAATCTATATACCAGCTATAGATTAACCTACATACCAACTATAAAATCTGTCTACAGTTAACATGAGCATAATAATAGTCGTTAACATTTACTTAACACCACACAGTTGACACAGTGCTGCCTCCAATATTATTGTACTTGGTCCTCATGATAACCATGAGCTACAGATACTGTCCCATTTTCCAGTTGAGGCTATTAAGGCTTAGAAAAAAATGAGGGATTTGCATTTGATTATTTAGTTAGTAGTGACAGAATCATAACCTCTACCCAGATCTTCTGATTTTAAACCTATATTCTTTCTGTGAAACCATACCATTTGTGATTGCATACTTTCTGCTTGATTTAATGTCTCAGAGATACTGTTTTTCAAAAATCTTTATCACAGAGATAAAGATTCACTTATTTGATCCAAAAGGCAGAATTATTAGACATATAAATATTATATCCTGGAAATGCAAGTTAGAATCTTATTTTATTTGCATGAATAGTGTGAACTTGAGGACTCAGCTATGAATTCACATGAATTTGTCAAGTCTTCTACTTTCCTGGACAACTGTTTCATGTCATCTTCTCTCTGTTCACACCGGGAGTACTTGCTCTTCTATTCCTGTTCTCCGTCCGATGACCTTTAGGAAAGAGAATCAGTAGTCTCAGCCAGAAGCGAGCTTCCACACAACCCCTGCTGCCCCCTCCCCCGCCCCCTTCTCTGCCCCTCCCCCCCAACCTGCCTTCGTCTCTGCGCTTACCCTGTTCTCCCCATTGCTGTCGAGGTTGAACTGCTCACGCTCGCACTCAAGGGCACTGCTGACAGCAGTGGTCTCTCCAGTCTCCTGCATCATCAGCTCCTCTCTTATAGCTGGGTCATCACCAGCATTAATCATACTATCATTTTTCCTTCATTAAAAAAACTGCTATCTCAACCCCATATCCACCTCGTCAACTTCTTTTTATTCTGCTCCTCCTTTGAAGAAGATACCTCCCAACCCCTGTCGTTCTCTCCTGAACCCACCCCATTTGACCGTGCCAGCCAAACTGCTCCTCTTCAGGTACGAGGCCTTCACATCACTAGGGATGAGTCCAGGGTGACTCCAGGGGTTTCGGCCTGAGAAACTGACAGGGAGGAATGGCCATCAGCTGAGACCGGGGACACTGCAGAAGGAGCGGATTTTGAGGAGAAGATGAGAAGTTCAGCTTGGGGTATGCTGAGTGTGAGTTATCTGAGAGTGGAGAAGATACCCAAATGCAGGGGAGCAGCGGGCAGCGAGACAGGAGTCCGGAGTCAGGAGCGTGCTCTGGGCTGGAGGCACAGATCTGGAGGCTGGCAGTGTTTAAGGCTGTGGCCGAAGGTGGTGTTCCTCCATCCTTTGGGGTTGGGTTTAGATGTGACCTTCCAAGAACATTTCCTGACTTCTCTTCCTGCTACTTTCTGCGCCCCCTCCCCAAGCCTCTACCCTTTCATCTTCCCCTTAATAAGTGCCTTTCTTCCCTGAAGTTTCCTTTCTCACGGTGCTTGCAAGGTCATTGTCAAGTTATTTGATGTCTCGGACGTTATTCTAGAGCAGGGGTAGTATTCTGTTTATTTTGTATTCTCAGAACGACAGAGAGGCACGGAATAGTTCAGTGTGTACCGGCAACTTCAGAGTTGCTCAGTGGTAAGAAAGCAGAGGTTAAAGTGACACGTGAGATGAGTGGCAGGAAGGAACCACGGAGAAGCATGTCAAGTGTGGAATGTCAAGTGCAATCACGCAGAGTGTCACCGTCTGTGGGGAGCTAACGCGGCTGGGAAACATGGTCGGTCTGTGTTAAGGGGTGATCACTGAACAGCTCATTTTGTTCAAGTTTGGGTTGTGTTATGTGCAGACTGGTCTGTGTTAAGGGGTGATCACTGAACAGCTCATTTTGTTCAAGTTTGGGTTGTGTTATGTGCAGACTAACAAGTGATTATGTGTACAAACTAAAGTGGTAGGTATTTATTTAGTTAGGCCCAAGTGTTTAATCTCCAACCCTTTTAATAGTCTCATTGATCATATTTGAGAAAGTTTATATCTATGCATAAAAAAATTAGCATGAAATTTTTGCAAAAATAGTTGTTTTTTTACTTTGATTTGAAAATAGATCTCTTAACTGAGTTTCTTTTTAGAAAAGAAAAATAGAAGAGTTATAGTTCATAATAACGGCACTCTAATCTAAAGGAGAAGCAGAGGTTTTTATTTTATTTTATTTATTTATTTTTAGAGGGGGAAGGGAGGGAGAAAAAGGGAGAGAAACAGCAATGTGTGGTTGCCTCTCGAGCGCCCCCTACTGGGGAACCTGGCCCACAACCCAGGCATGTGCCGTGACTGGGAATGAAACCAGCAACCTTTTGGTTTGCAGTCCAGCACTCAATCCACTGAGCCACTCCAGCCAGGGCAGATTTCTTAAAAAGAGGTTAATTGGTCAGGTTCATTCTGTAGCTGAGAAACTCGGAGTTGCACTGGGCATGGATGCCAGAGGAGTAAATAAACCGCCTGCTTGTGAACTGCCAGCCTGACCCGCCATCTTCTGTGTCTCCCGCCGACCCTTTCCCTGCCAGAAGAAGTTCTGTCGCACTTACGCACAGATTCCAGCTGGGTTGGGAGAACATATGTTTCTTACGGTCAGATTTCTGGCCGTGGCAACGGTGCAGACATCTTTACATTAGCGTGGCTCAGGAAGTCCACGGCAGTGTCCCTACCTCCCCCCGCGCAGGCTGGATCTCTGGTACTGAAGACGAAGAAAGCAAATGACTCGTGGGGTCTTGGTGTTGATCTTGCCTGAAATCTTGTTAATGTCTTTGTTGCCCCGATTATAAAAACAAATTTAACTGTTTGTGAAGAAAATGGAAAATTAAAGTGTGGGAAAAGTACAGCCTCTGATATTTTGTTTTAATTTTAGACATTTTAGGGTAACGTAGGCATTCCTTGACTTGCACTCTCCCTCCTTATGTCCTGTTCTGCCACCCTATACGCACAGTGGCAGTGACATTTATCCCCACAATTCTCGTTCTTTAAGCAAGTGTTTATTGAGAACCCTGTGTCCCTACAGTGGGAAAAGAGGAACCCGAGACCCCAGACCTTAAGGAGTTGACAGTTCATTAGGGAAGATAACCACGTGCCAAAGGCAAGGAGCAAATGAAGAATTATGAACTTGAAAAGAATGAGATCAGACCTGAGTTCAAGACTTTCTGGAGAACAGAGTCTTGTCTTTGGAAGGGAGGAAAGTCTGCGTATGTGGGAGCAGAAAGGGCAGGAGGAAGTCTCTCATGCCAGGGTCAAGTTTTCTTCGCAATAGGGGGGTCCTACGCCCAGAGCTGGGCGGAAGGAGCTGCGTGTCTGAGGAGGACTGGATGGTTTGGAGTAGACATCGTGGGGCGTGGGCAGGGGCGGCGGAGGTGGGGAGAATGGGGGCATCTGCATAGTGTCAACTAAAGAAAAAAGAACAGACGTTGTAGAGTCCGGAAGAATGAGCTGACAAGAAATGTTTGGGCCAAGGGACAGTCAGGAACAATGAATTTGTAGCGTATGTCGGTCTGCCTTTAATTTGGAAACAGCCCAACCGAGCATTTTTTTCCTAATACGGGGGACTGTGTATGAGTCTATGGGAATCTCTTTATTAGCATTGCAGTTTTTCCGTAAATTTACAAATATTCTAAAGTAAAGTGTTTTTTAGGCCCTGGCCGGTAGCTGTGTTGGTTAAGCGTCGTCCCAGTGCACCAAGGTTGCGGGTTTGATCCCCAGTCAGGGCACACACAGGAATCAGCCAGTGAATGCGTGGATAAGCGAAACAACAAATTCATGTTTCTCTCTCTTTCTCTCTCAAATCAATCAATAAAAAATTTTTTAAATTGTTATTTAAAATTCAAATAAGTGAAAACCTCCTTTGACTCCTTTGTATTTGCATATGGATATATGTACAAATGGGATCAAACCATATACATTTTTAAAAAGATTGTATTTATTTATTTTTAGAGAGAGGCAAAGAGAGGGAGAGAAACATCGATGTTGGAAAGAAATATCAATCGGTTGTTTCTCACATGCTCCCAGCTAGGGACCTGGCCGGCAACCCAGGCATGTGCCCTGATCAGGAGTCGAACCAGCAACCTTTCAGTTCGCAGGTTGGCACTCAATCCACTGAGCCACAGCAGCCAGGGCCATATGCATTATTTTTTATGACTTGTTCTTTTTAGTTTACATCTTGGAAATTTTTTTGTCAGTACGTAAGATCATTCTTTATAACTTTTTGCATTGGTCTGAAGTGGTAATCTTGAAACTTTTTAATCACCCGAATGAGAATTCTGAAAAATTTTACTGTACCCTTTGTACATTTTTAGGTTAACATCTACATTTTTTTTAGCAAAAGTTTAAATAATTGTAAAGCATGTAAACTTTCAGAATGTTTTACTTTTGCCACATAAAAATAATACTTACATCACTCTTTTAAATGTATCCAAATGCTTCTGAATATATTGCATTTTGATTCCCATGATTTATTTTAAAAATACACGAGCAAGCTGTTCTTTATCATTGGAATTGTAAATCCTTCTTTTGACTCCTTGAATTCTTATTTCCATTCCATGCTTCTCAGACTTTACCCTAATGTCATATATTTTTATATTTGAAAGTTTTTTTTAAGTTATCATGTTTCTGTAACTAAACATGTATGTAAACTTAAGTTTTAATTTAAAAAGTTCCTGTAATAATCTGGCTCTAAGTATTAACTTGCTCCAAAAGAAATTTACCATCACAGTTAGTAATAGTACAATCAATCACCTATGTTATAATTTTTGATAAATATTACTAACTAAAAAGTTGAATTTAATTGGAAGTATTTTTCTTAATGAGATGATGTGATGGGGTTTATTACTTTTCTTGATTAGATTATGAGTCTGTGGGTAACTTAGTTTTTGCTAGGAGGAAGCAGAATTTAGCAGTTTTTATTTCTATTTTTATAGACCTAATTGCCGAGAAACCTCATTCACATAGCTAAGTACACGGGATTGGAAGCTTTATCGTGGCAGTAGCCTCGGTTCTCCAAGTTACATGCTGAGAATTTCATGTTTCAGTAGTATTAAAACCTTTAAATGTCCAATCAGTTGACAACTCCATTATGACTTCATTCAATTTGATGAAAGCAAAGAATTGGAAACTAACCTGGAAAAGGATTTCTTACTCTGTCATTACATCAGTCACTTTGTTTAGGGACTTGTTCTTGTTTAGATAAGTGATCTATTTTTTTATCCTCCTGAGAGGAAATTACATATTTCTTTAACATTGTTTCCCGGGCTGATATATGTGCTCCTTGAATGCGATGCCCTCCTGCTCTGGTAGCAGTTTGATGCCGTCTTACGTGAGGTTCCCTGTGATGCGTGACTACACGCGCCTCTGGCAGGGATGTGACAGAGCTGTCAGGTGGGATGTGGGGCTCCCCACTCCTGGGTGTCACCAGGCACTCAGTGAGTCGTCTTCCCCTTGTGCCAAGGCGTTCAGTTCAGGCCCTGCTCCCATCTGCAGTCGGCACAGGGACGGGCAGCGCGGGGGAGGTGCCACCCCTGCCGGCTCTGGTCTACACGGAGAGCGCCTGGGACCCCTGCTCTCCTGCACCGCCTTTGGGCTGCGATTTCTCCTTCAGGGTGGTCTTATTTGCTTTTGTTTTCTTGGATATTTCTTGTATCCTCCTTGATTTCTAAATCTTTCATTTATGCCTTTAAGCAAATGATAGTATGTTGAAGCCGACCTTTGTGCTGCAGCGGGCTGCCTGTATCTGCTCCTCAGCCCTTTAATGTGCCAATTAGAACAGGACTCTGTCTCGCAAGTCTTCCTTCCTGTCCCCGTCTCTGCTTCCCCACGCTTCATACCTTGGCACTGCCAGTGGTGCTCGGTATATATGCTTTCACATTTTTCAGTGTATTTTTGTGGTTTTTTTATAATGCTATTTTGCATAATTTGCTTTTATTGTTTTCTTAATATGTTCTGGCAGCTTTCCAAATCAGTACATGAAGAGCTAACTCCGTTCCTTAATAGTTGCATATTATTTCACAGTGTAATGAATCTATTCATGGGCCTTTGTTCCTTTTCAAACAATGCCATAATAAGCATCCTATTTACGTTCATTTTCGTGTACTTCTTTGTCTTTTTGTGAATACCTAAAATGAATTGTTGAGTTAAACAGGTATTTCAAAATTTGATGGACTGCCAAATGTCTCATAAAAAGGTTGTTCTAATTTATATTCCCTAGTGCTTTACGAGGTTACCTACTTTCCCGTAGTTTTGCCAACACCGGCTGTTATCAAATGTTAAAAACATTTTACCACTCTCATGGCCAAAAGATGCTATCTTTTTTTGTAATTTGCCTTTCCCTGTGATCTGCATTTTTATTTTGTTTTTTTGCAATCTGTATTTTTAAATGAGGCAGATTTTCAAAAATACACATTTTTTTGATCTAGAAAGAATAGATTTTATAAGCTTACTGTGTGAGGACTAAAGGGACTTTATTTTGGCCTAACTGTGGGGTAGACCATGTTTGGCACCTCTCTGGGGGGTGGACACAGTATGTGAAGCCCCAGCATGCTGCCCGGTGCGTAGCGGGTGTTTAATAAGCTAGTTCTACCTCATCCCTTTATTTACTGCTTATTCTTCCTGATAACTGATACTCTATTTCGTCTGCCTTGTTTTTTTTATACTTTTTAAAAATATGTTTTATTAATTATGCTATTATAGTTGTCCCATTTTTTTCTCCCATTTATTCCCCTCCACCCTGCACCTACCCTCCCACCAGCATTCTCCCGCCCCCTTAGTTCATGACCATGGCTCGTACATATAAGTTCTTTGGCTTCTCCATATCCTGTACTATTCTTAACCTCCCCCTGTCTATTTTCTACCTACCATTTATGCTTCTCATTCCCTGTACCTTTTCCCCCATTCTCCTCCTCCTCCCTCCCCACTGATAACCCTCCATGTGATCTCCATTTCTGTGATTCTATTCCTGTTGTAGTTGTTTGCTTAGTTTGTTTTTGTTTTTTTAGGTTCTTTTGTTCATAATTGTGAGTTTGTTGTCATTTTACTGTTCATATTTTTGATCATCTTTTTCTTAGATAAGTCCCTTTAACATTTCATATGATAATGAGGGCTGGGTGATGATGATCTCCTTTAACTTGACCTTATCTGGGAAGCACTTTATCTGCCCTTCCATTCTAAATAATAGCTTTGCTAGATAGAGTAATCTTGGATGTAGGTCCTTGCCTTTCATGACTTCAAATACTTCTTTCCAGCCCCTTCTTGCCTGTAAGGTTTCTTTTGAGAAATCAGCTGATAGCCTGATGGGAACTCCTTTGTAGGTAATGGTCTCCTTTTCTCTTGCTGCTTTTAATATTCTCTCCTTCTCTGTAATCTTGGGTAATGTAATTATGATGTGCCTTGGTGTGTGCTTCTTTGGGTCCAGCTTCTTTGGAACTTTCTGAGCTTCCTGGACTTCCTGGAAGTCTATGTCCTTTGCCAGATTGGGGAAGCTCTTCATTATTTTTTCAAATAAATTTTCAATTTTTTGCCCTTCCTCTTCTCTTTCTGGCACCCCTATGATTCAGATGTTGGAACATTTAAAGTTGTCCTGGAGGTTCCTAAGCCTCTCCTCATTTTTTTTGAATTCTTGTTTCTTCATTCTGTTCTGGTTGAATGTTTTTTTCTTCTTGAAATCATTGATTTGAGTCCCAGTTTCCTTCCCTTCACTGTGGGTTCCCTGTATATATTTTTTAATTTCACTTTGCATAGCCTTCACTTCTTCCTCTATTTTGCGACCATACTCAACCATTTCTGTGAGCATCCTGATTACCAGTGTTTTGAACTCTGCATCTGATAGGTTGGCTATCTCTTCACCCCTTAGTTCTATTTTTGGAGCTTTGATCTGTTCTTTCATTTGGGTCGTATTTTTTTTGTCTCAGTGGGCCTGTTACGTAGTAAGGGGTGGAGCTTTAGGTATTCACCAGGGTGGGTGCAACCGACATTGCTGTGTTACGGCACTGTATGTGGGGGAGGGGTCCTAGAGGGAACAGTGCTGCTTGCTTAGCTCTTGGCTGGCTTTCGGTCACTTCCCCTGCTATTCACAAGCAAACTGGGCCCTTCTGGTGCTGATTCCCTGGGTGGCTGGGCTCCTGTATATGTTCTAGGACCCTGTGAGTCTTTGCAATGAACTCTCCTGTGAGGCTGGGAGTTTCTCCCACTGCTGTAACCCCTACTGAATTTTACAGTCAGAGGTTTGAGGCTTTATTTCCCTGTGCTGGAACTCTGGGTTGTGCGGTCTGTCTCGCTCCCCAGTTGTTCCTCATTTATCCTCACGCAAATGTGGGACTGCCCGCTGTGCCAGCTGCTGCCTCGCCTGGAGTCCTCTCTGCCCCAGTTGCCCATCTCTGCCCCCCTACTGGTCTGGATGAATATTTCTCTTTAGCTCCTTGGTTGTTGGACTTCCATACCATTCGATTTTCCAACAGTTCTGGTTATTTTTTGTTTTTAAATTTGTTGCCCTTCTTTTGGTTGTGCAAGCAGGCACAGTGTGCTACCTATGCCTCCATCTTGGCCGGAAGTCTTCCTCGTTCTTTTAGGTTGTTCTCTTTAGTTGTTCCTTGGTTATCTGAGATAGTGGAATGAATGAGCTTTTCAATGAGTTTATGGGAAAGATTTCTGCTTTGGATTTGTGGGAGCCAGAAAGTTACTGTAGTTCGTTAGTGTGATTTCTTGTCTTCCAAAGTAAAATCTTGCATTTTATAATTTTGGAGCATGCATTCTAGATTTTCACTTGTTTTATGAAAAATATCTGTGAGGTTTTTGAGAGTGATTCGTAGGGAACTCTTGGGTTAGCAGGCTGACTTCAGAGCTATGCATGTGGCTGAAATATTAGATATATTCAGAGCCTTTCAAAACAGGTTCTACCCTGGCTGGTGTAGCTCAGTGGATTGAGTGAAGGCCTGTGCACCAAAGGGTCACCGGTTTGATTCCCAGTCAGGGCACAAGCCTGGGTTGCCAGCCAGGTTCCCAGGTGGGGGTGTGTGAGTGGCAACCACACATTGATTTTCTTTCCCTCTCTTTGTCCCTCCCTTCCCCTCTCTCTAAAAATAAATAAATAAAATCTTTTAAAAAAGGGTTTTACCTCCTCAAATTGATCTATATAGTCAATGCAGTTGTAATCAACATTCCATCAGGATTTTTGTATAAATCAACAACTGATTCTAAAATTTATATGGAAAAGCAAAGTAATAAGAACAATCAAAACAATTTTGGAAAAGACCCAATTTGCAGAATTCACATGACCTCATTTCAAGACTTTACACTAATACAGTAATCAAGATAGTGTGTGACATTGGCCAAATGGGTAGACTTTTTGTTAGTGGTCAGTGGAGGAGGAGAGTCCAGACACTTGTCAACATGTAATAGGGTCATTGGATTTTCCCCGAAGGTGCAAAGTTAATTCAGTGGAATAAGGATAGCCTTTCAACAAATGATGTAGGAACAAATAGACATCCATGCGCTAAAGTAGGAGCCTAGACCCAGATCTTACAACATACACAGAATTCAACTCACGCTGTGGCATGGGCCTCAGCTTGGAAACTCGACAGCTCCTAGGAGAAAATCCTGTGACCTTGGCTTAGGTGAAGATTTTTTAGATACCTCACCAGGAGGATGAAAGATAACCTTGACTTCATCAAAATTTAGAACTTTTGCTCTTCAAAAGGCACAATTAAGACAATGAAAACACAAGTTATAGACTGGGAGAAATTATTTGCAAAGCTCATTTGATGAAGGGTTGGTGTTCAGAATGTGTACTGAATACTCAAAACTCAATAAGAAATAATCCAATAAAAAATACTCAAGCCCTGGCTGGTATGGCTCAGTTGGTTGGGTGTCATCCCACAAAGCGAAAGGTCGCTGGTTCGATTCCCAGTCAGGGGACAGGCCTAGGTTGCCAGTTTGGTTTCTGGTCGG
>CM052544.1:4840512-4914894 GCA_028533065.1 Trachops cirrhosus
TACTGAATACTCAAAACTCAATAAGAAATAATCCAATAAAAAATACTCAAGCCCTGGCTGGTATGGCTCAGTTGGTTGGGTGTCATCCCACAAAGCGAAAGGTCGCTGGTTCGATTCCCAGTCAGGGGACAGGCCTAGGTTGCCAGTTTGGTTTCTGGTCGGGGCGTGTATGAGACGTAGCTGATCTGTGTTTCTCTCTCACATCAATGTTTCTCTCCCTCTCTTTCTCCCTGCCTTCCCCTGTCTCTAAAAATAAATAAATAAAATCTTTAAATAAATAGTAAACAAAATTTGACCACTCAGTTTACCAAAGAAATTTAAAAAGTGGCAAATAAACACATGGAAAGATACTTGACATCCTTATTTATTAGGGAACGAGACATAACTGCGCTTTATTAGAGTAGCTAAAAATTTTTTTAAAAAAGCCCTCCGCTTCCAAAAGTTCTGCTGGCCTCCATGTAATCCTCAGATCCAGGAGCAGGTTTAGTGCCCTGGACATGTCACGTGGGGGTTGTTTTAAATGGCCCGTGTCCTTGGAGCGGTGGATTGGAATCACAGATAGTACATGAGTGGCGCTTCACGATGGTTTTATCGACTGTGATGCTGATCTTTGACAATTTACAGAACAGGAGAGACTTCGCTTGCTGTTAGGAAGGTCTCTCCTATACTGGGGGTGCTTAACGAGTTTGGAGGCTGTAGAGATGAATGACTCAGTTCTGTTCTGTTTCTGGGTTTCCTTTTATTGGATCTTTTAACATTGGACTAATATGTATTTTTAGATTTTATTTATTTTCAGAGAGAGGGGAAGCAGGGGTAGAAAGATAGGGAGGGAAACATCGATATGCGAGAGAAACGTCACTCGGTTGCTGCTCACACGCCCCCTACTGGGCACCCGGCCTGCAACCCGGGCACGTGCCCTGACAGGGAATCAAAGCTGTGACCGTTTGGTTCGCAGGCCGGCGCTCAGTCCACTGAGCCACAGCAGCCAGGGCTAATGTTGGACTAATGTTTATCTGCTTTGTGCTGATGGTGTGACACAAATGCTACTGGACGGTGGTGGGATCTGCTCTTCACTGTTCTGTCCATCACAATGGGTGATTCTTCTTTGTGGTGGTTGCAGGTACTCCATCTCCTAAAGCAGCAGTGCTAGCCAATGGGGACCACGGAATAGAAGGGAATGACACCACAGGTAAGTGGGTGCCAGGACTCCCCAAGTGCGAGGGGGAAACCGTCACAGTAAACACCTGGGTAAGCTCCTTGGAGGAGGATTGTTCACGGAAACATATGGATTATTTCTGTTTCTAAGAATATTGTTGTTAAGTGTGTTTAAACCCAGGGCACCTGCCACATCACATCTCGAACAGTAGAAAGAGTGAATTTCCTTTGATATTCTTAGAATATTTGTTGTAGTTTGCCCCACGAGAGCTGGATTAATCTTAAAAACACGCCTCCAGAAGCAGAATAATCATCAAGGTATGCACTGGAGCCCCTCGGCGGGTCCCGTCCCTGAACGCACACCGAGCTCAGGTTCCTTTCCGTGGCTCAGTGGTAAGAAACCTGCGAGCTACAGACCAAAAGTTCTGTTCTTTTCCCTTTTGCCCTCAGCCTGTTTTGTCTTTATTCTCCCATCAACTGTCACTTTTGCAATCTGTCTCTGACTTTAACGCCTATTCTATTACTAGGGCTTTGATATTCCGTCAGCTAGCACTGAGTTCTGTGGTTCCCACCTCATAATTAGCGCCTACCCCTGCCCCCAGTGTGTTTGTAGTAAGCAGAATTCTCGAAGCAGTAGCAGGTGCCCCTGCGTGCCACGTCAGTCTGTTCTTAGGTAGCCGATAGGAAGTCGTGTTGAGTTTTTATAAATAACTGCACTTAATTTGCAGTTGTGATCAGGCTGACGCTGTTGACCCAAATACTAGGTGTCTAACGATCACGCACGCTGTCCCTGCCGCATGGTGCGCTCTTCTTAACTGGGGCCTGACGTTTGATTCCCGTTGCCGTGGCGGGCACACGCGGGCACACGCGGGCACGGACCGTGTCTGTTTCTCTCCGGGGGTGCACACCTCACTCGGCCTTGAGAAGCCTTCCCTGCAGCTGCTGCAGGGTCTCTCAGTTACTGCGACTTCCGAAAAGCCTCTGTGAGCAACAGCGACTATTCCAGGATTTCGTGTGTGTGCTGTGACCTTTAGGAATGCTGCACATATCTTTTTACCTTCACACTGATTGGTGACTGGGTTCTACTTGTTGTGACTGTTAGTTTTACTTAGTGACATGCACATCCTTGTTAGCAACTCATGAATTAGGAGCACTTTTAAAGCAAGAAACAACCAGAAATGCCATGATATCTTCCAGTTCTGTGAAATGAAATTTTTCTGTTTCTTTGATAACTGTAGTTATATTTGGTTTTCTATGCCTGCTTTGAAAGCAAAGCCGTCTATGTAATTTGGTTTTAAGAAAACATGTGTGGAAGTATCCCTATGATTAAAGGAGAAGAAGCTAGAACGTGAACTTTAAAAAAATGAATACATGCAGCTTTCTTGAACCAGGAGATAGTGCCAGGGGGAGCAGAGGCTGAGAGGGGATTGATCTGATTAGCTGGTGGAAGAGTGGATGCCATTTTCACCCGGGAAGGAAACAACCATCAAAACTAGAGTAGGTTTCTTCTCCAGCAGGACGTCAAGTATGACCAGAAAAGGCTCGAACTCTGTGTAGCAATTTCTTCCCACTGCCGAGTCTTAATAGGGCGGGGGGAAAGATCAGGGAGAACATACGTCCAGCCCTTACGGGTCTAAGGCGTTTAATTTCCTGGGTGCGCAAGAGAGCCCTGCCGGGTATGGACTTCCCAGCGAGCCTGGAAGAGCAGGTCTTCCTGCGCGTGGACACCTTACCTCTCCGCACGTGGGTAGAAGACAGTTCGCACGCTGGGAAGATGTCTGTCTGCTGAACGCACTGCAGTACAGCAGATGCTTTCCTGAAGATACGCATGTTTCTTTGGGGGTGGGAAGGAGTAGGGAGGGAGTGAAGAGTGCATGTATTTGGAGCATGTGGCGACTTCATTCTAATTTGGCCATTACTAACTGGTGCCACTTGGAAAATTCCCACCTCTGTTTCCTGCAGAATGTTATCTCTAGTGCTAAGGGCAGCTCAGCCCCACTGATAGCGTATAGAGGGTTTGTGAGCACCTTGCTGTGTTGAACTTGCTGTTTACTAACGACCTGTGCTTTTCCGCCCCTTCCTTCCCCTTCCTGCTTCTTCCTCCCTCTCTATTTTTCTCCTCCTAGAAGCCTAGAGTGTCTCTCAACACTGGGGCTGCGGCAACACCAGACCAGTGATCTTTCCTAAGCACCGTTACACTCCTAAAACCTTCAGCATTTTGCAGAGCTTTGCTTTCCCTCCCTGGACACGATGTAGAAGAAGCTGAGGGTAGTTCTTCGGGGCCTCTCTCTGCTGATGCCTGGGCAGACCACCTGCTTCCTCTTATACTCTGCAGGGCTTGATGGAACCTCTTCCCGAGTGTGAACACAAAGTACAAGATGGAGTCGTTTTAATTTTAGTGTTTTTATAAAGGTCGTCTAATGTTTTTTATTTCTTGTTCTCTTTTCAAACTCATTTTATCATTTGATTCGAACTCACGTTTTTCTTTACCTTAAACATTTTTAGTTGGCGTTTTTTCATTGGGTTTTCAGATCTCCCACACGACCCAGGCCATGGTAACCCCGATGAGAGTGTGTGCCTCCCTAGAGGGCCGGAGTCTGCCGGGGCTGTGCGGCCTCCCCGCGCTCCTTCCTCTCTCCCCCTGCGAGCTTGCTGTTAGGGTAGGGTCCTCAAATCTTAGACTGCCTCTGTTCTACACCTTACTAAAGTCTGAGTGATGGTCGCTATTTTAATTCAAAGTTTTCTGGTTTAGAGGAGCTCTGATGAAACTTTGAAAAGTATTTCCTCAAATTAAATCATCCTTCGTTAGTTGCACGTTGGGCCAAAATTGTTTCTATTATGAAATTATCTCTTTGTCTAGGCTTAGATTTGCCTGAAAATTTAACATTATTGTGCATGGAATTTTATAACCAAAGTTTCTTAACATGATCATGAACTATCAAATAAGAATTGGAAAGTTAAAGGAAGTGGAACCCAGTCATGTAGAATACTGGGATGTTGATACAAATGGACAATAACTTTTCCTGTAAGAACAGGAGGTGAAACTAAATGGCAGCCCCTGGAAGGACAGTTTATTAGGTTTCTAGTGGAGGGATTATCTGGTTGGACTCAGCCTCCGAGCAGGATCAGTCTCCCTTTGACCCCTGAAGGCGCCTTGGTGCGGCGTGCCGGCCCCTCCGGACCCTCCGTGGCAGGCCCTTCACCACGAACCTTAGCATCTACACTCACACGTTCTAATGGGACTTCCTTATTTTTGTTTCTCATTTTTCCAAACTAATAGCGAAAAAATCTGGAACCATTTGGAAGTACTGTGGAGCTTTTCAAATGATAAGCTGTGATTGGATTTTTAGAAATAGAATATAAAACAGGGGCCTTGTTTTGAAATCTTAGAGCAGTTCTGGTTTAAGATCTGGAATGTGGCCCTGGGTGGTGTAGCTCAGTGGATTGAGCGTGGGCTGTGAACCAGAGGGTCACCAGTTCGTTTCCCAGTCAGGGCACATGCTGGGTCGTGGGCCAGGTCCCCAGTGGGGGGCACACAAGAAGCAACCACACATGGATAGTTTTTTCCTCCTCTTTCTCCTCTTCCCCTCTCTCTAAAAATAAATAAATAAAACCTTAAAAAAAATAAAGAAGGCTTAAAATGAAAAGATCTGGAATGAGAAGTACTCTTTCAAATTTTCTACCCTCTTACTGACTAGGCAGGTTTTAGAATTGCCAAGCTATGGATTATTTCAGATTAAAATAAATTGGCATCGTCTTCTGAGGAAGAGAGTGAGATGGATTGAATACATTGTTTAGATCCTCTAATACAGAACTGCCTTTGGGCTGGTAAGATAACAATATTATGGAAGTTTAAGCCGAGAAGCTGCAATGACTTCTGGGATTTAGGAAGCATTCCCTCTTCTGGTCACGAGGATCTGGTCACATGGGTTGGTTTCTCTGTCAAGAATTCCTCCCGCGGGTCTGGAGAGAAGACACAGGACGGAAGCACACGGTAAAGGGAAGGCTTCGCCTGACTCTCCGCAGGTGACCGAGGATGGAAACTGTTACCAAGGGGAGACCACACCACCAGTTAATAAAACGCAGCCCTTTCCCTTTGGCGTGTGGCTGTATAATATTCCTTCTTGTATTTTTTGTTTGTTTTGGTCAGGGAACATTTTATAAGTGGTAGTGCTAACTTTTTAGAATCATGTTTGACATCTTTCTATCACTTTTAACCAGTCTCTTTACGTAAGTGACAGGTGGGTGGAGAATCCTGGGTACAACGCCTGTGGCAGTGGTCAAAGGCACACACTCACACTTCATTATTGACATTGATTTATTCCACTTTTATTTCCATTTTCTTATGTTTTTGTTTGAAATTTATTTTTTAAGCATTTTTTTAATTTATAAAATTGAAATATTCTAACAACTAGCTAAAATTTGGTATATATTGTTAGCTCACTCTGTTTCACTTGGATGTTTCATTTTGAAAGAAATAAATTTGATGATTTACATACAGCTTTCTGTGAAGTAGCCAGTCCTGTAATGAAATGCTGTGTTGCCCTGATGGTCACACCTGAGTGGCCCAGAGTTTCACTGCTGAGGTGACCAGACTGGTCAGGGTCACTCTGTTGAAATGTGACTTTTCTTATATGTAATATCCACCTCTCTCTCTCTCTCTCTCTTTCTCTCCCCTTCTCTCTCCTTCTCTGGCCCAACGTTGAACTTTGTTTTTAAATATTTTTATAACTTTGTTCATGCACCTAAGTTTATATTCTTTGTGATTTTAGACTTCAACAGTTTGTATACTGGGACATTTTAATGTGATCATTATGCTAATTAAATTACACTAATAAACATCTTACATTAACGTCTTACGGACTGGATTTTGGTCGGGGTCTTAATTATTGAAGTATAATGTGACTAAGACATGAGTTTGGTCAAAAACGTTTGAGGCACGAGTTTCCGGTCTAACAAAGCTACTTATCCCACCTGTAATGATTCCATAATTGTGTGGTCTTTCTACTTCTTACAAGACACTTTCACTTACATTATTGTTGTGATTCTCAGAGTAAGTCTTCCATCCAGAATCAGTAAGAGTTAAGGCCAGATGGCTGCTTGTCATTTCACAGCATCTGGTGAGAGAGCTGGCGGAGGAGCAGCGTGCAGTGATTCCAAAGGACACTTGCACGGGTACCAGTCAGTGTGAGGCGCCTTCTAAAACTGCACGTGTGCTGGGCGCAGTGCAGTCACAATGCATGTTCACAGTGTTCTGGAAACACCTGAATGATGACATAAAACTGTCACATTCAATAGCATTATAATTTTGTAAAATTATTATTTGATAATGTAGTAGGCTGCATCTGCGGAGAAGTCAGTGGAATGCCCCCTTCCCTACCCACTCTGGGTTATTGTTTCTTTATGCTAGTAGATGGATTTGCAAATATACTGTGTTGACTGACCTGAGACATTGAAAAGACTCTGTGCCTGGGGTAATTTGCATGATATAAAGAGCTTTTTTAGCTTGGCAGACTTGTCTTTTTATTAAGAAAGCTCAATTTAATATTCTTCGTTTCCTTTTATTAAGAGAGCTTAACAACTATTCTTAGGTTTACTTTAAACAGCACAAGAATTTAAATACCATGACAAATAATGCAGTCTTCACTTACTTTCTTATAAGTACACCATGATTAAAGTTTTTGGTGATGGGGACAGTTTTTGGATCTTATTAGTGTAATTGTTGAAAGTGAGGTGAAATCTGGCTACGGTTGGATAATATGGGGGAGCTGGGAGGCGAGAGAGGGTTCTGGGCAAAGACACGGAGCTGGTGGAACACGGTATTATTTTCATTTCTAAGGCATGTGTAAAACTGGATTGTTCTTGATTTTATATTGGCCATGTTTCCATTAGAGCGAAGGCTCACCGAGACTTAACCACAAACTATTTGTGGAGTAAACCTCTGTGCTATCATGGAGGCGAGTGACTGTTATTTACCCCGGGGTTGGCTGTGCAGTATGCCTGATGCTCCCCAAACGGCAGTGTTACTGGTAGCGTCCACCCTGATCTGAGTAGATGGCTTATTATTATGATAACTGCTTCGGATATCCGCCCCTCGGGTCATGACAGCAGTAAGACAGTAGAACTGCTTTGTTAGAACATCCTGATACGGAGAGATCCTGGGTGTTTCAAACTGCCTCTTGTATCATCAGATAGAATACATTAGATTTAGCATTAATAAAATTTAAGGCACCAAGAATATGCAATCTTAACAGAAAGTAGATCTGTAATGTTAGAGTGTCTGAGCAACAGTTACCGTCAACCCATAAGCTGACATTGTAACTGGGTCCAGGCGGGAAGCTGTGTGCTGCATTCCTAGGTTTAGATGCAGCGGGACTGACTGCCCCCGTCTCCTCCCCACACCCTGGAAACAAAGCTCTTTTTTTCCTTTTACTTTCCAGCTAAGAGTTGCATGCTGGAGACACATCAGTGAAATAGCAACCCCTTACGTTTCTCAAAAGTTTTTTTTTGTTTGTTTATGGTTTTCTGGTCAAAATGCCGAACTTCTCAGAAAAACACAAATACACTCATTAATACAGCATGTTACACATACTTCCAGGCTGTTTAGGACTCCCTTGAAACCAGCTTATGGGCTGAGTTTAGAACCTTTATCTAAGCAAAGCGTTTAATTACACTGTGAGACATTTGATTCCAATTTCTGTTGGAGTTTTGTATTGAATAAGACAAAATCGCCTCTTCCTGAGCTTTGAGTGATCCATAATTCTGATAGAATTTTTTAACCTAACTTTGTGTATATGATGGGCTTCTTTTTGTAGAACAAAGCTCCACACTATGTCAAAAGGTATATGTAGATATAAAATGTTTTCTTTTTTCTTTTATTTGTAATTCCATAGGTAATATATGAATACATTCTCCTTCCTAAGGAAAAAAAATCAGTGCATTGTAGATACAGCCACCCTCGATCAGGGACAGAGGTGTTTACTCACAGAACTACTAACATTCACACACAGCTACTGAAAATTGGTCTCGTATTTTTACCTGAGTCTAGACTTGGACAGATTGTTCACATGTCATTAATAATAATTGTCGTTTGTGTGAAAGATCAGAGCTTGTAAAACTCTTTTTTGAATGTGAAACAGAGGATGGACAAATGGAAATATATCCATTTTTCATTTGAAGAAGCTGAAGTTAGGTTAACAACGGAGCTCAAAGTTGAACCTAGTCTGTAAGAAGCCTTAGCTCTTTCTGCCACAGTCTGTCACATCCCAGGGGGTCTTCCTGAGTGCTAGGCAAACATCGAAAAGGCAGTTGGAGGGCACGGCCCTGTGTTAATGCCTTTCTTAGGCATGACTTTCTGGAGAAAATCCAGGCTGAGGCTAGGGCTTGACATGTAGGTGGCTTATTTTGAGAAGTGATCCCAGGAAACCAGAGGGGGAGACTGGGAAAAGTGAAATCGGAAAGAAGAAAAACCAGTGCAATGAGGTTTCACTAAATCAGCCACCGCTGTGGACAAAGGGGGCTGAATTCTGTTGGGATTTTTTGAGGAACCGTGTCTCAGAATTTTCCACCTGAGTTACAGAACTGGGCAGTGTTGATTCATTTCCCATCTCTCATTAACCCTTAGGCTTCTGGTCTGCACTTAGGTAGTGCTGGACTGCAGGTGTCTTGTCTCTGGCGTCAGAGATGGCGGAGGGCAGAAAACGGGTGTGGCTGAAATCAAGTGCCATCTGATCACACCTGCGTGCAGCTGGTGCCGGAGGAAGAGACGGACTTTAAAGGAGGCTTGGGCGCACAGGGGTGTCCAGTTGACCAAGAAGTCAATTCACCAAAAGTTTGCCTGCTTATGCTTTACTTAAATGGAATGAAATCCTTGAATTCTATGCAGGGAAGTTTGAAGGAGCTCCACCTATCATGGAACTAATTTGCAAACCTAATTGTTAGAAACTAGAATTAACCACGAAAATTAGTCTTGGAATTTTCCATCCTAATGTTTTCTTCTTTTTTTAAAAAAAGATTTTATTTATTTATTTTTTAGAGGGAGGGAAAGGGAGGGAGAAAGAGAGGGAGAGCAACATCGATCTGTCGCCTCACACACACCCTCAGCCACACACCCTGCACTGGGGTTGCGGCTCACGGCCCAGGCGTAGACCATGATGGGAGTCAAACCGACGGCCTTACTGTGCGCAGGGTGACGCCCAGCCCGCTCACTGAGCCGCACCAGTCAGGGCCCAGTGTTCCTTCTTGAGTAAATTTCAGTGGTTTCTTTCTAGGAATTTATCCATTTCATCTAGGTTGCATAATTTGTTGACATACCATTGTTCTTAGTATTCCCTTATAAGCCTTTTTATTTCTGTAAGAGTAGTGTTAATGTCTCCTCTGTTATCCTGAATTTAGTAATTCAAGTCATTCTCTTTTTCTTGATCAGTCTAGTTCCAGTTTGTCAATTTTGTTGCTCTTTTCAAAGATCCAACTTTTGGCTTTGTGGAGATTCTCCATTTCACTTATATTTCCATTTGGTGTACCGTATTTCCTTTCCTCTGCTTGCTTTGGGTTTAGTTTGCTCTTCTTTTCTGGTTTGTTTTGTTTTGTTTTGTTTTTTAAATCCTCACCCAGTTTGAGAAAGAGAAAAATATCGATGTGAGAGAGAAACATCGTTTGGTTGCCTGACCGTGGATTGAACCCGCACCCCAGGTATGTGCCCTGACCAGGGACTGAGCCCACAACCTTCTGAGTCAGGGACTGACACCCCAGCCTTCTGAGCTGCCTGGCCGGGGCCCTTTTGTAGTTTCTTAAGGTAGAAAGTTATTGATCCCCCCACTTTTTATGTAGATGTTTATAGCTATAAATTTCCCTGTATTACATTAGCTGCATCTCATAAAGTTTGGTGTGTTGTAGTCTCATTTTTATTTATCTCAAAGTAGTTTCCAATTTTCTTTGTGATTTCTTTGCCCTGTTGGTAGTTTTGGAGTATGTTGTTAATTTCCACATGTTTATGTATTTTACAAACTACTTTCTGTTGTCATTTTCTAATTCCATTCCATTGTGGTTGGAGAATATATTTTGTCTGATTTAAATCCTTTTAAAGCCATTTAGGCTTGTTTTAGGGCCTGACATGTGGTCTGTCGCAGAGAATGTTCCATGAGTACTTGGGAAACATGTATGTTCTGTGGTCGTTGGGCGGAGTGTTCTTTAAAACGTCTGTTGGGTCTGTTCGGTTTACGGCATTGTTTACATCTTCATTTTTGGTGGTATTCAGTGTCGTTGTTCTATTTATTACCAAAAGTGGGGTATTGAAGTCTCCAGTAATCGTGGTTGAATATCTGTTTCTCAGTTTAGTTAGCTTTTTGCTTCATCTATTTTAGGGCTCTTATTCTAATGTTTCAAAGGAGAAATTTGAATTATGTGATTTTACTTTTATATGCTCTGTATATTGTTCAGGGATTAATTCCTCGTGAAAAGTTCTGGGTGGGGGTGAGAGGATGTCTTCAGACGAGCACTGCAACTGTGAGCTTCTAGGAGCTTCCAAAAGAGCAGAGGCGTGTCGGTTGCCGGTCGGAAGATTTAAAGTGCTTTTTCAAAAGATGATTTTCTTTTCCTCAAAATCTGAACCACCTTTTTTGTAGAAATAGAAACATATATCCTAAAATTCATGTAGAACCTCAAAGGACCCCAAATAGCCAAAACAATCTTGAAAAAGGAAAGTTAGAGGTTTCACACTTCCTGATTTTGAAACGTACTACAGTGCTACAGTAACCGAAGTGTGGTCCTGGGTAAAGACAGATACACAGGTCAAGGAACAGAGTAGAGAGCCCGGAAGGTAACCCTTGCATGGATGGTCAGATGATACTGGACAAGGGCACCAAGACCATTTAATGGGAGAAGGTAGTCTTTCCAACAAATGGGGTTAGGAAAACTGGATATCCAATTGCAAAAGAATGAATTTGGCCCCTTACTTTACACCTTATACAAGAATTACCTCAAAGTGGATCAAAAAATGAAATGTAAGACCTAAAAATATAAAACTCTTAGACAAAAACAAAGCACAAGCTTCATGACATTGGCTCTGGCAATTATTTCTTCTATATGACACCAAAACACAGGCAACAACAGTAAAAAAAGGTAAGTTGTACGACATGGAAATTAAAAACTTGTGCATCAGAGGACGCTAACAATAGAGCAAAAAGGCAGTTCATGGAATGGAAAAAATGTTTGCAAAACTTACACCTGATAAGGGATTGATATCCAGAATATGTAAAGCACTTCTGCACCTCCACAACATCAAAGCAAACAGCTCGATTGAAAATGAGGAGGGACTTCAACAGACAGTTCTCTGAAGCAGATACACAAATAGCCAGTAAGCAAGTGCAAAGAAGCTTAACGTCACTGGTCATTAGGAAAATGCAAATAAAAACCCAGTGAGATGCCACTTCACACCCATTAGGATGGCTGTTGTTAAGAACGAAGCAAAATGGGTGTTGGTGAGGATGTGGAGAAACTGGACGCTTGTGCACTGTTGGTGGGATTGTAAAATGGTGCAGCCACTGTGGGAAACACTATGGCAGTTCCATACTGTTCAAAACAAGAATTACTGTGTGATCCAGCGTTTTCTCTTCTGGGTATAGACTCAAAAACATCGAAAGCAGGGTCTTGAATATGTTTGTCCACCCGTGTTCATAGCAGCATTATTCACAATAGACAAAAGGTGGAAGCAACCCACGTGCCCGTCAGTGGATGGATGCGTGGATAAACAAAACGTGGCATATACACACCACAGAGTGTTTTTCAGCCTTAAAAAGGAAGGAAATTCTGTCCTGGCTTGTGTGGCTCAGTGGATGAGTGCCTGCTTGTGAACCAAAGGGTTGTCAGTTCGATTCCCACTCAGGGCACATGCCTGGGTTGTGGGCTACATCCCCAGTTGGGGGTGTGCAAGAGGCAACCACACATTGATGTTTCTCTCCCCCTCTTCCTCCCTCCTTCCTCCTCTTTCTAAAAAATAAATAAAATATTTTTTTAAAGGAAGGAAATTCTAACACATGCTTCAACATGGATGAATCTGGAAGACATTATTATACTAAGTGAAATAAGCCAATCACAAAAGGACAACACTGATTTCATTTACTGTATTTTTCAGACTATAAGATGCACCCTCCCCCCCATTTGGGAGGAATAATGGTTGTTAATGCTGCTGTTGAGTTCTGTTCACATTTACATTGGTGAAATATTATGTTATTATGTTATTAAATATTTTATCGCATTTTTTGCTTCAAAATTTTTTTCCTATTTTCCTCTAAAACCTAGGTACATCTTATGGTCTGAAAAATACGGTACATGACTCCATTTATATGAAGTACTGTGTATTAGTAGACAAATTCACGGAGAGAGAGTAGAGTGGTGGTTGCCAAAGGTTGAGAGGAGAGGGGATGGGGACTTACTTGTTCAATGGGCACAGTGTTTCAGTTTTGCAAGATGAAAATGTTCTGGAGACAGGTGGCAGTGATGTTTTTATAACAACGTGAATGTGCCTTAATGCCACCGAACTGTACACTGAAAAATGGTAGAAGTACGCCCTGGCTGGTGTGGCTCAGTGGACGAGTGCCAGCCTGCAAACCAGAGGCTCTCCAGTTCGAGTCCCAGTCAGGGCTTATACCTGGGTTGCAGGCCAGGTCCCCAGTAGGGGGCGCACAAGAGGCAGCCACACGTTTCTCTCCTTCCCTTTCTCCCTCCCGTCCCCCCTCCCTAAAAATAAACAAATAAAAATCTTTTAAAAAGTGATAGAAATAAATAGCTCGTTTTAAAAAGATGATTTTCAAATGCATCACTGTGTACATTACAGACCTCCTCAGAATTAAAGTAACGCTTTATGTTAGCTGTCTTGTGGATTTGTCCGAGTTTTTGTCCATTTGCAGAGAAATGCACAAATATGTAAACATTATGTAAATGCTGAATAGTCATAAGGAACATTTTGTAAAACCGTGTAATGCTGGTTGACTTCAATGAGGGGGTTTGTTGAGAACTAAGGAAACTGGAAATTGCATTTGGTGTAAAGTCGTCATCTCAGTTCTGAGGTGCCCTGAACCATCTCTCTGCTGTCTCTCTGGTCTCCCCACCACGGACTGAAACAAAAAGACAATCTGTTTCTCGTCTAATTAGATTGTCCTCTAGTTGCTCAGGCCAGTTTGGCTCCCCCCGTGCTCTCTTTCTCGCGCCCACCACACCGAGTCTGTCAGAAAAACAGATCTGGAGCCTGACCACTTCTCACCACTCCGACCACTCTGTCCCCAGCTGGAGCCGCTGCCTCCTAGCATGGCCACTGCAGTTGTAGTGACCGTCCAGATTAGTCGCCTCCTTCCACTCGGCTGCTCCCTCCCGTATATTCCCAAGAGCATCCAGGGGCATCCGGGGTGGAGATCACAGTCTTCTGCTCAACGCCCTGCAGTGGTGTCCTATCTCAGAGTGCAGCCAGAGTCCTTACCGGCCACCACGGGGCTGTGTGACACCCCTGTCGTCTCTCTGACCACATCTGCTCCTAATTCTTTCCTTTGCCAGGTTTGCTTACTCATGTTCTTACTGCTGGTCCTGAATGGGCCTGGGGGTGGGCAGGGAAGAGGGGGCGTCTTGGGCCCTGAGCACTAGCTTGTTTTCTCTGGAAAGCTCTTCCCTCATAAACGCATCATAGTTGACTCTCTGCCTTCCCAGCGAGGCCTTCTCTAGCTTACCTGAAACTGCGTCCCCTCCATTTCTCTCTCCTTCGGCTTTGCTTTAATTTTCTCCACGGTACTCGTCACTTTATAATACACACAGTTGTATCATTTATCTTGTTTCTTGTCTGACTTTCCCCACCAGAAAATAAATGTTGTAAGAGGGACAGGGCTTTTGTCTCGGTCACCGCTGTGGCCCAGGACCTACCACAGTGTCAGGCATAAAGTAGGTGCTCAGTAGCTATCGAATGAGTGATCTTGTCGATTGTGTGATCAAAAACCCAGAAAACCCTGAAGGACAGGAGTGTGGCCTGGGGAAGGCTCCTGCAGAGGCAGCACTCTCCCCCGCAGGGAGGGCTTTCTGCTGTTGCTCGGTTCTGCTGATGGAAAGCTCGTCGGACGTGTGTCCTTGGATCCCGGGCTGTGCTTCTGTAGCACGTGGGGGACGTGGCCGGCAGCCTCCCTCTCTCCCGCAGCGAAGCCTGAGATGGCCCCTTGGCCTGCTCTGTCGTCACTGCCCGTCTCCCCGGCAGTGCTAGCTTCGCAGTGATTTTTTGTCTCCCTCTGTACCTGACATGTTTCCACGGCTAAAGCATTGTCGCCGAGGTTGAAAATACTGTTTTAAACAGTCAAGCCTTGTCCTATGACCTTTCTGTGCTGTTGGAAAAGTTGCAGACTTATCTCTGCCATTGTGGCTGTTGCGTGTAACGTTGGGAAGAGCAACGGGCCACCTTGCTGTTTTCTGTGCAGACAGACGATCTGACCTATGTTTTGTGCCTTGTGAAGTGCGTAAGCGGTCTGATCAGGCTTCTTTCCCTTATCTTCACCAGCATTCTTCTCCAAGTAGGTGGTCCTTTCTCTCTCAGGCCTCGCATGGGGACAGAGTTAAGAGCAAGGCCAGATGTAGTTGTAGTGATTTTCGCCAGGTACTGGCACCTGTCTTTCTAGAAGTAAGTTCCCCATAGTGGTCTGTTTAAATTTGAGAAAGCTGTCTGAAGGAGCGGGCCTAGATCTAGCACCGGCTGGCTTTGGCCTCTTAGGCAAGTTATTTGCCCTCTTTGATCTGAAGGTTCCTCCTCTAGAGAAGGTGAACTAGTAGAAGAATCCTTCGGGGTGAGGGGCAGAAGATATGTTCAGTGTTTTGTAACCTGGTTGAAGGGGTTAGTACATGTAAGATGATCCTAGGATAATGATTAATGTTCTCATAGAAAGTCATAGAGATTCGGCCCAGTAAGTGCTTTTGCCAATAAATCATTCTCTGTTTGGCCATCGGCCCGTTTTCCTGTTTAAGTGATTGCATAACAGTGTTTTCATTGGGTGTAACTAGAGCACATCTGGTGTCCATCGGGTCTTTGGAGATGTTCTATTTCTAGAGCACAGAACTGAAGGTGGGATTTTAAAAGAACTCCAGGTAAACTGAAGGAAGAGCTTTTGCTTTGTTAATTGTGAGGAAGTTAATTTAGGACTTCCGTCAGCAAAAACCCAGCACGGCTGGTTCTCCACTGAGTTTTCAGCAGTTGAGGACGAGAAGAAGGTGCGAAGAAGGTGCGAAACTACGTAAATTTAAATGTTGCCAGGTGACTCCTTAGAGGCTTCACTGAAGAATTCAGCTTTCTGGTTAATAAAAGCTAGTATTTCTGGTGTCCACTTTCTCTGCAAATGAGGAATTCTGCCGTAGCAGCTTCTGCTGCTGTCACTGGTGCTGAACAGCAGAGATCCAGTCTGTTTTCTCACACGCATCGTAGCCTTTTCATTGGAGTCACATGTGTTTTCCAGTTTGTTGTCTTTGGTTTGAAACTCTCCTGCTCATTTCCCATTTTCTAATATGAATTTAAGCCATCGCGCTGTTTTTAATTCTCAGCCTCTGTATCAAAGTCTAGTCAGGAGACAGAAACCATACAGCAACTTGAACAGGGAATTAACTGCGGAGGGGTGAAGAGAACTCTGAAGTGTGTAGGAATGGAAGACATGGGGAGCAGTTACTGCCCCTAGGACTCAGGCAGAGTACGCGGGAGAGAAAAACTGGGAGGAGTACACTCCCCGCCCCAGAGCTAGTTTCTTATCTTGGATGTCTTCATCGGATGGTGAAGATTTTTACTGAGGTGCTAATGCGGGTTAAGGTTGGCAAACAGGGGCCTGTGTGCGGAGTTGCTGTCGGATCACCAGGAAGCCAGCTGGGGGCATCGGCGGAAATTGCCTGGGAAGATGCTCGTGTGAGTGCCCACCAAAACGTGTCGGGGTGAGTACCCCTGTGTGTTCTGCACAGCGCCAGAGCACCATGGGGGCAGGATGATGGAAAAGCAGCCAGGAAGCAGGAAGAGAAGCCCCCTCCCCCAGCAGCCTCCACTAAGCTTAATGTCATGCCAACTGACAAAGGAGGGAAGTTTAATAAGGTCCAGCTCCGTGATCACAAGTAAGGCAATGAAGGGGAGAGCGGAGCTGAGACGCAGTAACCCTTTGGCTGCTGTTACCGAGAGACTGATTGTGACGTTAATTTGCGACAGTGTACAGTAACGGGAAGAAGAGAGAAGAAGACGGTTAGAATATACAAGGAAACACAAAACATGTATAAAGAGAAAAAAGACACAGCCATCACAGTTCGCGTTTCTGTGATTGGTCACGAGACTGTAATTGGTATCAATGCCCTCTTTCTTCTCTGACCTATTTGAGAGCTCCCTCGCCCTCAGCTCATACGTAGGCGTGGTCTCCACCAACACCCAACAGCAAGTCTGAAGCTGTTCCTCAAAAGGTACATAGTTGTCTGCAGAAGAGAGTGTAGATTTTCTCCAAAATTCCAGAAGTTTGGGCTGGGTTTCTCTGAATGGGGAAGTCCGCATCCCCATTCTCATGGACACGTCAAGTATGTTGGGTTGGAGAAGTACTTACGTGTGAAATATGTTGCCTGCAACATTCAAAGAAGCCTGCTAAGTATGGTACCTCTTTATACATTGTTGATGATGTACCTTACTCGCTTTGGACGGGAAATTCTGACTCGCTTCAGGCCATTTATTCTAAAAACTTAATTGATTAGAAGGGCCCTTGAATTTTTGTGGTTTACCTCCAGTCCTCTTCCTGAAGCCTCTGTACTTGCTACTTTCTACTCCTCAGACCCAGTTAGCATAGTGTCAGTATAGCGGGCTAGTGTGATATTTTTTTGGAATGCCATAACGTCCAAGGTCTCTGAGCTGTGTGAAGGCAGAACTGACGTAGCTCTGAGACAAGGCTCCTAACCATGTAAAAGGGGAATGCTTCTGATGGTCCTTGCCATTTGGTAGGGAAAAAAGACATTATCCAGCCCCCTATTGGCTCCAATAAAGGTGCCACATCTGGGACATCAGCTGCCAGGTGGAATAATCTCCTGGTGGAGTTAGATGGTTCGCAGCCATTCTCCAAATCCTTCTGACTGCTGCACGGGCCACACTGGTAAATGGGGATGTGATAGATATCCCCACCTTCGCTTCTTTCAAGCCTTCGGTAGTGGCATTACACTCTTTAGTTATCCTAGGGTTATGGTATTGCTTCCAGTGAAATATCTTGGTTTAGAGGGGAAGTTCCAGTGATTCCCAGTTAGCCCCCTCCATAGTGACCCTTGTCATTTGGGCCAGCTGTTGGTAGTGGAGAGCTAGTATGGGAGTTCAGCCTGTTGCCAAGTATGTCTGTTTCCGGGTCATGCAGGAACTGAGGAAATAGCCACAAAACAGGGCCACTGCGGGGTCCACTGTGAGTTGGACTTGAGCCAAGCCCTCCACCTGGTGCCTGACTACCGTTAGCCCTCGTTTTGACTGGTGAGCCACAGTGGCATTCATTTTGGGTCCCCAGGAATTAGTAATCCCCGAAAGGTCTGGGTATTTCCTTTTCTCTGATCCGCAGTCACTGTAGTGAATGGCCTTTGGGAAGCTTGGAGGAGGATTCGCAGTCTGTCCTTGTGGAAACGACGCAGGATCCTTCCTGAGCAGGCTCTGGTTCGTGACCTGGCTTGGGTCTGGAACCTGGATGGTAGGTTGTGACTCGACCAGAACGGTTGTTACCATCAGGGGTGGAGCTCTCCCCTGTTGCACGGACCGGCCCACGTGTCGTAGGCCACCCATGGAAACTGCGGTCAAGTAACAACCGCGCAAGGTCCTGGTGGGCTGGGGCATTCTGATTACCGACACAGCCCTGCTGCCTGTATGTGGTGGATGGTACCTCCTTGTCTTGGCGAGTAAGTGCTGCCCCCTGCTCCTACTTTCCTGGGATCCCATAATCCCTGTTGAATGCAAGCAACCCACTGCAGTGGTGACATCCCCCATGGTCCTACCTTGGGGTTATGACAAAGACTGTATGGCTGTAACATGGGAAAATCATGCGAAATTCACGTTTCAGTGTCCATAAACACAGCTTTGTTGGACAGCCATGCTTGTTTGGGTATCGCCTGTGGCCGCTGCTGTGCTGCGGTGGCATTAGTGGCGTACAGCTGGACCTTGAAGGACATGGGAGTTAGGGGCACCGGCGCTCCCTGTCCCCCCGCTCAGTCGAAATTCTGCGTGTGACTTTTGATTCTCCCAGAACTTAACCACGAACAGCCTGCTGCTGACAGGAAGCCTTACTGATAATGTAAACAGTCTATGAACACATGTTTTATGTGTTATATGTATTATGCACTGTATTCTTACAATTTTACTTACAAACATTTACTTACTTACAAAAGTAAGATAGAAAAGAGAAAAGGTTAAGACAGTCACGAGGAAGAAACAATACAGTATTTATTGAACAAATCCGCATGTAAGTGGAACTGTGCAATTCAGACTGTGTTGCTCATGGGAACTATAACAGACTATATGGCCTTCAAAGCCTAAAATATTTACAGTGTTTGCAATACCCTAGTAATAATAGGATATATTGGCAGAAACCTGGGGGAACGTGTGTAGAAGTATGTTCTAAGGATCTTCGACCAAGGAGGGTAGAATGCAATTCTTTATTGGCCGGAAGTGGCTGGAACAGACCACTGAGTCGGTGTACTGAAATTTGGACTCCACAAGTGGCCTACGTTTAATGAGGTAGAGATGCCAGAGCTTCCCTGGCAAGACATAAAGGGAGGGACTCGAAGGCTTAGGGAGACAGGAGCATTGGAGTGGATGGTGTGTATGTGACTTAAATTGCACAGGAAGGCCCAGAAGACACTGCTTTGACTAAGGCGCCGAGAAACAGGTCCGCGAGGGGAGCACCTGCACCCCGGAGCAGCTGTGTGGCTGCTTCCCTCTGCCGTACGTACCTGTCCCCCAGACCTGGGTCAGAGAACGTGCGTCCGTAGAGGACCAGCGCTTCCCCCACTATTTCATTTGTTTGTTTTTAAATAACTGGTTTTTAAAAATCGGAATCCAATTCACAGATTCTTTTATAGGGGAATTTTTTCATTAATGCTCTTGGGATTTTGTTTGTATTTTAAAGGTGCTAGAGATTTAGGTGTGCTTATAAGCAGAGGAGAAGCGAGGAAAGAAGGGATGAGAAAGCAAGCCTAGCTTAGGAGGTTGGAGGTCTGGGTTGCAAGGGAGGCTTATGGGTGTATGTGCGTAACTGCTGTCCCTAGAATGGAGGCAGACACAGATTTCTCATATTCTCTAGTTTAGCTATTTTTTTTTTCAATTAAAAAAATTAAAGGAGGAGGATTACGCGTCCCCCATACGTAGGAAGGAAAGAAGTAATGATGGACTTACGTAGTTAACTTTACACTAGAGGAAAAGGGCGGTCGAAGGATTTTATTTTCTGTGAAGTCAGAGCTTATATGTTGACAGAGGATGCTGGACAGTGTACGTAAGAACCTCTTTGGAGAACAAGAGAGGAAGTTGTGTAAAGACACGTGTTTTCATCTGGGACGTTCAGTGTGGTAGGAAATCCAGCGTCTGGGAGCCTGAAGGAGCCACCGGAAACAGCGCAGTGTTCACGGCTCACGTCTGCCAGCTTGGGCCGCACTCTGGGCTCACGGCGGCGTCGTGTCCCTGCGCCCGCTCTGGGGAGCAGCCTGCAGGGTTTCGGGTTGAAGTGAAACGAGCGCACTCTGTAACGTGTTAGGACATTTCCAAGACAAGCACGCTTGTTCGATTTATAGTGAACCAGAAAGAAACTGTTAACCCAAACGTCATCCTCTCCATCCTGCTGGAGACCTTCCGTGAATGCTTCATTGTTTTCAGGTACTGTTAGAACTCTGAACTCCCTGGGGGACGCTGGAGAGGCAACCCCACATCGATGTTTCTCCCTTCTCTTTCTCCCTCCCTTTCTCTAAAAATAAATAACAAAACGTCTCCCAGCCGTTTTAGGGACGTGAGGTATTGTTAATTCAAGTCCAGAAGGCTGGTGGGCTGTTTTTGCCTGTTGAGGGAAGAAAGACATCCTAACACAGTGGGATGGGAACATTTCATTGAAAAAGTGGAGCTGGCTGCAAATCTGAGGAGTTGGCTTTCGTCTATCCCTTAAACTTTTATTTTGAAATAATTTCAGGTGTATTAAAAAAGTTGCAAGACTAGACTAAATCAAAGGACTTTCGTATGTTTTTTTAGATTTACCAATCAATAACATTTTACCACAGTTGCTTTATCATTCTATAATATATGTAGGGATGTATACATACTGTTTCCCCGGTCAGTTTTGTTTTAGCTTTGTAATAAATTAAGAGATTCTCACATGTGTTTCTTACAGTGTCAACAGTCATTGAAAATGTCATATTCTGAAATTGTTCCATCTTCTCAGTGAAGCTCGCTGGCCAGCATTAATTTTCTTCTTTTTCCATGTAATTTAAACACCATCATACAGTTTAACCCTTAATGAAATATTGTATTATGTATTTTCTCTTTCTCAGATGGCTAAGTGTCTATCACAAAAACACTTGTACACCCAGACTTTCACTCTGGTGGCGGGGGCAGGTAGTGGTGCAGTTGCTAGGAGAGTGGTAGTTCGTTGTACACGAGGCTGCAGTGCAGTAGACAGGGAGACGCGCAGAACTGGGGGGGAGTCTGCAGACCGGAAGCTGGTACAATGCCTCACGATGTAGATGAGGACACTGAGGTTCGGACTTATTGAATGGGTTAACTGAGGTCTCTCCAAAGATCTGGTACCTGAGTCTTCCACCCCGATCTATGGAGGCTTTTTTTTTTCTGTTTCTTTACCTTTTTGCTTGTCTCTCCAGATAAATAGCAGAATTCTCTATGGATAGTGTCTATAAATACTCTTAAGTCATCAGTTCTCAAACTTTACTATCAAGACAACTTTCATCCTTAAAAATGGGGAAACTTTTGAGGAAGGTGAATATGTTCCCCTTTGAGGTGATGGCGTACATATGATGAAATTCATCAAACTGTGCAATTTAAAGATGTGCAGCTTATTTTCTTTCAATTGTACCTCAATAAAACTGTAAAGTTGTGAATGAGCCCGAAGAGCTTTTATGTGTATGGGTTATATCAGTATTTCCCAAACTGGATATTAACATTGAGAGACTTTTAAACTGCTATTTTAAAATAACAAGAATAGCCCTGGCTGGTGTGGCTTAGTGGATTGGTACCGGCCTGCAAAGCAAAGGGTCGCTGGTTCGATTCCCAGTCAGGGCACATGCCTGGGGGACACTCAAGAGGCAACCCCACATCGATGTTTCTCTCCTTCTCTTTCTCCCTCCCTTTCTCTAAAAATAAATAACAAGAATAAACTCAGTGTTAGTGTTAACATTTTAAATATGCACAGCTTCCAAAAAAAGAGGTTAGTGGAGTTTAGTGGTGAGGCTTGTGTTCTGCATTCCTCTGCCGCCCTTGAACCCCGGCTGTAACAGAAGCAGCGACCCGTGCGCGCTTTCTGCCACAGCGCTCTGTCCGTGCTGAAGTGTGGGACGAACTTCGCTTCCTACACACGTGTCCTTAAGAGGAGGAGAATTTAGATAGCTTTTTTTCCCAGGGAACAGACTGTTCTTTTGATCTGATATCACATTTTGACAGATGGTGGTTTCTTCAGGGTGGTTGCAGTGTAGAGTCTGAAACAGTGACCTTTTTGTATGTGCTGTACGAAGAGCTGTTGGCTTATTTGCACTTGGAACGGATCTTACCTGATAGCTTTACTCCGGCTTTGATATGTAGATGTTACTACTTAATCAGGTGGTACTTTTAATATCTTAGTCACTTGCCTTTTCTGTTAAATGCCCCAGTTTCCAAAAAGTAGAAACTGGCCTCTATTTTTTCCCATTTTACTTTTATAGGAGAACCAAGGTATCTAGAGTTGTTTCCATTGTATTATGTAAATTGCCTTTTGTTTTGAATTCCATTTTTCATTCTTTTACTGAAATAGATTCTGGGTTGCAGTTATGCTAAAAAAACAAACCACACACATTTATTCTGAAGGCCGTTGCTACTGTGCAAGGGCGTCCGCCTGCCTTTGCTGTGGATTTTTGGGAAGGAAATCAGGTCAGTGGCAGTGAATGGAGCTGTGGGGGCGAGCCTCTGTCAGACTTGCTCGTGTGGGACCGTGATGGAGCCGACTCTTCTCAGCCCGGCGCCTGAGAGCCGCTGCGGGCTGCGCCGCAGTGCCTCCGCGCATGGGCACTAACCAGTGCCACACACGGGCACTAACCAGTGCCACCCGCGGCACCTCCGCGCACGGGCACTAACCAGTGCCGCACATGGGCACTAACCAGTGCCACCTGCGGCACCTCCGCGCACGGGCACTAACCAGTGCCACCCGCGGCACCTCCGCGCACGGGCACTAACCAGTGCCGCACATGGGCACTAACCAGTGCCACCTGCGGCACCTCCGCGCACGGGCACTAACCAGTGCCACCGGCGGCACCTCCGCGCACGGGCACTAACCAGTGCCACCCGCGGCACCTCCGCGTACGGGCACTAACCAGTGCCGCACATGGGCACTAACCAGTGCCACCCGCGGCACCTCTGCACACGGGCACTAACCAGTGCCACCCGCGGCACCTCTGCACACGGGCACTAACCAGTGCCATCCGCACCTTAAAGCCAGAGGTACCCGTTCCTTCTCCAGAATGTGAGAGAAAAGAGTACCCACTTCTCTGACTCACAGTCGTGGGTTTTTACCAATGAGTAAGAAATACAAGCAGAATCACTAATCTTTTAAAGTTTATTTTAGAAATGCTAGACTGCCCTGACCGGTGTGGCTCGGTTGGGCCATGTCCTGCAAGCCTAAAGATCACTGGTTCGATTCCCTGTCAGGGCACATGCTGGGGTTGCAGGTTTGGTTCCCCGGTCATGTGGAGGCCACTGATTGATGTTTCTCTCCCTCTCTTTCTTTCTCCCTCCCTTCCCCTCACTCTAAAAATACACAAACAAGCAAAATCTTTTTAAAAATGCAATTCAAAAAAGAATTATTTGAATTTTGGGGGGGCTCCTAATCCTTTTTATACTAAATGTAAATCCCGTCCCAAGAAGTTTGCTATGTAGTGTGAACTTATTAACTTAAATCATTCATCTAGAATAATGAAAACAAAGTAACCCTCAGATATCTGAGACCCTCTCCGAAGACGTTTCTGAGGGAGTGCACATCTAGGATAAATTGTTAGGTTTCACTCTTCTCTTCTCTTTCCCCAAACCATTTCACGGAGGTGAAGTCAGAATTAAACGGTGCCGGGGAAACAGCGGGCGACCTTGAGGGAGAAAATTTGCTGCTGGAGGCAGCCTGACAAGTTGGCTGCGCATGAGGGAGGGCAGTCCCGCCACTGCCCCTCCCAGTTTGCCTGGAGAGTGGCACTAGTGCTCTCTCACCGGGATGTTTAAAAACTGATCTGAGAGAGAGAGAAAGGGCGGGGTGGGGGGGGGAAGAGAAAGAGGGAAATACTGATTTTGTTGCTCTACTCATTTATGCATTCACTGGTTGCTTCCTGTTGTGCCCTGACCAGAGATCGAACCCGCAACCTTGGTGTGTGGGGCAGTGCTCTGGCCGACTGAGCTACCTGGCCAGGGCCTCTCATAGGGATTTTACTTTGAATTTCTCTGACGACTAATGATGATGAGTTTATTTTCATGTGCGTATTATCCATTTATATCGTTTCTTTGGTGAAAATGTCCGTTGGAATACTTGGCTCATTTTAAAGTTAAGTTGTCTTATAATTGTGAATAGATTTCTTTTTTCCAAGTCTAATTTTTTATTAGATTCAACAGACAAAGAATATTTTAATAAATACATAATCAGAACAAACAAACATGGGGAAACAGAAAATAAAAACTGTACACCCAGTTCATTGAAAGTAACAAAAAGCTAGATTGAAACAGCTATTTTTCCCATACTAAATACCTAAACACAGTTTCGAACAAATACTATATGTACCAATATTTAAGTTATGTATAAATACTATGTTTTTAATGTGATAAATGAATTTGTTAACTTATCTAATGTAGATTGTAATTATAATTCTATTATGAGAGATTTTAATCTCTTCTGTATACAGGTCCTTTATTAGATTAATGACCTGCAAATATTTTCTCTCAGTTTTTGGCTTCTGTTCTCATTTTCTTAATGGTATTGTCGAAAAGCACAAGATTTAAATTTTGATGTCTCATCTATCAGTTTTTTCTCTTATGAATTGTGTTTTTGGTGACATGTCTAAGAAACCTTGGCCTGAGCCAGAGTCACCGAGATTTCTCTCCTGTGTTTTCTTCTCCCAAGTTTGTTTCAGTGTAGCTCTTCGCATTCAGGCCTTAAATCCACTGGAGTTAGTTGTTGTTTATGGTGCAAGGTGAGTGTTCAGTTGTTTCCGTACCGCTTGTTGAGACCAATGCATTCTCCCCCCTCTGAATTATGGTGGCGTCTTTGTCCGAAACCAGCCGGTCAGCACCGTGCAGGGTTTGTTTCTGAATGCTGTCTTCCGTGGTCCAGTGTGGTCTGCACCACACAGTCTTGGTTACCGTGTATTTACAGGGGCTTCTGTAACCAGGTCATACACGTTCTCCAGCTTGCTGTGTTTTCAAGTATGTGTTGGCTTTTCTGTGTTTTTTTATATTTCCATACGAATTATGGAATGATGTTGGTACCTTAAAAAAATTCTGCTGGGATTTTTAATTGTAATGGCCTTTACTCTGTTGGCCAGTTTGAGAACTGTCATCTTAAGAATGTTGGGTCTGGCATTTATGAACATAATATAGCTCCCCATTTCTTTAGATCTGGCTTTTTAAAAAATTCCAGTGACTTGAAATGATGCTTTTGACAATTTTGTTCAACGTAAAGTTTTTGTCAAAGGCACTAGCAGGTATGATTGCGTTATATTGTACTACCTGTAATACTTAACAGAAACTCAACTCTCATGGTGGGAAAAACAATGGTATTTTGTAACTTCTGTTTTATGTTCCTATTTGCAGGGTCTCCAACTGAATTCCTTGAAGAGAAAATAGCCTACCAGGGATATCAGAACAACCAGAACTGGCCAGAAAATACAAACTTTTGCTTTGAACCCGAGCAAGCGGTGAATCCTATCCAGACTGGTAAGAGGGCTTGTCTGGGACCGCTGCATGTGAGCTTGACGTAGACGCGGAAAAGCCACAGCCGCTACTCAGATAAACACATGTCAGCCCCAAAACGGCTTGTAAGGCACAGTCAAGGTGCAGCTATTAACCCCGAACATGTCGCTGATCCTTACTCCTCGCTGTTTTATCTCATCGTTTTACGCACACGTGCCTCTGGTTCTCTCCCTTTCAAAACCGGTTTTGAGTAAATTAACTGAAACTCATGTTCATCGAACCTTAATGCTTCCAAAAGGAATTATTATAATAATAGCACCATTTGGTTTTTTCCTTTTTATTGAATTTGTTGGGGTGACACTGGTTAACAAAATTATACGGGTTTCAGGTGCACAGTTCCACATCACATCATCTGTGCACTGTGTTGTGTGTTCACCACCTCAAGGGAAGTCTCCGCCCGTCACTATTTAATAGCACCATTTGTTGAGTGCCTATTTTGTGCCTGGCATTAATAAAAGCCTTTTTAAAAAATATTTTATTTATTTATTTTTAGACAGGGGAAGGGAGGGAGAAAGAGAAGGAGAAAATGTACCCCCCACTGGGGGGGTCACCTGGCCCACAACCCAGGCATGTGCCCTGACTAGGAATTGAACCGGCAACCCTTTGGTTTGCAGGCTGGCACTCAATCCACTGAGCCACACCAACCAGGGCTCTACAGCCTTTATATACATACATACATACATATATATATGTGTGTGTGTATATATGTATATATATACATATATTTGTGTGTATATATATGTATGTATATCAAAGATATTTTAGAGAGAGGGGAAAGAAAGGAGAAAGAGAGAGAAACTTCAGTGTGGTTGCCTCTCATGCACCCCCTACTGGGGACCTGGCATGCAACCCAGGCATGTGCCCTGACCGGGAACTGAACTGGCGACCCTTTGGTTCATAGGCCCGCGCTTAAATCCACTGAGGTACACCAGCCAGGGTTATATACATATCGTATATGTTTCTCACCTAACTCCACCAAATATATATTATCCTCATGTTACAGAATAGAAAACCAAGACTCATATCCACTTTTTATAAAGTTCAAACTAAACTGTGGATACAGAAAGCATAAGTGTATTTATCTAGGCCTGAAAGCAGTGGAAGGAAGGGCTTGCAGAAGGGCCTCAAAGCGGTAGCCCCGTGCCTCCATGTCCGAGTTAACCAACCTGAGAGCTCAGGTTATTGTTTCCACTTATATACGGGTTGTTTTTTGTTTTTTAACCATCAGACTTACAACAGACACAAAGCTAGTTTAAAATTAGTGAATATTTATTGATTTCTTATCATGTACAGTGACATTATTTCAATTTATTTAACTTACTATTGACAACACATGTGTAACTAAACAATATTCATTGGGTAATAAGGAATGCTTTCTTTGTAGTCATCTTCACTGGGACCTTGAATCCTTCCTTTATTCCAGATCCCTTTAAGATGCACCGTGATGACGACCTGGAAGATTTGCTCTCTTTCCCCAGCGCACCCACCAATGCTTCAGCCTTTACACAGCAAAACAACCCCCTGGAAGACAGTTACGGTAGGGCTGCTCCAACTGGGTGTATTTCTTAACTCGAGACAATTAATGTGGCCTTCACCCCATCGCCTTCGAAGTGAACCTCTACGCAAAGTCACGTTTAGGGGTCCTGGCCGGGACGGCGCGCTGTCTAGATCAGTCACGGGAGCGAATGCAGTTGGGCTGTCTGCGTTGCTCCCCTCCCATCACAGGCTCTGGAATCCTGTGTCCTAGAGCCAGATTCCGTCCGCACGTTTTACTCCCTCGTGGCCTTGGGCAAGTTTTGTCCTCCCTGCACTTTGGCTTCTTCGTCTATAAAATGGGGCCAGCAGGAGTTCCCACCTGAACGCTGCAGCGATGATTGAATAAAATTACGTAAAAGCACTTCGCATCATGCTCATTACATAGTGCACATGAACCGATCTGGTTTATCAGTGAGCAGTCTCCTCGTTTCTGGTTTTGTGTAACTTTTAACATGAGTGTGGCCAGGATATCGGAGGTAGAACAAAATTTGCTTCTACTCATCTTAGGTTTTTAGCTGGACCCTAACAAAAAGACAGATTAACAAGAGGGAAAAAGTTTACTGACACATGTACCATACATCGCAGAAGAGAAGTGACTCGAGGTGGTTGCTTAAAATTTCTATTTCTGTAACATCTTCAACAAAACAACAGCAACAACAATAAATCTGTAGAGAAATGACAGGAAAAGGAAAGCGAGTTTAGGCTTCTGAGAGTGGCGGCCTGGGGAGGTAAATGTACGGGAGAGAACTAGTGGGTGTGTTTGTAGGTTGCTCTGGTGCCCTCTCTGGGATGGTACGAGTTGAATCTCCAGTAAAAGCAGAATTTACATCCTGCCTCTAGGCAGAAAGTGGGGAGCTTTTTCTGGGTTTGCTGCTTCTTAATTGCCTTCAGCTCAAAATCGTTTTTCCAGTCAAAGGGGCACATTTTGGGGTGACGTATTCTGGCTCCCTTCAGTACCCAGCATCAGCAAGCCCACTTCAAACAGTGTGTATAATCTGTGTCCGTGACGATCCCAGCCAGCAGTGTTTCATGGAGGCTTTTCTCTGGACTCCAGGGAGAAGGACATTAAATGAGTTGACTTCGATGTTATCCAGCCAGTCTCCTGATCATTTGATTTCGGCTTTGACTCCTATTTTTTTGTAGCTCATTAGCTAGTGAGTCGTTTAGTTGCATTGACTTCTTTCTTTACAGCATCTTTCTTCTCTGCCTCCCTGCGCCCTCTGCTCTTCCGCAGCGTGAACCCCTGTCATTTCACACCAGACCGCCTCAGCAGCCCCCCCGCAGAACCGCTGCTCCCCTGTAACGCCCATTCCGAGTAGACCTGCTGTGCTCACCGCCCGAGTCCCTGTTCCGAATCTGTCGTCTAATTCTCCTGGTTAAGACCTTAAGGCTCCCTGTTTGGTTTTTTCGTCTCTTGAAGTCTAAATTTCTCTCGCTTTCCAGATTTTCCCCCCTTTGTCTAATTTTATTTTCCCTTGCTGGGGTGCAAGATCTTTTTGAATCAGACAGTCTCGGTCCAAGAAGCATTTTCGTCCTGCTGGCATCTTTGTGGGCTTTTTTTCCCCTCAGTGTTCTCCATCCTTGAAATGGACTGTTCTCTTCTCTCTTCCTGCTCCTGTTTCTCCTCTGAAGCCTTTTGTGACTATTCCGGTCCTCCTGGTTGTTTCAAACTCTTGTATCACCTCGTTCATACTACATGTTTTGTATTTATCTCTGTGAAAGATCTTGCCTCTCTCGCTAAATTGTAATAATCTTGATGGCAAGGGGTTATTAAATCCCCCATTAAGTCTGGCAGTGAACACCATAATAATCCTTTGACATTGTGTAGTTGTTAATAATTTACAAAGCATTTCCACAAAGTTGTCTTCAAATGTTCGAAAGGTAGGTATTAAACTCTTTTAACGAGGGAGAAAATTAAGGCCCACAATTCCTTACTGTACGTTATGTTGTATTTGTGATGTTGGATCTAGAGTTCAACCTTGGGTTTTTGGATCTTTGTGACACACTCTCGGAGGTTGACATATGTCACTGCGGGGGTATGGTGACATAACACAGCCTGTTAATTAGCCATGAACTGGAGAGTGTCAGCGGTGCTTGATTTAAAACTTTCTTGCTTTGTTTTTCATTGGTCCTTAGGTCTCCATCTTTAAAGCTTATTTTAAATATCGAATGCCTTTCCCCCCAGTGCTGACTGAGTCTCAAACACATGCTTGTTTGTGTTTCAATATTAGGTCTGCTTCCCTGTGACACATTTGCTCCTGCAGTGCTTGTACCTCAGGTCTGTCCCGTGGGACCCCCAAACTCGCCCCATGCTGGTGTCTTCCTTTGCCCAGAGGCCCCACAACCGCTGCAGCCCACAGCATGTGAGTCATTCGCACCTCTCTCTGCCAGTTTGTGGTTACAGTGTCAACAGTCAGCGTCAGTCATCAGACGTGTATTTTAGCAGATACAGCAGTGTAGATAAAAATGTTAGAATGATCACAAATGGTTTTAAACTTACTATTACTGATTTTACAGCTAGAGGAATGAAGTTGTAGGTGAGATATAAGACTTGGGATAAATGAGCAAAGAAAATCCCTTTTCAATTCGGTGCAGATTTAAAATTCTAGGGTTCCACGGGTCCCCTTTCTGACACTAACTCTGTGGTATGTGGGGTTTTTTTTTAATCTTGGGTTTTTTCTCTTCTTTGCCTTTTCTCTCTGCTATTTGTTCACCTAGTAGCCTGTTCTTCTAAGTATGGGGACTGTCAGAGTAGGCAGAAGCATTAACCACACAGCTCCCTAGTTATATTTAGGGTGTTAGGCTTACAAAAGCCAGATATCCCTGCACTTTAAGAAAGTGTGTTTTGAATGCAGAGCTACGGGCAGACAGTGACGGGTCCTAAATTTCCAACATATCTCCCTCAGGGCCAGCTGAGGAGGCAGAAATGGCATCAGCAGAAGAGAGGGCACCAACAGAAGCATTGGAAATAATGATGGGACTGAAGTCTGGTGACATGGCACCATCTAGAGAAACAGAGGTGTCCCTGGCTAAGGATATGGCTCCAGTCACAGAAACAGAGGTGGCGTTGGCCAAAGATGTGGAACCACCTACCCAAGAGGATGTGGCATTTGCCAAGGACATGGAATCATCCATCAAATCAGATGTGTCCATAGTCAAGGATGTGGCACTCCGTACAGAAACAGAGGAGACCCCAGCCAAGGACGGAACACTATTCAAAGAAACAGAGAGGGTGTCACTTATAAAACTGGATTTCACGCCTGCTGAGGGCATGGGATCACTCTCAGAAATGGGGATGACACTGGCTAAGGACGTTGTGTCATCTGCAGAAATATCCTCGGCCAAAGAGTTAGCCTTGTCCTCAGAAACAGAGGTGACCCCGGTCAAGAGCATGACTCCATCCCCAGAAACAGAGGTGGCCCCGGTCAAGGACATGACTCCATCCCCAGAAACAGAGGTGGCCCCGGTCAAGGACATGACTCCATCCCCAAAAACAGAAATGGCTCTGGTCAAGGACATGACTCCATCCCCAGAAACAGAGGTGGCCCCGGTCAAGAGCATGACTCCATCCCCAGAAACAGAGGTGGCCTCGGTCAAGGACATGACTCCATCCCCAGAAACAGAGGTGGCCCCGGTCAAGGACATGACTCCATCCCCAAAAACAGAGGTGGCTCCGGTCAAGGACATGACTCCATCCCCAAAAACAGAAATGGCTCTGGTCAAGGACATGGCTTCACCCCCCAAAACAGAGATGACCCTGGCTAAGGATGTTGTACCACCCTCAGAAACAGAGGTGTCACCAGTTCCAGTTAAGGACACAGAAGTTGTCCGATCACAGGGAGAAATACGTGAGGCTTCCCAGTTAGAACCTCTCCAGAATGAAGGGCGTTCGAGTGCACCAACTTCCACGATTTCACCAGGTATGGACTTAACACTTACTCTCAGTATTTCTGTCTACCAGGGTGCGGTCTCCAGAAGGGTGAGGGGCAAGCCTCGTGCCAGGTAAAATAAAGACAGTACTTTGCAAATCTATACACATTCTACTCTCCCAGACATTTATTTCTCGCCTTCACCCTCCTCCAACGCCTACTTCATCCTCACTCGTTGCTGACCTTGTTTTTCTTATAATTCAGTAAGCAGTAAGAGAGGGCATTCACGCCCTCTCCTACCTCCTCGGCCTAACTGCTTGTGTCTGCATCCAGAGACCCCTGTTGCTGGAAGGAAACACCCCAGTTTCTGGTTAAGGCCGCCTCTCTGTCTTGTGCTAGATCCCGTCTCTTGCTGCCTGCTTCAGCACATTGCCCTGGCTGTCCTGTCCTCTCTTGCCTCTCTCCAGGGCTTGCTCCATTCCACTGACTCTTTCCCACTAACGTACCGACATTTCTTTCTTTTCCCATCTGAAAAACACACCAACAAAAGCCCTTCCAACTCCACCTTCCTGCTACCACTCCACTTTTCAGCTGCCCCGGCAGGAGCATCCCTTATTCCTCAACCACTGTTCCTGTTTCCAGTTTCTGGAAGGTGGAGAAATAGCTGAGTTGTGCTTCTCTGAAACCTGTGTGGTTTTTACTGTCATCTTTAGAACCAGTCGCAGCCACCGGCCAAAAGTTCAACTTGCCAACAGATGAGGCGTCTGTGTTAGAGAAACTAGAGCAAAAGAAACCCTTCGGTAGTCAACCTTCTGAGCTTCCTTCGGAGACCTCAGGTAAGTTAGGGGAACGAAGCAGACCCTCTGGAACCACTGCAGCTGGGAGCGATGGGGTGCTGGTGGTGGTAGCCATTGTTCTGGTGGTGCGGAGGCGGTCAGCAGGGCCATGTATGAGGCCAGGCCTCCTTTTTAGACGGACTTTGTCTTGTCTAGGCAGCAGGTCAGCTTGTCACATACTTTTAAGTGATCGCTACGTCAGCTCAGGACACCTAAGTTTTAATCCAGGTCAGCCGCTCACTGTTCTGTCCCGTGTGGTCTTAAGCACGTTATTTAACTTTCCTCATTCACCTGGGAATATTGCGGTGTTCTGCACACCCTTGCTGGTTTCAGTGTGGTTCACAGCCCAGCAGCTTCGGCGTTGTCTGGGAGCGTGCGAGAAATGCGTGATCTTGGGCTCCACCTCAGCCCTTCAGAATCACGATGTGCATTTTCACAAGTTTTCCAGATGAGTCTTAACGTACATTAAGCTTTGAGAGGCACTGCTCTCGGATACGCCCTAGTTTGAAGCTCGATTATTCAATGCACTTAAAGATTACATGCTTTTTACTGTAAGCCAGAAACATGTACATATATGACTGTCAGCTTGATTCTTGGCTTGCTGTTCCGGGACTGATTAGAATGTGGCTTGGAGGGCAGGGACCATGACTGATTTTGCGCACGATCTCTAGTGCTTTGCACACTCTAGCGCCAGGAAGGAGCAAAATAAACATCTGTGTTTTTAAAAAATGTTCTAGTGATTCAGCATACCAGTAAAAATGTATCAGGTTTTTATTGTGCACAAAATGCACCTTGCTAAGGCACACAGATATTTAAGTCCGGGTGCTGGCCCTTGTGTTCCTATGTTATAGCCTGGGTGGCTGTAATATAATAGTTAGAATACTTCTTGAAGAAGTTCCCAGGCATGAACTCTGAAAGCAAAGATTTATATAATTGAATTAAGTCGTATAACAGATGGTACCAAATAGCTGCTGATCAGTTGCTGGATTAAATGTTGTAAATGCTGTGGGGTGCAAAAGCCTAGCAATTTTTTTGAGAGAAGCAGTAATTGACCTGAGGTTTTAAATGAAGGGCAGGATTTGGAGGACTTTGGAGGGGTAATGACAAAAACAAAAGGTACTGTTTAAGTATTTTAATAGTCCCTGAAGTCATCTCATTGGGTCAGGCTTGGTAAGTGCTGTCCTAGACCTGCTCTTCGTGGACTCTTTCCGGGATCCTGGGTCTGTGCAGCCTTGACTTGGAGACAGGAGGCGGGACCAGCTGACTTCCTGAAACTTTTTCAGGGGTGTTTGTCCCAGGTGTTTGAATTCGTTATCCTACTTGGCATCATACGTATTTCTTTGCCTTTGGGGAAGTACATTTAGGAACAGAACATTGAAATCTAACACATTTGTCTTTTAAAGTGGGACACTCTGGTTCTGGAATGATGAGAATTTTTCTCTGACCAAAAGACTGATTCAGTATCTTTCTCTTTTTCTTCTCTATTCCTTTTTTTTTGGTAGTAGCATAAACCTGGCCTTCTGGTCTGTTTCCCAGAATTGATCTAGTTAGTTTGATAATTAAGTAGTATAATATTGGTGACAGACTCATAGAATTATAAACTGTCCAAGATCATACTTAGGTCATTCAATTAATAAATAAATGTCACCAAAAACAGACAGGAGTTTACCATTTTATTGTAGAATTGAGAATTAAGTGCCTAGTAAAAATAATGACATATAAATAAGTATCAGTTGAGATTTATAGGTGGTAAGTGCTTATTATAGTAGTTAGAAAATCTCTGTATTTCTTTTCTTCGGTTTTAAATATTTTGTAAGTATGTTGGAAAAAAGTCTTTCCTTGAGATGATGATCTTTGTTAAATGTTTGTTAATCCCAGTTAAGGGTGAGAAATGTTTCAGAAAAAAACTTTCTAAATGAATTGGTGTGTCGGATGGTGAAAATAGACTACTTAAATGAGTCACTAAATGGACTTTTTTAAAGAAACAGTAACAAGGAGTTTTCTCTGTGGAATCTTGGCCACCTTCCTGTGTTGCAGGTACGCTTCCCACACAAGCCAAGCACGTGTGCAGACCCGGTGACCGCAGGGCCGCCCGGCCCCGGCCTGCCAGGGTCCCTCCTGAGCTGCTGGGAGGCTCTTCATGGAAGACTCTCGACCCCGGTCTGGGCCCCTGCTCTTTGCCTGAGTCGGGCTGGGTCTCTGGTTCATCTTCCTGTGGCGAGCCTGGGAACCCAAGGAAACCTTTTCGTGTTGACTTCCTTGAACCCCAGAGGGATCTTGGCAGGGAGGCCTGGGGTGTAGAAAGCACAGCAATGATGATGAAGAAGAAAAAGAAGAAACCAAAACAAAAGAGATACTCTCAACCCCGGGCTGGGGGGCCTTGGGATGATGAGAATGCAAAAGAGCCCAAAGGTCATCCCTTGGCAGCCGACCCGCAAAAATCAGGCGTTCTCCCCAGCCAGCCTACCACTGTGGACGCAGAGTATGGACCAGCATCCAGAGGAAACCTGAGAAGGGGATGTGAACTTGACTCCAGAACAGCCAGACTGGCAGCTGAGAACTTTGTCTCAGAAAGCCTCAGTGCTCCTTTGTGTCCTTTGAAAGAGCCCCCGAAAGCCACAGTAAATTCTCCGCTGAGTGTAGAGGCAGAGGTCAGAGGTCACAAGTCAGGCCCACAGAGCCAAGACACGAAATCTCTGCCGCCAGGTGAATGCAAATCACAGACTGCTCCCCACCTGGAGGCTCCCCGGGATAAAGGCCAGACAGTGGGCTCTGTGAAACTGGAAGGGCCCCAGACAGAAGTTTCTGCACACAAAGTAGAAATTCCTTTGGAGATCAGACCCCAAGAGGGTAGCTTCCCTGTCTTGGACCAAGAGGCTATGGGGAGAGTTTTAAATCCCACAGCAGCAAAAGAACTGCCTAATTTGATACCCACTTTGACAGCCAGTAATCCATTAGAAAGTAGTCTGAAAGAAGGGAATGGTGAAAGGAAAATGACTAAGCTGCAGATCGACAAGCACAAAGACTTCTCTGAAGGAGCCAACGACGTGCAGGAACGTAACAAGGAAGCTTTTCCCAAGCAAAGACAGGAGATGAGTGTCTTAGGTTCTGAGCAACCACAGGACAAGGTGCAGGTTCCTGAGCCAGGGAATGAACCATTTAAGAAAATGGCAGGTGATGGCAAAGGCAGGAAGGGAAGGGGAAGTTCTGGGAAAGTGAGAGCTAGTTCCGGGAAGGTAAGAGCAAGAGCTGAGCTGCCGGTCCTTCCAGACAGCCAGGGGGACAGCAGAGCTGTCCTTGTGCCAGGTGAGCTGGCCCCTAAAACCGAAAGAATGACCGCTGGGGCTCAGAGTGCAGAGCTGGGGCTGGATTCTTCCAAGCAGCCGGGGATCGCAGCTGACCTCCCCGAGGCAGTGGCCGTGTGGGAGCCTAAGGAGACAGCAGACCCTAGCGTGGCAAGCATCTTGCAGGCACTAATTCCTTTGGGAACTGGGTCAGGCGTGACTCAGACTTCCGGGGCTACAACAGAAAGAGGAGCCGTGGCCATAGATCTGGGCGTCAGTAACCAGAGCAAGGAAGGAAAGTGTCCTTGGGTGGATCATGAGGCAGCTCCCTGGATTTCTGAAAAGCCTAAAAAAAGAAGCAGTGAAGGCAAAAACAAAAAGTTTAAAAATAATTATTCCACACAGCCTGCTGGGGCGGAGAGCAAAGAGGAAGTCCTCAGCCCACCCTTTTCAGGAAAGGACGGAGGTGCTGGGGGCACCCCCCATCCAAATAGGGATTTAGGGCTCACTTTCCCCCTAAGTCACGAGCCTTTGTGCTCACAGACATCGAAGGCACCCACCGTGGAGGGAACTGCCCGAGAGGGGAGAAATGTTGAGGTTAATTCTTTTGAGCCTGGGGCTGCTGGTGGGAACAAAACAGACACGGTCACGGATCCTGCTGTTAGTGACGCAGCCACCAAGGTGACAGGTGTGAGCTGCCGAGACCAAATCCAGGGGGAAGGACCTGTTCCTTCAGTGCTGCCAGGGGAGCAGAAGACAGATGCAGCCAGGGGGCTCGCTGCGGGGGCTGACAAACCGACTAAGAGGAGTAATGATGGAAAAAGTAAAAAGGTTAAAAATAGTTTTCCCGAGAAGCACATTTTGGAGAAGGCAGATGCAACAAAAAGACATGTTCCCATGGAAGCCATGGGGGACCGCAGAATAGAAGGAATGGGCTACGTGGATGAAAATAGGAATGTTACATTTGCCTGCCCCAGAACACCACCGGGGGCGATGAATATTCAGTCAGCCCCTCTAAAGGCTCTGGATTCAGCAGGCTATGAAAAGCTGCCGACTCCCACTCCTCAGTTAGTGAAGGAAGGTGATTCCTTTCCAGACACCTTGGCAGCAAGTAGGCAAGAGACAGCCCTGGCCCAGATTTCCAAATTATCAGTGGTAGATAATTGCAGCAAAGAGGGAGCCCCCGATCAAGAAAGACCCAAGGCTCCGCCTGCTGCTGTGCCCTTTGCAGGCACAGCAGGAGGTGTCCTGACTTTTCCAGTGGCCGCAGAAATGGTAAAGAGTCCTAGAGATAACCATCTAAAGAGCAGAGGTGAGCTTGCTGACCCCATGAAAAATAAAGCAGGGACAGATGGAGGGCCTGTGGCCAGAGAGTCTGAGTCAGTGCCCAGCGGTGCCTCTGAGCGTTCCGTAGAGAAAATCACAGAAGCAGCAGAGCAGCGCCCTGCGGGAGCGCCAGGAGAAGCCCGGAGCCTGCCAGGTGAGCTCAGAGGCCTAGCAGTGTGTGCAGATGGGAGTGATTTCCCAACATGCCCAGTAGACAAAAAGGAGTCTGAGGCAGGTTCTGCTTCCGCTGATGTTCCTGGCTCACTGGGAGGCAAATCACAAAAGCCCCATGTCTGTGAGGACCAGAATGCTGAGGGCAGAGAGCCTGGGGGCCCAGCTAGTTTGAATACGGAGGTGGGTGTGACTCTTTCGCCTCCAAAGAGTGAAAAGGATAAATTGGAAGGAGTTAGCCCGGCTCCTAAAGCCACAGAAGGAGGAGATGTCTCCTCGCCAACACCACCACTCCAGTCCGATTCCTCGGAGGGCCCAGCTGGAGCTACCCCTTCCAGGGCGGTGGATAACTTAGTAGCGACTGCTCCCAAGGGTCTTCAACTCCCGGAACCCGACGGTAAGGTCTCAGAGGCGCCTGAGAAAATGACAGAGAAACCTGAATTGAAGGCCCTGGAAGAAGGGAAGAAGGAAGAAAAAAGAGTGGTGGACCCGGTAAAAGGCTACATGAGGCCCACCAAGTCCCGGGGACTTCCTCCGCTTCTGCCGAAGTCGGCGGCCCAGGAACGAGAGAGGGCCAGGCCAGCCAAGTCCGGCGGTAGGAGCCCGCCGTGGGGCGGCGTGTGTGCTTGTGGCTTCTGAGTCCGCGTCCGGGAGGCAGAGGCTCGCGCTTCGGTTCCTTCCAGGCTCTAATCATCTTTGTTAATCGGTGATTTGTTGGCATGACAAACGTGTCACTGCTAATTACATGTTTTCCGCAGCCGAGGCATGTCTTGTGTCCAGCTTGAGGAGGCTGGTGACCTGGTTGCATGCCTTTCTACCCAGCAGGGAACCTGGGTTTTCGGGGAAGGTGAAGTTCAAACATTGAATTGTTCAGCAGAAGGCCTATCACCAGCCACTATCCTTAAATTTTTTTAAGTTTAAAAAGAAACTTCACACATTTCTGTATGCGTAAAGTTTACAGCCACATTTTAATCACTACTTCGTGTTAGGAAGAGAAAGCATTCACATCCAGCTGTGTGTGGGGGATTTTATTTGTTAGTATTATACAGGGGTGGGAAGAAGTAGGTTTACAGTTGTGAGTACACAAAACAGTTTATGCTCGTACTATTATTGATTGTTGCGTTGCTGTATTGTATTAACTGTAAGCTTACGTTTGCCCACCCCCGTATATGTATCTTGTGCTGGTGGCAGTAAATACTGACATAGTTTTCAGATTAAATGAAAATGCTCTGCCTTTGATGGGGAAATGGTGGCCTCTGGGCCCAGGCCTCACCTGCGTGTCTCGTAGTGGCGAGTGTCCCCCAGTGATGAAGCCGCTCCATTCCGTTTGTTGCTTACAGCCTTCGGCCCACGGTTGCCTGCGGGGTAGCGCCTGGGGCACAGTCTGTGCCCACCAAACCGTTCACGTCCATGGGCATGTCTGTGGAACTTGTCCGTGTGGGACTCCCCATAATGTTGCCATTTGGGGGCTCTAATCAATTGAGTAGTTAGAAGGAGATGAAGAAAGGCAATTCCTTAAAGATTTAAAAATGTTAGCCTTTTTTTTTCTTTTTTTCTTAAAAAACAATCATCACTTTCCTGAGCCTAACCTTTAAAAAATGGTTCCTGGCCTTTGAGGTTTTTCACAGCCTACAGATAATACGACTTCTTAATCATTGTTTCCCAACTTGCATGATATGTCTACTAACTCAGAAATTGAGAACAAAATAAAACAGTAACGCCTGTTGGCCTCGGCAGCCAGTTAGGCTGTGGGGGAGGCCTGGTGTGGGGCGGTGTTCTGCACGGGGCGGACTTGCTGTTTTGGGTACAGCCTGTGCTATGCATGGATTTGCGCTCAGTGAGGAACAGACGCTGTGTGGATAGAGAATGCCGAAGGCTGTTATTTGCATGCGATATTTTCATCTTTTCTGTTTTCGTGTTCCTTCCATTAGCTACCTTGGTGCCAAGGCAGAAAACGAAGTCCAGTGTAGGGGGCGTTCCAGCTTCTGTTAAGATCTCCAGTGTTCTGTCCGGGTCTGTAGCCTTGGTTTATAGATTGGTTCTTTCGTTTCAGCAGTGATACGAGGGTGACGTGTCAGTTTTCTGAAGTTTAGCCATCTCTTTTTGCTCGGTATCTTCCAAGAAATGTAGAAAGAGGATTTGTTCCGATTCTGGAGGAAACGAGGCAGATGCTGTTTTCCTCTCCACAGACACCAGTGTTCACAGCGTCTTACACATCCTCCCAGACCCTTTAATGCAGAAGGGAGCAATGCCGTGGGTATTTCCTGGTTTTATGTAAATGAGACACGCCACACATCTGCTGTGTGCCTTGCTTTGTACACTCACTTTAGAGCACTTTTCAAATCAGTGCAGAGAGATGGACCTTTTTTAAAATAGCTGTATGGTATGTCACTGTAAGGATATACCCTAAAGTCTTTTACCACTTCTTTGTTGATGGGCATCTAGGTGTTTTTCCATTTTTCTCATTTAGAAGCAAGGTGCATAAACTGGACTCGTGTGCACAGAATGCCGTAATTGAGCGAGTATAATGAAGGGCTGTGGGGTGCACTCGCGTTTGAGGCGTATGTATTCATAATCTTGATCAGCCTTGCCACGTTGTCCCCGCAGAGCCCACAGAGCTGTCCCCCACCGCCAGCACCGGCCGGTCAGCACTGCGCCCTGCTCTTTTTCCGCTGGGGCGGCTTTTCTCTCTCTCTCTCTCTCTCTCTCTCAGTTCCGTGTGCTGATGCAACTGGTGAAAAATTACTTCCTGGCCTAGATTTTGTGTTTTACTTACTTAACGGCTTCCTTATCTATTACCAAGTTTATAAAAGGCATCTCTACTGTTTATAAACATATTTTCTCTTTAATTTTTAATACCGACTAGGGCTTATAACCCTCTTATTCTTTTTCAGTTTTCCTGGCTATTCTTGCTTGTTTATTATTCCATATAAAGTTGAGAATTGGTATTTACAATTTTGAAGGGGAAAAATCCAGTCAGTCTGCTTTTGAAATCACATTAAGTGTGATATCTTCTGTGTTGAGTTTTCTGTCCACCAGCATAATCCTGTGGCACGTTCAGTAATATCCCGTGTTCAAGTGTATGTGTCCTCGGCCCTCACTGGTGTTCCGATGTTTCCTGTAGACAGATCTTGCGTAGTTCTAGAAGGGCTTATTCCAAGACGTCCAGGGGGCAGCGGAATGTGTGGAGCAGAGCTCCAGGCGGGCCTGGGGCTCTGAGGCCGGGGATGGGTGGGCTGGAGAGTATCTGCATTTGTGGTGGGAGACTGGGCAGGGTGACCCCTTACACCCAACCACCACCGGTCACGCGGACTCTGATGTTTCGCCCAGACTGGTTCCAGACCTGGCCTTACTAAACTTCCTCTCCGTTCCTCGCTTCAAATCGTTCGCCTGGACTGCCTTGTCCCCAGGTCGCCGGTGATTCTCACAGAGATTGTTTTCATTTGCCCTGTGGTCTGATGGTGTTAGCCATGGCTTTCAGTGTTCAGACAGTAAAGATTTTAGTAGTATTAATAAAATAATATCAACTACCATCTGTTGCTTGAAAATTATATGCCTAAGTATCTATACCTAGATAGGTAATAGTCACACACACATGCGTACGCTACAATATTATGAGGGACTCTCCATTTACAGGTGAGGAAAAGATGAACGTTGGCAATTAGTAATTAGTAATTTTATTTTTTATTTTATTATCTAAGCACTAACCACGCTACTTTTCTAGTTGGAGAAATGGAGACACAGCATGAGGACATAAACTGGGAATGAGAAGCTACTTGGGGATCAGGATCTAGGCCCTTCGACTCTCACATCTGCTCCAGGCAGAGACGTGTTTGGTTCATTCATGCGGTCTTCTTCGTGCCCAGCGCAGAGTGCTGCGTGTGTGTGGTGCCCAGCGCAGGGCGCTGCGTGTGGGTGGTGCCCGGCGCAGGGCGCTGCGTGTGTGTGGTGCCCAGTGGCGTTGTCTGAATTGTCAACAAATTGCCTATTGCTTTGGACACAGGGAAAGTGAAAATTCTGCTAAAGGCTCTTCCAGCTTAACTGTGTTCCCTCTCTTACTTATTCATGTCACTCTTAAGTTGGGGAAACATCAGCAGAAGGTTTCCTCACTTACTATGCATGTTGCCCTGAGCAGGGAATATCGATGCTTCGGAAAATCTGGGCTCAGCCGGTCAGAAAAGGATTTCTCACGGGTCTGTGTCTTTTGCGCAGTTTGAAGGGGGATCTCTAGTACACGCTGTTGCTCCCCTGGAAGCCGAGGGGGCTGAGAGTGCCAGTGCCCTTGTCACGTTGTGCTCTGAGGGGGACAGTTACGGGTCCCCGTGGATAGGCCCTTCCTTCTACAGCAGTGACAGCCTGGTCTCCTTTTTTTCTGGCTTCATTTCTCTTTCGTTTGCTTGAGCCCATCAACTGTCTTCCAGCAGCTGGGAATGTGAGTTTGTAGTGAGAAATTCTCTTGGTGTGAAACTCGAAGTAATTTATAAAGCCCAAACCTTAACAGTTTCAAGGCCCTTGTACATAAATAAAATATGTACAGCAGATGAAAAAACGACGGATAATTTTAGAACTTGCTACAGTTTTACAACTGGAGAAGCGCCCGTTTGGTAGTGTCTTTTCCTAACAGCAGTGCCATTTGTGAAGTCCCTTCCCTTGCCACTTCCTTCCCACGTAAACTTCCTTCTCTGGCTCGTTTCGTCTCCGTGGCTGTATGCATATTAATGAAATTTACTGCCAGTTCTGTATGTCACACAACTAAAAAGAAACTTGTTAATGCTCAGCACTGTCTTAAGTTCTTTTCACCTCCAACAATCCTGTGCCCCTATTCCCCTTATTTCAGTAAGAGCAGCTAAATATTCTTTGAAGCGAGTGTGGCAAATACCAGTTATTCTACTTTGAAAAGAGGTTCTTCTCCTCATGTTCCCTCCCCCCTCACTTGTACCCTCTGGCCGACAGTAGCATTGGAGGATTCAGAAAACCAATGACCAACAGCTTCTGATTTGGGGTACTGAGAAGGTATTTATATTTACTTCCTTGGAAGGCTAGCAGGAGTTCCTGTTTCCTGGGGTCTGTGAGCTAGCTGAAGCCGAGTTGGAGGATGGTGATGGGGGTGTGTTAGGCTTCCTTGATGAGAAGGTGTTTTCTGTAAGGCGCTTGCTTGTCTTAGATTTGTGACGCGGGCCGGGCCAGTGGTGCGGCCTCCATTTTTGTAGGTCCCAGCAGTATGTGAATCACCTTGGTCAAGGATCACATAAATCAGATTCCTAGCTTCAATTTTTTCATTCTGTTTGTGTCCCAACTTTTTAAAGTTAATCAGGGAGAATCATGATTTTCTTGAATCTATTGTTCTAAGAAATGTTTCTAGAATTTAGTTAGAACATAGCTTTGAAGTGTTTTGCATATATGTTTGAATGTATAAACACAAACACCTTTACTTTCAGATAAGTAACTAGATAGCAACTTCACAACCTTCAGCTGTTATTAGAACAGTGTCATCAATCATTGTAATCGATACAGTTATTGACTTTCATTGTGTGATAATTTATTAGACAGTTTTCCTGGTGACAATAGTAGGGAACATTTGATCAGTCTGGAATGTAGCGCTTTTTTTTAAAGATTTTATTTATTTTAGAGAGATGGGGAAGGGAGGGAGAAAGAGAGGGAGTGAAACATCAATGTGTGGTTGCCTCGAGCACACCCCATACTGGGGACCTGGCCTGCAACCCAGGCATGTGCCCAGACTGGGAATCAAACCGGCGATCCTTTGGTTCATGGGCCTGCGCTCAATCCACTGAGCTACACTAGCCAGGGCTGGAATGTAGCTTTGTTGCCTTGGTAACTGATAAGAAAGCATGCAGAGCATCCAGTTGTGGAACGGAACAAAACCGAGGCCTGAACAAGTTGAGGACTAGCTCAGAGCACAAGGCAAAACCAGAGCACCTGCGGGCGCGCCTGCTGAAGTCTGCCCTGCAGGCTGAGCCAGCCCCTGGGGGGCTTGGCTGTCCTGTAAGGTCTGATAAAAGAGGCTTAGAAACCCCCTTCGGACCAGGTGCCCGGGAATCCAGGCCCGTTCCTCAGAATGTAACTTACACATCCTTGGCCCCAGCGACATTTCAGGTCAGCACCTGCCTAGATGAGTTCAGTGAGGGGAGAGGTCAGGCCAGCGACCCAGAGTCAGCACCCAAGGGAGTCCTCCATCCTGCCACGAGCAGAACCTTTGGAGAGCCCACTTAGTGGGTGTCACGCACTGTGCCGGCCCCCGGGTGGCAGGGACGGACACGTCTTACTGCTGCCTTTCCGGTGCTTCCAGGAAAGGCGCATAAATGAGATTGTGTGTGGTTTCCGAATCTTGAAAAGGGCAGAGCAAGGGCAGTGTTGCGAAAGCATGAAGGGATCACCGTGGGGGTGGGGCTGGTAAGCACGCAAAACTCCCAGGGTGGAGAGCTCTTCCGGAAGAAGGGGTTCATTGAGACAGACGCTAGCCAGAAAAGGACCCGGCCTGGGGCGAGACTCCAGGCCACCAGCAGCGGGGCCGGGCAACGCGTCTGCGGTCGTGGGGTTGACGGGCACTTTATATGTCGTGCTTTGGGGGAGAGGGCGGTTGAGTTGTTCTGAAAAGTGTTCCCTGGCCATAGATAAGGGGGCGGGAAGAGGTGCGGTGTGGGTAGTTCCGTGACAGTGCACGGTCTTGGAGGAAGACGTGTTTACCACTGTGGACTGGTCCCAGGCCGCAGCCTGACAGTTTGCACACACGCAGGACGCGGCGGCACCAGGCCAGCCAACAGCGGGAGGTTGGTTGAGCGTTCCAACACGCGTGGAATGTGAGTGGTGGTGTGTTAGTTGGCCCGGAGCTGTTAGCTGGTTAACGGCTCCACCTGTCATTTAGTTCAGAGCATTTCCGACTCTTTCTCTTGTCGGGGTCTAGGCGACTGCCCAGAGGAGGTGACGCTGAAGTGAGTTGTGAGTGAGTAGGAGTAAAACCCAGAAGCAAGGAATGCCAGTGGCGGCTGAGTCCAGAATTTAAGTCTTACGTTCATGAGCACATTTCTTTTTAGGGGGACACGCTCGGCCTTCTCAGACTTACGTAAGTTCCTCATCCACCGGCTCGAGTGTCTGGGGAGGTTTGCGGTCCTGGCCGCGGCCAACTCCGGTGTGCGCGCACCTTCCTGGGTGAGGTTGCGTCTGTGGCTCTGAAATGGCCCAGAGCACTGGCGGGGCCACCAGATTGCACGGCGCAGTCTCTGCTGGGGTCGCTTTCACCTCACTTGGGGAGGAACAGACCCACTTGTTCTATTTTTTTTTTCTGAAGAGAAAGTGTATGTACAGAGTCAGAGGCAGAAGTGAGCTGTAGAAGAAATGGGCTCAGGGAACAAGTTCCAGAGGCAAAAGAAGGGCCTTGGAGCTCAGGAGGAGAAGGCCAGGAAAGTGCACCTGGGGGAGGGGCGGGGGAAGGCAAGGGCCTGCTCCGTGCAGAGAGCCCGGCCGTTCATTCCTGCTCCGTGTGACCTCTTCCCGGGAATGCGTTGCCACGGTAATAGTCTGATCAAACTTTAATTAGTCAGTCTGTCCCCTCCCCTCTGTACAAGCCCCCGGATCTGTACTGTGTGTCTCTCTCTCTTTTCTTTTGAATTTTATTGAATTTATTGGGGTGACATTGGTTAATATAGCTGTATAGGTTTCATAGGCACAGTTCCATAACACATCATCGGTTTATCGTGTTCAACACCCCACAGATCCGCACTTTCTCTCAGTGAAGCAGAAGGACCTGCTTACTCAGAAGCAATCTGAAGGGAGCTCATAGGCTGAGGCACTGTAAAAAGACATTAGCATATATGTAAATTATTCTGCGAAAGGAACCGAGTCATAGGAAATTGACTAAGGAATAAGTCACTCCCACCTTCCTCATTCTTTGCATAATTACAACAAAACAAAACCATGATTAAGGTATAAGGTAAACACTGAATTCTTTACTTCTTTTTCTCCTTTATCTCAAACTTGCTCTTGCCCCCCCCAAACACACACACGCATCTATCTATACACACGTGTGCACACTATGTAGTAATTTGAGAGTTTGGAATTGATCACGGAAAGATAAGTTACAGTGGCAAAGTAAAGCTTGAGATACTTTACTGAGCAAAAAACTAAACATTACAAAGGAGAGGCATCCAGTAACTAAGATGAATTTTTGCTCAGTGGTAGAGGAAGCCTGGCGTCTTCTCTGTGGCTTTTCCGTTAAGTCAGCACTTGAGCTTGGCCAAAACCATTGTGTTTTTTCCTCCCTGGACCCCGTTTGCTCTTCTGGGAGACGAGAGGGTTGAGTCGCAGGAGTGCCAGTGTTCTGGGTCGGGGTCTGCACCATAGCTAGCGCACCCTTCAGGGTCCCTGCGGTGGTGGCTTCCTGGAATGACCCTTGATCTGAAAGGTGTGGAGGAAGGGACGCTGTTTTCTCTAGGCAGTTGCTCGATTTGGACAGCCACCTTTACCTGGTCTGCTAATTTGTTGATGAATTTGGGTTTGTGTGGTGTCTCTTGTGGTTGTGCTCGGCTGGTTCTGTGCACCTTCTTTACCAGAGTTCCGATGCACCAATTCCCCAGTCCCGGGACTTAAGCGTGATCATTTCACATCCAGTTCCCTACGGGAGACGGAAAACCTGCTTCACACATAAGAACGTTTTCTTTGTTTTTTAAATTTTTGTAACCTCGCAGCAGCGGTACATTCTGTGTGGTAACTGCCTTGTGAAGTGCTTTTTATGTCTGTGAAATCTCACACCTGCGAGGGGTGGGTTCTGTGGGTGTGCCCATAGTGTGTGTGTGTGTGTGTGTGAGAGACACCAGGCTTAGGTGCTGCCTGCCGGAGCACCCAGCTGACATGGTGCCCTGGGCACTCGCCCGCAGTGCGGGCTTCTCGTCCGGGCTTGTATCTCTTGGCCGCTGATGCCCCAGATTGCCGCGTCCGTGTCTCCGACTCTCGAGCCCTGTGAGTCCGAAGTCCCTGCTTGCGCAGTAACCAGACGATGACCGCATCATTCTCCTCTTCAGGCTGACCACACCTCTGATCCACGCTTGAACTCTGGTCCCGAATGCGGGCCCCTCTGTGATGAGCCAGCTTCATTCTCCTGGTTCCCGCTATGGCTGACTCGCATTTTACGGTTTGCTTTTTATGGAGAGAATCCTCGATGTGTACGATTTGAAGGAAGCAGGGACTTGCAATTCTAGTTATTGCCTTGGTTTTGGGGGGGCTTCGTTGTTGTTGTTTTGATTTTGGTACTGGTGGGGAGGTCTGGGTAGGCTGGCTGGCTAGCTCATTGCCTGGGCTCTTCTCCGCCCCTTCCGAATGTGGCAGCTGACTCAGATGGCCGTTTTCTTCAGACGTGCCGCCGCACCCCTCAGTCGCGCCCCGGCCGACAGGTGGCACCCTTGCGCGGCGAGGGCTGCGGCTTGTTGGATGTGCTGGCCCCTGGAGCCCCAAGTTAGAATCGCACTGTGAGCTGGACACTGTGGCAGGTCGGTGGTTCCTTGAAAGTGCGTTTTGGCCTTTTTATTGAGATGTGATAGTGTTACGAATGTGAAACTAGAAGGCACCAGATTCCGGCATTTTAGGGATGAAGAAGCTGAGACTGGGCGCAGTTACGTGAGTCGCTCAGAATCAGAACTGGTAAGTGGCACAGATTTTAAAACCTGGTCTTCTGACTCCAGCCAAATTAGTTTCCCCCACTAACCAAAGAGAGAAGGTGTCGGCACACGGAGGGTGGGGTGTGTGTGTGTGTGTTTGCGGAGAGTGACTAGTTGAGTGGGTGGGTTTGTTGAAGCATACCTGATCTCTAAGGCATTTTCTAAAACTTTGCCTCTGAATTGGTAATGGAAAAATACAATAAAGATTAAATTAAAAAAATAAAGATTTGCAGGCCAGCACTCAGTCCACTGGGCCACACCAGCCAAGGACTTTAGCTTTTTCTTATCTGGGAAGCTCTTTGTCTTATGGGAGCTCCCTTGTAGGGAACTAACTGCTTTTGTCTTGCTGCTTTTAAGATTCTCTCTTTGCCTTTAGCCTTTGGCATTTTAATTAGGATGTGTCTTGATGTGGGTCATCATATATATTCTTGATAGAATATTTCACAATTTCTATTTTAGTACAAGATAGTGCCTCGCAGGCAAGGCAACAAAGATCAGCTTTGTGCGAGGTAGATTATGGTCTGTCCTTTACATGTAACTTTTTCCCCCCCGAGGATTTTCTTTTGTGGATCCTTCAGTCCTGAATGTACAGTTTATCAGCTCAAAGGCCAGGGCAGCAAAGGATCATGAGGAATAAAAGAGGGGCAGTGGGCTGTGGTGGGTGGGTGACACCCCAAGCCGCAGACTGCCAGAGGCCCTCCGTTCCAGAGGTCAGAGGAAGATGAGCCGCCCCGGTGTGTTCACATGGCAACCGAGTGCTCAGCAGGCTGGAAAGAGCAGGGCTGGTGCAGAAGGCAGAGAGACCCAGCTTGTCCGAGGGGCCAAGGGGGAGCAGGGGCAGGAGTGAAAATGCGAGGGGTATATCGTCACATTATGTCTTATAACTGGACACCTGTCCTCAAAGCCCTGGAATCGCTTCAGTCTTTAAACGAACCCTTCATTAAACTCCCACATGCAGAGCTGCAGATGGGCTTTGGGGACTCCATTCAAATCCGTTTTTAAGTGAATTTGGTGAGTTGCTATGACAGCAAACCCACTCTTCCTCTGAGAAATGAGTGCCTCCAATTTTCACATTACGTTAGGGGTATTTTTAAGTGAAATTTTGAACAATGTTCTGGAATCATTGTTCTTTAAGGTTATGGCAGGGAATGGCGAATGAATCTTGCTTATTTTTAAAACAGTTTTTTGAGTGGGCGAACGTGGAAGTGTGCACAGTGTCAGATAAGTGACTGTGTGGGTATACGTAGATCCGTGTCAGTGAAGCCGGAATAATTACTATTCTCAACACCCACACTGGCACCATACCGTGTTTTAAATGGCCGAGCTAAACTGCGTGCTAATTTACACGAGATTGCATTTTCCGTTTCCCAGCGGCATGTGAACGTGCAGAAAGTGGCAGATTTCTTCCTTTGTCTTTCTCTTTCATTCATTTTTTCCTCCTTTCTTTTACACTGGTAAATTGATTTAGCACCCAGCCACTGGAGTTGAAAGGAGCATAGGGGAAAGGTGGGTTTGGTCATGAATACTGGGGACGTGGTGTGATGTCACTGCCAGCTCTGTGCGATCGTGGGTGGTGTTAGAGCTCCAGGCGCGAGGGGGGGCGAGCAGTGGAAGAGACCATGTCGCTCTCAGACAGGCAGCCAGGCTCTCGCGCTGCTGTGTATAGCCAGCTCTGTCCGGGCAAGCCTGCGGCGTGCCAAATGGACTCCCCGAAAGAAATCAGCCGAGCCGGATTCGAGTGGCAGAGGACAGAGGGCAAACTGAATGAAATCGGGCTCAATGTCAGCGTGGACGGGCAGCTGAAAGATGGGCTTGTGAAACATGCCAGCTTCCTGGAGCCAAATAAGCTCTGCTTCTTTGAGGGAAAGCTAGACAAAGAGCTCGGCGTGGACGGGCAGGACAGGGAGTATCAAGCCAGCTCGGGTCACCTTGAGAGCAGGTATGTGATTTCAGACTCCTGTCGTCCCTCGGAGGGGAACTGGGTACACCAGAAGACAGCCAGGTTCCAGCTGGGACCCAGAGAGGGGCCAGACGACAACAAAGCCTCTACAGTTCAGGGGATGGTGGCAGGGAAGAATGGGCCAGAGACCAAGAGCCAGCCCGATCTGGATCTCCCTGGGGCTGCTGACCTCCCTGTTAAGGAGCAGGAGACCAGTGTTTGGAATCCCAACTTCCATCCAGCGGCTCCAGGCTGTCAGGGCTCCCCAGCAGCCACTCCAGGAAAGGAGAATGGCGTCACTCACGGCTGCCGGGTGATCGGGGTGGGGAGCGATCACCCGGGGCCGCTTGACCGTGGGTCCTCACTGCCTGTGGCTGAGGCCCACCCAGCCCCCGCTCCCGAGCGCTCACCCACGGCCACTCCACCGATCACCATGGTGGAGGTCACCCAGGAACACTCGAATGCCAGCTCTCACGTCCGAGACCATGATAAGGAGTTTGAGAAAGTGAGTCCTACGGAGGAGGGGGCTTTGTGCGACCAGGCGCCCCAGCAGAAAAAGGCAATGCGCCGGGCCCTGTCTGAATGTTCCCACCTCTCAGTTCCCCCAGCTGTCAACCTCGCAGATAAGTATCCCGAACTCCCCGCCCGAGCAGAGCTTTCTCCTAGCCTGCTGCCTCTCCCCAGGAGCCCAGGGCCGATTCCTACACCCAGGAAACTGGGGGCTCCCGCTGTCAGGCGCTCCATGACGGTGGCCGAGGAACAGGCGGCTAGCTACAGCCTGAACCCTGGGCAGCTGCCCATCCTGTCCACCGAAGAGCTCCCTCCTTCCATCTGTGAGGAGCCGGTGGCCAAGAAGAGAGAAGAATCGACCCACTTGAACAGCAGCTGCGGCGGCAGCTCTGGGAAGAAGGAAGTGGGAGCTGCTGGGCTGTCTCTCCAGTGTAAGCTGGAGCAGATTCCTGAAGTGAGCAGTGGCAAGGAAAGAGGACCAGAAAATGTCAGTGGAACCAGCACGGATTCGCGCCCCCAGGTCTGCCAGGGAGGTGAGAAGCAGCCAGGGCAGGCGGCTCTGGCAGGGAAGAAAGAAATCGAGGTCACCGCAATCCCGAGCTCCCCATCCTTCCTGTGTGGAGAGACCCCACGTGATGGTACGTTTCTAAATTTTGCCTCCGCGGGGAACAGGCAGGCAGCAAGGAAGGAACCACAGTGAAGATTACCAGCAGGGACCTTAGGCGGCCCGTCCCTGCCGGGTGGTGTGACTGCCTGGAAAGAGCTTAGCTCAGGGGCGTTGGGAAAGGGAACGAAGTGAGTGTGGCTGGGTCAGCCTGGATGTCTGCCGGCAGGACGGCTGGTGTGGACCTGGGGTGTGGGCTGGTTGGGAGGGAGGTGAATGGGGTTGGAGGGCGGTGGGCAGAGGAAATAGAGCCCCTCCCAGTGACCTCATGTCACCCCGCCCCCACCCTCCCCGCCCTCAGCTCCCCCTTGGTTTGGATCAGATGGCTCCGGAGCCTGTAGCCTCCAGTGGCAGCTGATCGATTTCCCTGCTGAAACCTGTCACTGTGGAGAGTCACAATGGGTTTATCAGCTCTGACCTCCTCTCATTAAGTAGCACCGTCTGGGTGTAAGCTCTGTTTTCTGTTTTGCTTTTGAGAACATTTTACTTTTGTTCAAGCTGAAGAACAGCCTTTTAATGCTGGTTATTTAATATTCTTTTCCTGTTCCTCATGCGCGACCCAATCTTGCCTCTAGTTTTCTCTTTCAGTGTGTGGGGCTGGGAGGGTTAATGGGGAGAAAGGGAAAGGAGGGAGAAGAGAGGCTTGCAGGTCGTAAACCGGGAAGCGCGGCGGGCTTTGCAGCCGCCCTCTGAGTCCTGCTTCCTGGCCCCTTCTTCTCTCCCCGCCCCCAGCCCCATTGTCCTGGCGGTGGACGGGTCTGCTGTCTCTGGGACAGCTCGTTCTCCGTTCTGCGCCCGCCCGGCTGGAGCACAAAGGGCCGTCATTCACAAGCTTGTCAGTGAGGATTTAAAGCATGGGTTTGATTGTAAAAATGGCCTCTTTTCCTGGGGACTGTTTCCTCTAATATTTCTCAGTACATTCTTAGTGAAAAATTTTTACTCTTTCCCCGTTAAAATTAGATGTGGTATTTTCTAGGGGAGGGGCAGTTAGGACAGGATCTTTGAAGACTGTCAGGTTTTGTGTTTTGTTTGTTTTTTTAAACGGAGATGGGCAAAGACGCTTCCTCTGTCCCCATTGTTAGGGCTCCAGGATGCAAGAACGCGGGTCACCTGCGCTGCAGCTACTGCACTTGTGGTGGAAGCGCAGGCCCCTCGCGAACAGCATGGCGTCCTCTGTATTGCTCCCCAAGTGCCCCGTTCGGTGCCAGACACCTTCTCGGTGGCAACGCATGAAGATTTTTGTTTATTTCAGAACAGGTTCATCCTAGTTCACACTCACAGAAGTTGAAACTGATGGAAAAAATTGTGAATGACTGACAAAACCCCACCGATCACTGAAACTTGATAAATGTTTGAATGCTAATTCCGCTAGATGCTATGGAGATAAAACCGTATAAAGATTCATTTCTTCGGCACGGCTGCCTCATGCCAGTCGCCTCATGGCTAGGCACCGGCGATGATCTGTATCCTCAAGCGATTTATGACCTAGTTGTGGTGGAAGTGCTGGTGAGAAGATGGTGAGTCATGGAAACTTTTAGGACAGGGCGTCCTGGAGAACCCAGGGTGCCTGACAGAGCTGAGGAGAGCCTTCCAGGCGGAGGGACTGACAGAAGTGAGGGGTGAAGCCCAGACGGCTCACGTTAGAAGGATGTTGAGGAATTCTTAAGAGAGTGTTCATGGGGCGCTCTCGTACGAATTATTTCACCCTGACCAGTGTGGCTCAGTTGGTTGGAGCATCGTCACATGACCAAGAGGTTGCGGGTTCCATTTCTGGTCAGGGCACATGCCTAGGCTGCAGGCTCCGCCCCGGTCCTAGTGCGTGTGACCCAGGTCCGGGCACGTGGGGTCCCTGCTCCGGTGCGTGCGGTCTCCGGTTGGGGCGCCTACGGGAAGCAACCAGTTGATGCTGCTTTCTCACACTGATGTTGATTTCTCTTCCTCTCACCTTTTCTCTCTTTCTCTAAAAAGCAATGAAAATATGTCTTTGAGTGAGGATTTTAAAAATGTAAAAAGAAGAATTATTTTATTGCAAAGGATGGAAACGCTCAGAGGAACCCAAATTCATAAAAGTTACCTGCCGAAAGGCTGCAGGAGACCTCAGTTTCAGGAGGGGTAGCCAGCCCGCAGCCATGCGTGTCTCCCTCGGGTCCTCTCGCTTCTCCCAAACATGGGCTTTGTTCTCTTCCCCTCCGGAAGCTGGTTTTTCTCTGCCATCGCTTCCTTTTTTGCTTTCTTTGTGACTCTGGCCAGCACAGGACATTGGGTTGGCCGGGTTGGGACTCTGCCCTGCTTTATGCCGCCGTGTATCTCAGGGACTCGTGGTCGCTTGACTGAAGTTTTCTGTCTCTTAGGGAGGGAGCAAGTAAGCGTATCTCACTGGCTCGGCTTGGTCCAGGCAGCTGTGTGCCAGCTCCCGCAGGCTTATTAACGAGTCTCCCCATTCAGACCTGCCCACTTCATTCATCCGGCGGTGGGTGTGGGCTGGGCAGACGTGCCAGAGCCGCTGCGGTGTGGGAAGAGCAAACGGAAGAAGAAAATCTGGGAAGGTGTTCGGAACCCCAGTTTCAAATGCGCCCCCTAAGATGCCGAAGCATGACTCCATTGTGGCGGCTGCCTCTGACCGTCAGCCAAGACTCGCCTGCTCTCAGTAGATGAGATGACGGAAGGCTGGAGGCAGAGGAGCCCTGTCCTGACCGTAGACTTAGGTAGGAGCAGCAGGAGAAATGCCAGGTCGTGGTGGGGGAAGTGCCACGGAAGTGGAATCAGCTGGACTTGAAAACTGGATGATGTCTAAGCGGGGCGTGGGGGGCAGTGTGAGGGAGAGGGGGAGACGTGTTGGAGGTGACGCTGGGGGTCGCGCCTTGGGTTCCCAGCAGGTAGTCATGGGAAGGTCCAACAGAAGAGAACGGTTTTGTGGAGCAGTTAATGAGCTCTGTTTCAAACTTTTTTTTTTTAAATTGTGGGGATGTGTGGGTATTGGTCTCTAGCAATTGGCCGGTGTGTCGTGGCGAGAAGCACCGTCCACGAGGGAGGCAGCTTTTCTGCTTGTGCAGAGAGCGCGTGTCTTTCGTCGGGTGTCATGCACTTGCACAGGTTGAGGCGTTGCACGTTTATGTCACAGGCAGTGAGACCTCACGAAGAGCTCTCGCTGTTTACTGAAAGTCCTGTGCCTGCTGAAAAATGCTCGTGCTGGTCTGGGCTGGTGACAGCAGGTCACACATTCGGTGAGATGCTCTTTCAGCTTGCTGTAGAACAAAGGCAGTCACCGACTGTGTGATGGGGTTTTTCCCTTTCTTCCCATTTTTAAAACTGACCAAAATTCAGTTGTTGATTGAAAATACATATGATTTCAAACATCACAAAGTACAAAATTCTATGCATGAGAAAACCACCTACTAAGACAAGATGGCATTGATTCAGTTTTTCCTGTTCCTTTCAAGTAAACAGAACTGACTACTCTGAAATAATTCAGCCGACAATCATGAAAGGCCCCGGAAAGGTGGAAAGGAGAGGGTGGACTAGGTAAGGACCTCAGGACTCGAGGAAGGACAGTGCAGTGAGTTTCCTGGTTTTCTTTTTAATCATCCTGCAATCTGAAATCACCAACAAGCATAGGGGAAAAAAAGAAGAAAAGGGGAAAAAGGAAGAAAGAAAAAGTCTTGCCCTGGCTGGTGCAGTTCAGTGCATTGAGTGCTGGCCTGCAAACCGAAGGGTCACCGGTTCCATTCCCAGTCAGGGCACATGCCTGGGTTGCAGGCCAGGTCCCCAGTAGGGGGCACTCAAGAGGCAACCACACATTGATGTTTCTCTCCCTCTCTTTCTCCTTCCCTTCCTTTCTCTAAAAATAAATAAATAAAATCTTTAAAAAAAAAAAGAAAGAAAAATCTGTGCTTTCTTTCCAAAAGCTCAGGAAGGGGAAAGCCCCATGAAAGATGCAGCCGTAGACGAATTTCCCCGTCCATAGCTAGCGGCAGCAGTGGGCACAGCCCCCCTGCAGGCACAGTGTCCGCAGGGCTCGCCGGGGCCTCCAGGCCTCCCAGGTGTTCACTCCACATCCGGCAGCAGGCACAGGCCTGGTCCCCTGGCAGCACTACAGTGCGACCCCTGCACACCGGCAGGGAGGCCTATTCCCTGTCCCTTACCAGGTGACAGCACCAGCGGCTCCTCTGGGCCTGCTGTCTTCCGGCCTTCTTCCTACTAGCGGAAGGAGACCTAGGTAGGTAGGTTTCCTCCCTCCAGCAGCAGAAGGCAGCCACGGTAGGTCCTGCTGCTCCTAGTAGCACCTGTTGGCCTGGGGTCTTCCAGGCCTGTACCCCAGGGCAAAAAGAGACCGAAGTTTTTTCCTTCACCCTTCCCTCCAGCAGCAGCAGGCCAGGTAGTGGCTTCCCACGCCCAGCAGCACCAGCAGAGGTCTAACAGGAAGTCTGACAGCACCGGGTAGCCAGAGAACAGGCCACGAAAAATGCGGCCTTCCACGTGTCTGGCATCACGTAACTCCCACCTAGTGAAGCCACGTGGCCCAGCAAAGTGCCTTGAGCCCTTGCAGGCAGGAGCAACAAGGATTGAGTGAGAACTTCCTGGAGCCGGAACACGGGAGGCAGAATTATACTGCATGGGCTCTGGAAACTAAATTGTTGAAACTGTAGCCAGAACCTGCTCGCTAAGTTTAAACAGTGATTACCTGCTAAAGTACAAAACTGGATTTTAAAACACCATCATAACATTGCTTCAACAAGCAGTTATGCATTTTCTTGAAACAAATGAAAAACTAGAAGATCTCAGCAATCAAATGTTATTTAAAAGTACCAAATGGACATTATAAATAGGAAAAATGCCATAATCAGAATTAAAAATGCATCTGATGGACTCAGTAGTAAACTGGAGATGCTGGAGAACAGAGTCAGTGAACCTGAGGACAGAAACAGAATGTATTCAGTCTGAATGAGAGTGAGAAAATACACTAAAGAAATGACAGCTCCTCCGAGACCTTTGGGACAGGAACAAAAGACCTAACGTTTGCATCATCAGAATCCCAGGAAGTGAAAACCTCAGGCTATGAGGCTGAACAACTATTGAAAGAAATAATGACTGAAAATTCCCAGATTTATCAAAGGTGATAACCAATTCAAGAAAATGAACAAATCCCAAATGGGAAAACCCAAAGAAATCTATACTGAAACATTTTATCAATAAGCTTGCAAACTAAGAACAAGTTTTAAAACCTTAAAAACAACCCGAGGAAAGTATGCGTTGGGCAACAGCAGTTCAAACCACAGCGTTTCTGGTCAGAAACCGTGGACGGCGGAGGTGGCGGCAGCGTGTTCGAAGTGCTGCAAGGAAAGAACAGTCAAGGACAGAGTCCGTATCTGGTGAAACCGTCCTTCAGGAACACGGGGAAAGAAATACAGGCATTCTTAGATAGAGGAAAACTGAGAGAATGGGTTGCTAGTAGATAACCCTTAGAGAATGGCTAAAGGAAGCTCTCCAAAAAGATAAGTTACAGTAGCAGAAGGAGGCTTGGAATTTCAGGAATGAAAGAACAATGGAACTGGTAAAAGTAGGTGTAAATATAAAAGAAACGGGAACACTTAAGACATTGTAGTTTTAAAGTGGGGAGGGTCAGAGACCCTCAGTGGGAGCGTGTTTCGGTAATTCCCTTGACGCAGTGGAGCGAGGATGGCAACAGCGGGCTGAGTGTGTGTCGTACCACTACAGCGCCCGCCAGAGAGCTGCACAGGGCAGTGTGCACAAAAACAGCAAAACGGAGTTCAAGTAACCCACGGGACAGCAGGGGAAACAGAAAAAAGCAAGGAAAATGGCAGATAGAACCCTAACATATCGATAATTACTTTAAATGCAAGTAGTCTAAATAGTACAAGTAAATGATGGATTGTAAGAGTAGATTTTTAAAAAATTAGCCAACTGTATGCTATCTTTAAGAAATGCGCCCTGGCTGATGTGGCTTAGGGGGTTGAGTGCTGGCCTGCAGACCAGGGGGTCACGGGTTCGATTCCCAGTCGGGGCACATGCCTGGGTTGTGGGCCAGGTCAGGTCCCTGGTATGGGGAGTGCGAGAGGCGGCCACACATTGATGTTTCTCTCCCTCTCTTTCTCCCTCCCTACCCTTTGTTGAAAATAAATAAATAAAATCTTTTTTAAAAAAAAATGCATGTTAAACATAAGGGTATAGGTAGGTTAAAAATAAAAAGAGAAAAAACATCATGCTAACATTAATATTTTTAAACAGTGGCTGGCTGTATTAATATCAAAGTAGATTTCATAGTAAAGGATAAAGGATCGACCCACCAAGATGACATAGCAATCCTCAGTGCATATGCACCAAACAACAGAGCCAACAACTGGAAACCAGCAAAATGCCCTCCGGTGGATGGCTGGTTAGGCTGCGGTACAGTCACACCTTGGAATCTTACTCAGCAATAAAAAGGAACTAGCCCGTAATCCCTGTAACACTGACGCATTCCGTAAGTATTATGCCGGGAGGGAGAAGCCCGACAGGAGAGGCATAGCGCTGTGCGAGGCCGTGCGTCTGATATTCTTGCAGTAGTATTACAGAGATGGAGAACAGAAGTTGCCAGGGATCTAGGGTTTGGGAAGAGGGCGGCTAAAAAGGCAACGTGAGGGAGCCCTGTGGCGTTGGGACAGTTGTGTGTCCTGATGGTTGGTAACGGTTACATAAAACTGATAAAATTGCCCAGAACCGCAGCTGTGCGCAGGTGCGCATGCGCACACGGATGAGTCCGTGTAAAATGAAAAACCTGAGTACGCTCTGTGGGCTGTACCGGGACCAGCCCCCTGGGTTGGATAGTGGGCTGTAGTTACGCAGGACCTCAGCCCTGGGGGAGGCTGCCGCGGGGCACATGCGACTCCCTGTATGTTCCTTGCAATTCCCTGTGAATCTGTTACTTTAAAACAATCAGTTCTTAAAATACAGTCTCCTACCTTCCCTAGTTTTGTGCCCCGCCCCCCCTTCGAATTAAGCTACCATTGTAGCGTAATGTTGTTTCATCGTGATTCTTCCAAAGATTTTTTTAAATGCTTGTACAGGTGTATTTGCAATAAAAAAATGTATTTTCCTCATCTCTTTTCTGGACAAGTGGCTTTATGTTTTACATACTATACTGTTCTGTGCCTTTTTTTTTTCATTCAGACGTTCTTCCATATTGGTCATGAAATAATTTTTTGGTGCTTCACGTTTTCACACTCAGAGGTTACGTTTGCACGACCAGTTTCCTACTCAGGCACGTCTGCGTGGCTTCAGCCCTCTGCTTTTGGAACCAGTGACTGTGGTGTTTGCTCTTCTGCGGGTGTGTGCGTGTGTCTCTAAGATAAACTCCGGAAGTCGGGTTTCTGGATGAGAGTTATCCACACTTGTAATCTTCGGGGATACGGCAAGACTTCGCTGCACGCGCGCTGTGCCGTTCCAGCGCTCTCGCCAGGGGCATGCGGTCTCCAGCAGTCCTTTCGAGTTTTGGAAACCTGACAGTGTGTTAGGTTAAAAATAGCATCTCCATATAGCTTTAACTTTTATTTTTCTTAACGTTTGGACATCTTATTTTCAAAAGTGACTTGTATTTCTGTAAACCTTGTTTCTATTCTTCTGGCCAATTTTCTACTGGGTTGTTGGCTGTTATAGGAGTTACTGATTTATAGGAGTAATTTATGTAATAGATTCTTTGTCTTTGATGTGAGGTTCAGATATGTTTTCCTGTTTATCACTTGCCTTTTGAATCTTGGTTGTTTTGGCCACATTGAAGGTTTTTCTTTCTCTGTAGTCAAAGTGACTTTTGTGGCTTCTGGATTTTGTGCCAGTTAGAAAGGTTTTGCCTACACCCTGGTTAAAAATGTAATAGTATTTTAATGATTTCAGGTGTAACCCTATTGAAATCTGGAGTAGCCTTCCCCGAAATGGTTCTGCTGGGCGCAGCCTTAGGCAGTAGACTTCATTTCTGGCCCCGGGTCTGATTTCCCGGGTCTCCTCAGCCTTGTTGGAAATCTGGGTCACTGCTAGAATTCGATCGAGTTAATCTCACATCCTCCCTAAAGTGGTGCTTTACACAGGGAGAGGAAGTAAGAGGAGGGCATTGGATGATCTTCTGGCACTTATCCCATCTCTCTGCAACCTTTATTCCAGAAGATAAACTCTGGTAGAAGAGGCCTTTGTCCCCAGTGTGCTCGGGGAGCTAGTGGTTGGGTGACAGAACCCTTTGCCTGTCCGTCTCCAGGGAAGGGAAACCAAACTTGAGGGGCCGTTTCCTCCCCCGATCATTTGCACAAACCCCACTTAGGTTGCCTCCCCACAGGGACCGGCTGCCTGAATCTCTGGAATCTAGAACTGTCCTCCGTCACAAAGAGGGGGACTCGGGAGTCCTGGCCGCGCTGCAGCAGCACTGGGGCGCAGCCTGCGGGTTTTTTCAGAGTGAAGTGCTGCTTCGGCGTCCGTCTCTGCTGAGCCTCGATTTTGGGAATGGATGTGAAAGACCTGTGCTCAGCCTTAACTTCCACCCTCTAGGAATATCCAAGCCAGAAGAAGGACAGCCTGCGGTGAGTGTGACCGGAAATGACATCACCGCGCCTCCAAACAAGGAGCTCCCGCCGAGCCCAGAGAAGAGAGCAAAGGTAGTTACTGCCGGCACGGTGGGTCGGTGGGTCCTCTCTGCCGCTGCCGTTGTTTTATGGTATCTCCAGCTATTGCTGCTCGAATTGTGAATGAAATGTCTTTTTTCTGAGTTGTCACTAGTTCTTTCGCAAGTTTGGACGTGCTTTAAAAATAGTTTATATTCCCACTTTACCAAAATGGCCCAACTCAGACCTTAATATCTCTGCCTTTGACCCTGCTGTCTCGACTGCCCGTAGGAATGTTCTGTAGTGGCAGTTTCTGCTTCTCCACAAGAGCAGAAGGAATTACAGAACCCTCCTGAAATAGATTCCGAAATCAGCATTCATACGAGGGGCACATTTTTACAGCTTCAGGCACTTGCTGGTGCTGGTGGCAGAGTTCAAGTGGCACATTTTAGTGTGGCTGCCCAACAGCCACCGATGTCGCCTCCCTGAGGCGCAGGCAGCAGCACCGTCATCACCCGCCGGTAACTTACTTAGTCGTAGAGTTATTGCGGCCACCAAAAGTTAATTACAGTTAATTAATTATCTGAAGCTATCTCCGGGTTTGAATTTCCAGGGTCACACCGCTGGAGTGTGTGGCACCGTCACTAAGAAGCAGTTCCCGATTTTCCTTTCCCCTGCGCTGGTGCCTTTCTCCTCTTTCCTGAGCTCAGAAAAAAGGAGTGCTGATTTTCAGTTGCATCTCTCTTCATTGCTTATCGTTTTGCTTTGAATTGTGCAATTTATACTTTTTTTAAATTTTGTTTTTATTCTTGTCTGTGTGTTTGATGTTGGCCTTTTAAAAAAACAAAACAACAAATCAACTTAAAGCCTTTGGCCACAACTCAGCCTGCAAAGACTTCAACATCGAAAGCCAAAACACAGCCCACTCCTGTCCCTAAGCAGCCAGCTCCCACCACCTTTGGTGGGCCGACTAAAAAGCCCATGAGCCTGGCCGCAGGCTCAGTACCAGCTGCCCCACCCAAACGCCCTGCTGCCGCCTCTGCCAGGCCCTCCATCTCTCCTTCAAAAGACGCGAAGCCCAAGGTAAGTGGTCCGCAGAGCTCTGTGCAGGGAAAGGCTTCCCCTCCGCGTGTCGGACAGACAGGCTCTTGTTGCTCCCAGACGATGGAATCAGGCTGGTGGGACTGGGGACCGGCCAGGGCCAGGCGGCCTGACACTCGGTTGGGGGCCCGTGGCGCAGCTGTACCACGCGAAGGCCTTTGGTACTTTTTACCTTTGTCTGCCGTGGTCGGAGGCAACATTACATCTACGTTGGTTTCTCCTCCCTCCTCCCGGCTCTCGACTCTTCGCCTGTTGACTCACTTGCTGACCGGTTTCCCCTTCCCCACAAACGAATAGATGATCATTTTTGCTGGGATTCCCACATCGCATTCCCAGATTCCCTCCTTTGTCCTCGTTAATCATTCTGCGGAAGTGAATTTCACCCATTGCTTTTGCGATAAGCTCTTCCAGCTTGTCTTGGCACGTCCCAGCTGCATGTGATGATTTACTTTGCTTCTGGCATTGGCCACCTCTCACTGAACTGCTTCTGAGGTTCTTCGGTTTTCCAGGTCACCCACATGTCATTGCTCAGAAAATGGTCACTTTGGAATAGCATCAGCTTCTTGGGGCGATCCCAGGAGGAGAGGGTGAGGGGAGTCTGTGCCGGCCTGAACATCTCGCTGGACCCGAGAAGGGCCTTTATGTCAGCGCAGTGTCTTCTTGACATTCGTGATGTGAAATCATTTCCGTGTTGAAACGTCACGTGTTTTAATCTAATCTTGTAAAGAAAGCTGGTGGAACCTAGGGATTGTAATCTAGGTTGAAATCCTTTCGTGGACTAGGAATGATGGAATCTTGTGGAGCTTTCTGACCTCACTCATCCAGTTGACTGCTTCTCTTGATTTTTAGAGCAGTTTCTGAGCCTTAGGAGGGTGGAGAGAAGGCGCCTGCAGCCACGGCGCAGCTGCCCCGAGACACTTACTCTGCAGCAGATCCCGGGGGAGACGGGGCGGTACAGGGAGGAAGGGTGCCTAGTGAAGTTTCAGTCTACAGTGTAAATAAAAATGAGCGTCAGTCTCCTCATTGTATATAGCTCAGTTACACAACCTTCCCAAAGTTCAGTGCTCGTGAGTGGCAGAGGCAGTGTTTGAACTTGGGTCCAGTGCCAGCAATGTCGGTGCTCGGGCCCTCCACAGCACTGTTGTTGCGTGGCTTTCTGCCATCCCGTTTTTAAACAGCACTCAGGTTGCAGCTGGCCCGAAGAGGTGACCTGCGTGGCAGTGGTTACTGTTCCTGTCCTTTTACATAAGAAACCGATGGGGCCCCACTGGGTTGTTCTGCATCGCGGTCACAGTATGGTGAATGTGAAGGAGACCCCAGGGCGCATCTGGTGTGTCCCCCATTTCTGGGGCAGACAGTGAAGACGGCCCTCAGCCCAGACTCCTGAGACCTGTCCTGGGCAGGGCTGGTAGCTGAGCCTGTTCCTCTGATTCCAGCCTCGGGTTTCTTCGTGCCATGCTGAGGGACTTTGTTTTTATTTTTATTTTTTAAAGATTTTATTTATTCATTTTTAGAGGGGAAGGGAGGGAGAAAGAAAGGGAGAGAAACATCAGTGTGTGGTTGCCTCTCATGCACCCCCTACTGGGAACCTGGCCTGCAACCCAGGCATGTGCCCTGACTGGGAATTGAACCGGCGATCCCTGTGGTTCACAAGCTGGTGCTCAGTCCACTGAGCCACACCTGCCAGGGCAGGACTTCATTTTTAGAAATGGACATTACCCTGCATTTTCAGGGTTAGGTTTTATTTGATTGGATGCCAGGCCTGAGTTTCTGCACACCCCCTTAGCTGATTTTCCATTTACGCAATATCCTGTGTATCTCCACCAACATACTGCCCTTCGAGTGGCCATTTCTCCTGGAGTTAAAGGTGCAGACCCACTGTGTCCGTGGTTCGCCTCCTCTCTTGAGTAACATGGTATGTTTGCTTATCGAAATAGTGTGTTCATCCCCCGTTCCTGTAGAAACCAGGCTGAATTGATTCCTTCGCTTCCTTGCTAGTGACAACGTGCCCAGGCCCCGTGGCACAGAGACCCAGGTGCATCCGTACTTGAGAGGCTCCTCTTTGCTTTCAGTCACAGCTGTAACATCTGTGCTTCTCAGCCCCTCTGCTGGTCAGGCCTGCACCCCTGCCTGCCCCTTCCCATCGTCTCTGTGCTCAGAGACTTCTCGCCCTCTAGTCCCTAACGTCACGTGTTACCAGAGCTGCCTTAGAGGCCCTGTGACCCCACCTCCTTCACCCGGGTGAGGAGCCGAAGCCCAGAGAGGTCAGTGACTTGCCCGAGAGCACCGTGAGTCGGGGGCACCGACGGGGCCAGTGTCCTCCCTGTTCGCAGCCCGGCCCGCTCGCCCACTGGGTGCGTCTCGGCCAAAGCAGGGCTGAGTTTGACTGGACGTGACTTTTAATCTTTGTTCTGTTTCTGTGTTTGAGCCTCTCTGGTCATGTATTGAACACGCTAAACGCGCCCGTGTTTAGTGCAGCAGGTAGAGCCCAGGGCACCCGGACGGTCAGGTGGACTTCGCAGGGCCCTTCATTCTCGCTAGTTCAGGTTGGCTTGAGCTTGTCTGACTCCCGGTCCCACAGCACCCGACAGGGCCAGGTGCTCACGTTCTGTGGAGGGCTTTGGTCCTCGGACCACACGTATTTTCCTACCGGTAGCCGCCAGCCCCAGAGCACCCTGTTTTCTGGGGTGTGCGCCCGTGGAAGCGTCCTTGGCACGACCGCTGGGCTGGGGCTGACGGCAGCGCTCACGCCCACTTTCCTGTTACCAGCCTGCTGCGGAGGCGAAGATTCCCGAGAAGAAGGCCACGCCAGCCAAGCCGGCCACGCCAGCCAAGCCGGCCTCTGCCCCGGCCTCCAGGCCCGGCTTCAAGAGCACCCAGACGGCTCCGAAAGCCACGGCAGCCGCCTCTGTCGCCTCAGCGGGGCCGAGCAGTAGAGGCACTCCCATGCCCCTGCCCAAGAAGCCCACCGGTGAGTACTGTCACCGTGACTTGGCCCCAGCCGCAGCGCTGGCTGGTGCCACATCCAGCTGTACAGATCCGTGTGCGCGCCAGTGCTTATGGGGGATGTTGGGAAGTGGCAGCCGTGGTCTCTGGGTGAGGTTAGCAGGTAAGCATGTTCAGAAAAACCTTGAGTAGGAGGGGACTCTCAGGCATTCCCGGGTAGAATTTACTCTTCCTTTCTTGGTGTCTCCACGGCTCCCCGCACAGTGCAGTCACGGGCCCCTTACGTGATAAGCGGGCCATTCAGTGCCACAGCCCTGTTCCGATCACCCATTTCTAAGGGCGCGTGGAAGGCATTGTCCAGGCTGGAACAGAAGAGGAGGCGGTGCCTGGCCGGGTGCCCTGCGTGGGCGTGGCCTTCACAGGGCTGCATAACGCCCTGCTTTGTCCTGAGAGACCAGCGCGGCCCTTCGCTCAGATGGGCCACGCAGTAATGGCCGAGTGAATGCGGGCCTCTCATACTGGATGAGCCGATCACTCGGTCAGTTTGTTGAACGTTCCATTGAAAAGCGTGTGTTTGTTCAGGCATCAAGACCGAGGGAAAACCCGCAGACATCAAGAAGACAGTTACGAAGTCTGCACCAGGTAACGCGCCACCCCCCCTTTGTGGAACCCTAATTTAAACCCCACCTCTTCCATGACTTGAAGGCTCCCCCATTTGCTCACGCCCCCTGAACGCTTGTGTCTCTCACTCCTACCTTTACAGCTGACTTGAGTCGCGCAAAGACCGCCTCCAGCAGCACAGTGAAGAAAAACGCCACTGTCCCTGGGGCAACTTCCCCAGCAGGCGTGACCCCCGGTCGAGTCAGGTCCACACCCGCGCCCCCCAGGCCCGCCGGGACTCTCGCTGCGGACAAGAAACCCACGTCAGTCAGGTCCAGCTCCTCCGCCCCCAGGCTGAGCCGCCCGGCCACCAACGCCTCTGCCCCTGATCTGAGGAACGTTCGCGCCAAGGTCGGCTCCACGGAAAACATCAAGCATCAGCCTGGAGGCGGCCGGGTGGGTCCGGGGAGCGCGGGGTCCTCGGCATGCTGGTCCCCGCTTCTTTCCCTGCCACATCCACCACTGTCCTGCAGCCTCTCCTCACACCAGCCCAGGGCGCACCAGAGAGGGGCAGCTGGGACGTGGACTTGGTGTCAGGGAGTGTCGGCCGGGGCTCTGCACCCGGCAGCCAGGAAGGGGCGGGGTGGGGCAGGGGTGGACTGAGCTCTGGGCCTTCTCCTCCCGTTGGAGTCTGAGGGGACCCTGTTCGGTATGAAGGGGGTTAGGCTTCTGTTCTTGCTTGGAGGCAGAAGGGTTCTTCTACTTTATAAAATGAGCAGAGAAGACTTCTGGGGCTGCTACGGGGAAATCCAGTGGACATGAACCTGGTTTGTCATGGTTCTCACCCCAGTGCTGTGAGCAGCAGGAGAGGCAGGTGGGTGGAGAGTCTCTCTGAGAGAGGACGAGGGTGGCCTGTGGTGGCCTGTGACTGTCCTGAACTGCTGTAGAGTGTTGTGATGGAGAGGCCCGGTGGCCCTTTCTGTTTGCATCCATTCTGGCGTTACTTGTTAACCGTTAGCAGCCATGGGGACATGGTGTGTGAAAAAGGTGGTGGCAAAGTCCAAGTTTCAGTCCCTGGAGATGACCTTGCATCAACCCAGAGCTGTTAAAAAATAGGAGGAAAATGAAGCAGAATCCTGATACAGTTGAAGACCCTGGTGGCAGACGGGAGTGGTCTGGGACGAGGGTCGGCCTAAGCGACCGTGGCTCTGGGTGCCCAGCCAGGCCGTGGGGCCGTGGTGCTGCGGGCCCGTCTCCCCTCTGCGTGCTCTTGCTAGGCCTGCGAAGTGCAGGAGGGCTTGGTGGGGAGTTGAGCGACTCAGTCTGGCAGCGCAGTTATTTTCCGTTCCCGTATCCATCTTCGGTAGAGGCTCCCTGTGATGGTGGCCGCTTCTGTGGGGCGTGTGGAGGTCTGAGTGGGGGGGCATTGCGACTGGAAGGCAGTGACCGCACCCACACGCGGCAGAGTCCGGGGCTGAGCCCTCCTTCCCACCTCCCCTCGGCGCGTGCCTTCTCCCGGCTCAGCTCAAGCTTTGGCCTGCAGCCCCTCCCTCTGGCTGTGTCTGCCCTGGGAAATGGGTGTCCTTTCCCAGGAGCAAGGGTGACCTGCTTCTGCCTGGTGGCCTGGCCTGGATCCGAGTCCCCAGGCTTCTTTCCCTCTTGGCATTTGGGCTCTTGTACTCTTGGTGTGAAATTTGCCCCCCCTTTATCTCCATCTAGGCCAAAGCGGAGGGAAAAACAGAGGGAGCTGCTGCAGCTCGAAAGCCCGAACCTAACGCAGGCCCTAAAACAGCTGGCCCAGGTGCGAGTGCACAGAGACCACCTGCTGGGAAAGTGAGTTCTGCTTCCACTTCCACCTCCGGAAGGTGAAAGGTGGTGAACTGTCCCTCTGGCCTGAGGCACTTTCCCTTCTGGTGCACTTTTTACCTGTCCTTGAACTAGTTTCCGCTTCTCTCCCTGTGCGCTCTCCTTGGTACTGGACTCCTTGGTACTGGACGATTCATCCACCAGAAAATTTTTTTGTATCAATCCTGAAAGTTAACAGTTGGGAGCCCACCATCCCTTTGAGGACTGTTTATTTAGCTGGATAAAGTGGATACAAAAGTTTCAGACTCTTCCTTCCCAGACCTTGAGCTGAAACCCACCCATTATGTCGGGGTACGCTCGTGCGCGCGCACACACACTCACACACACACTCACACTCACACTCAGAGCACCGGGCTTCCTCCTCAGTAAGGCGTGGCACTGGCAACCTCTGGCACCCGGAACCCACAGAGCCTGTGCTTTACTGTGAACTAGAAGGCCCCTCTCGTAACACTGCGGGGCATGGGGGTGGCTTCTTGTGTCCTGGCTCCCTGAGTCACCTCTTAACGGAAAGTCGGGATGCTCGTTGCAGTGAAAACCCACCCAGCACGGGGAATGGGAGTTGCAGCATCAGCCAGGGCTCAGAGGTAAGCTGACCGTGGAACCAGGCCCCTCTGCTTCCTGTGGGGACCTTCTTCCCTTAGTTGTGCAGCTAGGTGGTCTCTCTGGCCCAGGGGTCCAGGGAGGCCTGAGCTCCAGCCTTTAAGAACCAGGCTGGGTCTCACCCAAGGAATTTGTACAGCCAGTGAGGTGAGGAAGCCTGCACCTTGGCTCCTGGGTAAACACCTTGAGGTCCTGTAGGTCTTTGCTTCAGACCAGGGCTTGTTACAAAGTGGTTTGTGAAGAAGGCAAGAAATAGTGAGTTGCCTTCTTGGGTTGGAGTTTCTCAGGGTGGATTTCTGTACCCCGTGGAGAACTCTTCAGTTTGGGAGCTGCGTCATTTGCAGAGGGCTCCAAAGGGAAGAAAGGAAGGAAGCTGGCAGCTGGTTCTTCTTAGGAAGGCTCCAGAATTCTTTGTTCCAGCCCTTAGAGCCTGGGCCTTTGCGTGGCTGCATTCCAGGGGGAGCTGTTCGAGTGCCGTTCCACGTGCTGTGTCCCTGGGCTGTGCATCGTTGCAGCCCTGCCTGGCTTCTTGGCACACGACTCTCCCAGGATACAGTCGTGGGCATCTGGAGGATTCAAGACGGTGTTTTACCCTTGAGTCAGGAGACTCGACCTGACCCTCAATTGTACTGTGCGTTCTGGAGCCCTGAACGAATGGGCTACTCGAGGAAGCCACCCAGGCTTCAGCCTGTGCGCCCCCTGGTGTCCCGGATTGTGCACGGCAGGTCCAGCGGCCTGGGGTCTGTCTGCGTTTCCAGTTTATCAGTGTCCCTTCCTTACCCTTAGTACCAAATCTGTGCTCTGTGAGCCAGCTGCCCAGCGCTTCTCCCAGAGTGGGCCTGGCTGCAGCTGTCCCAGGCCCCAGATTGAAGGGAAGGGCCATCCTTGGGTGAGACTGGCCCGAATGAGCAGGCAGGGGGCGGCAGGGCCCTGGCGGGGTGGGCGCCTGGGGCTGGCTGCTGTCAGGCTTGTGAAGCACAGCCCAGCCTCCAAAGAGCAGTGGTAACGACCGTGTAGCACCTTTACTGCATCTGCTTCTGTCCTTGTGTTGTTGGTTCATGTTTCCATCCCCCTCTGCTCCTTCGATTCCTTCCTCTGTGCTTCCACAGCTGTTTGCTGGAGGTGGGCGGACTTCCGGCGGCACTCCGTGTTGGTCATCGTGGTCACGTGTGGACTCACTGCCCGCCCTGTGTCAGTTCTAACCAGCCCTCTCCCTTTGTGTTGTTTTTTTCTGTTCTCTAACACTCCAGGTCCAGATAGTCTCCAAAAAATTGAACTACAGCCATATTCAGTCCAAGTGTGGTTCCAAGGACAATATTAAGCATGTCCCTGGAGGTGGTAATGTAAGTATCAGCTCTGGACACCTGGCATCTGAGGCCCAGTCCACTGTGGGGCACGCTGGGGCGGGGGCCACCTGCCTGAGCTGACAGGACCCCGGCTGGTGGGGCACTCGCTCACTCAGCATCTTGCCAGCCCTGGGGGCGGGGGTCTTCGCTTCTCCTGGAGCTGGGTCAGGGGCCTGGTCTGAGGGCAGTGGTCAGCAGCGGGCCTGTGGCTTCTCCTGAGTTTGCTCCTGGGGATCCACGTCTCTGTCTGCACCCCTCTGAGCACGGTGGAGGTCCACATTCTCCCAAGGCCGCCCCATCTTTGTTGTAGCCCCGGGAGGTGATACGCCGTTCCTCCGCCCCCAGTCCCCACGGCTCCCTTCTTGGTTACCTCCTGCCCGCCCCTCTCCCGTTCTTCCTCCTCCTCTCCACTCCCAGCCTTCCCCTCTCTTTCCTTTCTCATCGCTCTTCCCCTTTTTGCCTTTTCCAGTTCCTCTTTTATTCCCGTTCCCCTCCTTTATTTCTGTCCCTTTCCCTGCTCTGTCCAGACGCCCTTTCTGTCATGCTGCTCTTCTGTGCCAGCCCTAACATGTGTGTTGAGGACACGGGGGGCTCCAGCGTGCAGGGCGGTCCTGGTCTAGGGAGAGACAGGGACAAGCATCGTTGTCCGTTGGTGTGTAAAGAGCATCCCGTGTGTTTGCCATGTGTCCCTGTGACTGTGTGGGCCCGCGGGAGTCTAGCGTGGGCCGTGGCATTTTAGGGAACCATCCATGGGCAGCCCCTGCCCTTCACTGCCCGCTGGGTGGTCGTGCCGTCCTGCTCACCCCTCGCCCCAGTTCCATCGTGAGGAATGCGGCCATATGCGCCTCTTTCTTGCCCTCACAGCCCGCCTTACTGTACTTCCTCCCCACTCACCTCTCACCAGGGGCCCCTCCCACGCACAGGCAGGAGCCCTGGCTTTGCCTTCAGGTGGGGTGTGCTTGGCCAGCATGGTAGTTGGCCAGACATCAGCCAGCCCGGTGTGGGACTGGCTGAAGTGGGGGCAGCTTTCAAAGGCAGTGTCCGGTACAGGTCCCGCCCAGGGGTGCCTGGGTGGGCGCTGGCCCTCACTGTTTTCCTCGGGCTTTTGGCCCAGTGAAAACAGAAGGTGGACGGGGACTCAGAGTAGTCGGGGTGCTGTGTGCGTGGTGTGAGTGAGAGCCCTGTGTCTGCCACCCGCTGTGGTCCGCACCCGGCCTACACAGCAAGGGCATCAGCAAGGGGGCGAGGGTGTGCTTTGTAAAGGCACTTCTGTTTTTGGAAGCTCCTGTGAACCGCAGGGCGCTCAGGTCCCTCCTGTGAGCCTTGTTTGCAGGTGGGACGAAGCGGATAAACATCCCGGGTGGAGGTGCTCTTGCTCCTTCGAAGGCCACACGAGTAGGTTTGCGGCTCAGGGGGAGCGGGCCTGCCGTGCAGGTGGCGTGGCGTCACCCGACTAAGCCCGTCTCCCACCGCAGTCCCGCCCCACGCAGAGATTCTGGAGCTCCTGCCGGGGGAGGGGCTGGGAGCAGGATCCAGTTAGTGCTGCAAGGTGCCTCCCCGACAGACACACCCTTGTCGGGAGCCAGGAGGATGTCGGGAGGGAGCTTAGCAGCTACTTTTGTGGCCCATCCCACGTTTAAAAGTTGCAGCAGTGTGAAGCGACTGCACCCTCGAAAGGGGGTGTGAATGTGTGATGGGTTCCCGGACCTGGTGGCAGGGTCGCTTCAGTAGCACTCGGCCCACGGGCGTCACAGACCAGCGGTGACTCGTCCCTGGCTACAGCCAGGTGCGGTAGATGCGGGCTCCGTCAGGACGCGGTTTCTGCTGGCTGTCAGGCTTCCCCGGGGAGGGGACCTGCGGGCCAGCCCTCGAAGCACGAGAAACACTCGTCCTAGGCCAGTGAGGCAGCACGCGGCTCCCCAAAGCTGGGGCCCGGAGGGGAGGCCAGTAGCCGGGAGAGGAAAGGAGGGTGGGGGCTCCCCATGTCCCGGCCTGGGGAGGCAGAGCCGCGTGTCGGAGCTTTTCCGTTACAGAAATGTTCAAAAACGTACCCGAAAGCTGGTAAGACAGTGAAATGGACTTTTTACTGCAACAAGACCCAGCCTTGTTTATTTGTGGCCGATCTCATCTCCATGTGCTCACCCAAGTTACTTTGGAGCTGCTCCTAGATCGGTCATTGGTCTGCGGACGCTCCATCGTGTGACTCGGAAAGATGGGAACTCGTTACTGTACACACGTGCACATGCTTTAAAAGGTCCGCTAACGTGATACAGGTGTGCCCGTTCGAATCAGGACACAGTAAGGTCCGCAGGTTGTGATTGGTTGGAAGTGCCCCTTGTCCCTTGGGATCGGAGGTCTCCTTTGCTCTGCCTGCCCAGTTTTGCCCAGTTTTGTTTCCGTGGTGATGTTGTTCATGGGGGAACCAAGGGGTTTGTCCTAGAGTTGGGGCTCTGCTGACTGTAGCTCCATTTAACATGTTTCTCTTTTTATTTATTTACTTAGTTAGTTTTAGGGAGAGGGGAAGGGAAGGAGAAGGGCAGGGAGAGAAACATCAGTGTGTGGTTGCCTCTTGTGTGACTCCCACCAGGGACCCGGCCCACAACCCAGGCATGTGCCCTGACTGGGAATCGAACTGGTGACCCTTTGCTCCTCAGGCCCGTGCTCAATCCACTGAGCCACAGCAGCCAGAGCCCCATTCAGCATGTTTCTTTGTCCCCCCATTTTCTTTACATTGATTCAGGTTTGTTTTTTCCCACGTTTGTACCGGACATTCACAGGCAGGGTGGTGTTGCTGTTAGGCAGCGGATCGCGTCCCGCTCTTCCGGGTATCTCCCTCGTTGCGATTTTGCGGACTCTTGGCGCCCAGCCCCCAGCCCCCAGCCCTGCGAGTTAAGCAGGGGCGCACGCCTCCTGCGTGTACCGGCTGGAACGCGTCTGTGCAGTGGAACTCCCCCTCATCAACCATTCTTTCCCTGGGGACAAGGCAAGGGGTAAAGCGGCGGAGGCTTTGCGGGCGGAGCGCCGTCAAGGAACGCGTGGGCTCCGCGCCGCGGCGGCAGCCTGGCCGTGGGAGTGACCGCCGTGAAGTCCTCGCTGGCGGTCTCGGGGACGGCGCGTGATGAGCTTGGAGTGAGCAGCTGCCGCGTGTTTAGCTGGGAAACGGCACTTCGTCGTCCTGTGTAGGGAGGAGGGCAGCGCGTGGGGAAGACGAGAGGAAGTAGAGGCTGTAGTTTCCATGGTGGTGGGCGCCGCGTAAGCAGCTGCCGGGTGCTGGCCTCGGCCGCCCGCACTCCGGCATCGGAGCACACAGAGAAGTCGGGCGTGGTCCTGCGCGGGGGCGACACACGTCCGTGAAGCACTCGCGTGTGTTTAGGAAAGCGCGTTGTTGAGTGCGCGCAGCCGGTCGGTGCCCAGTGGTTGCTGCTGCCGTCGTTGAAGGGTGATGCGGTGGAGGGAAGCTGAGCCAGGGAAGGCCCTGGAGAAGGCCGCCCTTGAGCCGGGCTCAGAGGGAGGTGGGGGAGTGCGGCGGAGGGAACAGCCTGAGCCGAGTTCCGGAAGCAGGAGTGCGGCGCTCAGGGCAGTCGGGACCCTCTGGTGCTTCCAGGTTCATCCCCGTGTGCGCAGGACAAAGCTGGGCAGGACGAGTGGGAAGAAGATTGCTAGAGATCATCTCAGAACTTAGAAAGGTCTTCTCCCCTAAGCTAAAGTGAAGCTATGTGAAAGGATTTACTAAAAAAGAGAGAGAGAGAGAGAATGGCTCAGGCAGGCTGAGGACTGTGGGCAGCTGCGCAGAGCCCGGCCCAGGCTGTGGGTGGGGACGCGAATGCAGAGCAGGCCCCTCGTCTGCGCTCTGGCGGAGACAGCACTGGCGACACGGAAGGAAGACAGACAAGGCTCTGCAAGGGAGCCGGTTAGACGGCGTTGTGCTGAAAGCCGCCTCCTGTGCACCTGTCCGCAGGGCTCTGCGGGCCACGTGTGGAGGGTCGCTCGCAGCCGTGCTGCGGTCCCCGTCGGGGAGCTGCTGTTTGCGGGTGTCCTCTCCTAGGTTACAGACACGCCACCCTCCTGGTGCTGGGACTTTTCCCAAGGCGCCCGCACAGTGGGTCTGCCGGCCCTCTTCCCTGATGCGGCGTCTAGAGAAAGATGGGTACCTGTGCTGTCAGCCGTGAGGGGGAAACGTGTTGGGAAGAACGGGGCGGGGTGGGGGGACGCGCCGGAACGTTACTGCAGCTTATCTCTGCGCAGGGAGTGGACGGGTGGGGCTTGAGGTGGAACAGAAGGGGTGTTTCAGGAGATTGGGGTGCAGAAGCATGGGAGAAGAGCTGCCTGGGGGACGCCGGGACGGGGGTGGGGGTGGAAACATCGGCGTGGTCTGGCTGGAGGTGCGGTCAGAAGCTGCACGCAGGGCCAGGATGGATCAGGGGCTCTGGTGAGCACTTTGGAAGGTGACTGTGACCTCGAACAGGCTAAGATAAGGGCTTACAAGGGAGAGAAAAAACCTGAATGTGGAGAAGAGTATTACAAAGAAGTTGTGTCTCTGAAACAGTGTTTTTGTCCTTTTCTCCTCAGGTTCAGATTCAGAACAAGAAGGTAGACATCTCCAAGGTCTCCTCCAAGTGCGGGTCCAAGGCCAACATCAAGCACAAGCCTGGTGAGTGTGTCCCTCTCAGCCACCGGGGTTTTGCCCTCTGTGTCTTTGTTGTTCCATAAAAATTCCAGGCCCCCCACCTGGGACAGAGCAGTGGGACGGCACAGCCCTCAGTCCCCGTCAGGGACTGGGTCTTGGGGCGCTGAGCCCTCCGCGGGGGGAGGGGCAGACGGTAAAGGCTGCCGTTCGCACGGGCCTCATCCTGAGGACAGGCTGCGCGCGTGCTACTGCTGGCCGAGGCCCGGGGAGAGGCGTGTCCCGGGGGCTCGCACCCGCTGAAGGGGCTGCGGAGAGTGGTCCGGGCACCCTCAGGTACCGGAGCAAAGGGCTTCCCCGGCAGCAGGGCGGCAGCCCCCAGCCCGGAGAGCTGGAGTTCGGGGTGGGCGTGTCTCAGGGGTCAGTCCCTGAGGACCAGTTAAGGTGAAGGCCAGTAAAACTCCCTCCCAGCAAAACTGCCCTCCGTGTCAGAATGTGTTCTCTTTAAAAAGGTGGGGACGCTGCAGCCCTGAGCTCTCCTTGCCCCTCTTTTGCCTGGCAAATCCGTTCTGGTGGGATACCTCCTTCGCTAGAGGCCCTGGGTGTCTCCAGGACCGGTGTTTGCTGGGGGCGGGGCTGAATCACCGGTGTTGCGGACACTGGGGGAATTCAGCAAGAAGCCAGGTGTTGAGGTTTGTGACAGGAGCTGAGAGGAGGTGGGAGAGTCGGAGACGCACTCAAAGGGGAGCCACTCTGGGGTGTGAGAGGGTAGGCCGGCCCTCCCCGCTGTGGCCTGTGCGCTGCAAACGTTGCCCAGCGTAGGGACTGCCTCCCCCAGGCCCCACCCACGGGCTCTGGGTCCTGGTGCCGGCCCAGCCCTTTCTGCCCGCAGGCCCCCGGCCCTCTGCCCTTCCTTCTTGTCGGTACAGTGTGATTTGGTCAAACTGCGCACACGGCTCACGTCTCCGTCCTGTCACTGTCAGTCGCTGGCTAGGTGGTGACTTCGGGGAAGTAACTTTTGCCCAGCATCCGTGCCGGTGGCTGTAGAACAGGGACCCTGTCCCCGATTCCCTGTCCCACCAGAGGGAGTGGCCACGTGCCCAGAGACCCAGAGGTTGGCAAGGCGCCCTGGGGGCTGTGCTCCGCGCTCCGGGCCTGTCCAGCCTGGTCAGCGGCTGCGTGGCTGTGGGCTGTAGGGGTGTGGGGTGACCTCCCCACGGAGAGATGGTCTCAGTCTGACTTGGAGAGAAGCAGCCATCTTGACAAGCATGCTCACCGCCCCCGCGTCACCCTCAGAGCCACCAGGAGTGGTCTCGGTCTCCCCAGTTCTGCATCGGGCCCTGGGCCAGTCCCCGGCCACACTGGGCTTCCTGTTCCCGGCCCCTGGCTTTGCTCGCAGGGCTGCTTCTCTGCCACCGACGCCTTCTCCGTTTCAGGTGGAGGGGATGTCAAGATTGAAAGTCAGAAGCTGAACTTCAAGGAGAAGGCCCAGGCGAAGGTGGGGTCCCTGGATAACGTGGGCCACCTGCCCGCGGGAGGTGCCGTGAAGGTAGCGAGTGGGTCTCCAGGGGGATGGAGCTGGGGGAGGGGGCGGGGTGTTCGGTGGGTTCTGGTCCCACCAAGTGGGCGCTGTCACCGCCCCTCAGTCTCTTCAGAGTCATGTTCCCGCGACACCATTGCTGTTTCCCTTTCATCCATCGTCAGTCCTGGGCGAGGCAGGAGAGGGGAAGAGACCCCGGCTGGAGACAGGGCCTCTTCGGAGAGCCGTGGCCTTCCTTACTGTCCGAGCTCATCTCGGCCACTTTCAGAGTGACTGGGGGCTGGGGCACAGGTCACCCCAAGGCGGTGTGGTCCGCACAGTACAGTTGTCCCCACCTGCCTCATGATGGAGGACTGGGTACATGCTCCGGGCCAGGCCCCACTCCAGGCCCGGGAGCAGAACAGGACGTTTTCCCACCAGTGACAGCGGGTGGGCCAGGCGTCCACCTGCCTCTGGAGGGACTGCCATGGAGAGCGCCGGCACGCTCGGGGGCAGAGCTGCCCCTCTCCAGACCGACTAGGTCTCCCCTCCTGCCCCCCCGCCCTCCCTCTGGCCTTCCCTGCCTCCCTCCTTCCACAGTCCTGTGACACGCTCTGTGTGCCCGGAGGCCGTCTGTCCTGTGTCCCATGTCGTTGGCGGGCTTCTGTGCCCAAGGGTAGCTGCAGGGGAAGGAGAGCAAGTATAGGGGACCCTCCGCTCGGCACCTGAGTGCCGTGGCCAGCCCAGCACAGCACAGCACAGCCCGTTCTTTGGTCCCACGTCCCCCCCACACCTTCCAGCGCCGATTTAGCCCCAGCCAGCCCCCGTGAGCATGCCAGGGTCCTGGCTCTGTCACGCCCGTGTCCCTGCCCCCACCACTGTCTGGTCTGTCTCTGTGGGGTGCTGTCTCAGCCGCAGTCACTTGTCCAGGGCTGTGGAGCAAGTGCGTGCAGACCAAGGGTCACACTTGGCCTTTCTGACCCTGTGTCTTGTGGGGGGTTTTAAATTCACCTTAGTGCCCTTTCTTTATCGTTTCTGGAATTGTTTTTCTAAGCCTAACCTGCCTGCGGCACCGTTGCTTCCCAACCAAGCTCAGACCTGCCATCAAGAGACAGCTCCTCAGGCCTGTCCTGTCGGCCTCAGTCGGGGGCCCGGTGCCTGTCACCTCAGAGAGGGTTCCCAAAGCCTTGCGCTTCAGAGGAGGCTCCCGGCGCTTCACTGACCGGGGCTGCGCTCCCCGCCCAGAGCCCGTCCCCTGCCCTGTGCCAGGCCGCCCGCCGTGGGTGGGGTGGGGTGGGGAGCGCCTGGCCTAGAGTGTGCAGATGACGCACCTTATTTAGAGGGGGCAGGGGCAGCAGGGTGGGGGCTGCGTGTAAACCCGTCACCATCACCCCATCCCACGCCCTCTCGGACTGACCCTGCACTGTCTCCCCCACTGTTTCATTGTAGACTGAGGGCGGTGGCAGCGAGGCCCCTCCGTGCCCGGGCCCCCCCGCTGGGGAGGAGCCGGCCATCCCCGAGGCAGTGCCCGAAGCTGGCGCCCCCACATCAGCCAGTGGCCTCAATGGCCACACCACCCTGGCAGGGGGTGGTGACCAAAGGGAGGCCCAGACCTTGGACTGCCAGATCCAGGAGACAAGTAAGTGGCTGGGCTTGGCCTAGGGGCCAGCCAGGGTCCCTGCCACTGGCTGCAAATTGAAACTCCTTTGTTTTTTGACTAGAGTGTGGCCTAAATTTTAACGAAGCAACCTTTTATTTTTCCAGGCATCTAATGATGACATTCTGGTCTCGTCTTCCGTCCCCTTTGTTGCCCCTCTTGTCTCCTTCGTTACCCTCTCCCTTCCCCCCTCCCGTGTCACTGCAGATTGAGACCTACAGGCTGACGTTCCGGGCAAACGCCAGGGCCCGCACCGACCACGGGGCCGACATTGTCTCTCGCCCCCCCCACTTTCTTGGCGGCCCCAGCTCAGGCACCCGGGCCCTTGGCTCCCTCCCCCGGGCGGCCCACTAGACCTGTGACCCCTTGGGTGCTGGGCAGCCCTCTAGCGCCCTC
>CM052544.1:4915394-4936726 GCA_028533065.1 Trachops cirrhosus
CCCCCCGTGCGGGTGGTGCCAGACGCCTCCTGCTGACCTGCCCCAAGTTAGCTAGGGGTCAGTGCTGCCCGTCCCCGCTGCCCCCCATACCTGCCTAGCTGCTGTCATTTTTTTCTTGTTTTATCCCCTTTTAAAAAAATAACCTAAAAACTGGTGGAGTAGTTTTGCAGGTCAAGTCATGTCTGAATGAAAGTCCTCAGTAGGTGTAAAAGGAAAAAGGGAGGGGAGACCGCGAGCCTCCAGGCAGGAGGTCAGGCGGGGGTGTGCGCGGGGCGGGGGTGTGTGGGGCGGGCCGGTGAGCAGGCAGAGCACGCCGGAGGCTGCTCAGAGTGCACTGGTTGTTCTGGCATTTTGCGTGTATGCTGCTTTTCTTTTCTAACCAAGAGGCTGGTTTTGGCATCTGTCTGTCTGTCTCATTCCTGGGATCTGGTGGGAGATACAAGGTCAGAGCTGGGAAGGTCCAAGTCCCCCAGGCCTGCAGGCCAAGGACACTCGAGGCCTCAGCTCCCAGGGAGCCCGAGACGTCCAGACCTCGTGTGGGTATTGTGGAATCAGGTCCGGAAATTTAAAAATAAAGGCACGAGACCGAGGCCATGCCCGTCCCTGATAGCCTGACTGGAGAGGAGAGGGAGGCGAGGCGAGCGAGGCCAGCCTGCGGAGGGGGTCCCGGCCAGGCCCGCGTTGGGGTGGCTGCAATGAGGAGAAATCCCGGGAATCATATTGACACGAAGATTCTTACTGCACTTGTATTTTTTGTATTAAAGTTTGCATGGTTTCTAATAAAGGATTAAAACCTACCGGTTTGTAGTGAAGTGGCCTGGGAGTCCTAGGGCTCCTCGCAGGAGCACTTTTCCCTGCCCCCCTGCCCCGTGCAGCCTCGCCCTCCCGCCCTCCGCTCCTGTCCCTCTGACAGGTGGGTCCCTGGAAGAAGCTTCAGATTGGACCTTGTAGGGGGAGGGCACCTGGGTGGGGCCGCTCTCCCATTTCTGGGGCAGTAGCATTTGCCGTGGAGAGGTTTGCTGCCACGTCCCCAGCTCCCAAGTGCGTACCAAGAAGTTGTTGGTCTTGGAGAGAAAGTGCTTCCAGAGCCAGACTGTCTCTAGAATGCACCAGTGCACAGGGAGATCAGGGCGCCCGTGGTTGTCAGCAAGAGGAAGGGGCAGGATGAAGCTGGGGAGAGGGAAGCCGTGGGGGCGGGGCCTGGGGGCACCCGCACCCCCTCCCTGTGTTAATCCACCATGAAGAGGCTGCGGCTGAGGCTGACGAGAGGCTCTGGCTTTCACTCAGCCAAGGGCCAGGGTGGGGCAGGTGCCCCGAGTGGGAGAGCTCTGGGTGGTCCGGCCACAGCTCCCTTGAAGGGTCCCACAAGCCAGGGGCTGAGGTGGCTGCCCTGACGGGAGGACCAGGGACCTGTGCGCTGTGCACTGCCCTGCAGCCATGTGTGTATGGGGGGACGATTCTGTACTGCCCGGTTTGCTTATGGCTCAGCCACTACCTATGTCCGTGATTCTGTTGTAACCATTTTAAGAGTAAATAAAGCTCGTGATGTCCCACCACGCAGGCCCTGTCTCCTGTCTGTCCTGGTTTGTCTCCACCACGCTGCCCACCCCCAACACTGAGGGGCGGGTGTGCACTGGGCAGTCTTAACTGCCACAGTCCCCATCTGTGGGCACGGGGACACAACCTGCAGGGCTGGCCAGAGGAGCCTGGCTGCTGAGGGACTTCCTCCTTCACCTGGGCTGGGCGGTGGCAGCCAGACCAGACCACAGCCCCAGGAAGATGCTGCTCGACACTCGAGTCCCGACCTGCAAGGACAGTGACCACTGTGACAGGCCACCCGTGGTACCTCTAGGAGCAGCTGTGACAGACTGGGCTGGCCCAACAGTGCAAGCTGGCTAACAGCACTGGTGGTTAAGTTCTCGAGGGTGGGTTCCAACCTGCTTCCACCAAAGACCTCGGGTCGCAGCCTGTGCCCCACCCCTCCGCCTTCACGCCTTCGGTCTGGGGACCCACGGCCCACCGTCGAGGGTGCTGAGGCCCCGAGAGAGGAGCCCCCAGCGGATAGCGATGCTCACAAGGGATAAATAGAACTTTATTTTAAATAAACATTTGCACTCTGTACACAGCCCCGGCGGAGGCAGGGCTCAGTCGTCAGCGGACTTGCGCACGTCGAAGCTGCCGCAGGGCCCACGCAGCAGCTCCGCCAGCAAGGCCAGCAGCTGCCCGTGCTCCTGCTGCACCTCGAGGGGCAGGGCGGCCAGCTCGCTGCGCAGGCTCCGCTCCACCATGCGGCCCAGGGCCCGGCGCAGCTCCCTCAGCAGCCGCACGGTGCGGGAGTCACCCTCCAACCTCAACAGGTCACTGTCACTCAGTGAGATGGTGGCCCGGCGCCCGTCGTCTGGGGGAAAGGAGAGGGTGGGGGCCGGGTGAGGCCAGGCCAGCCCACGTGGAGCAGGGCGCGGGGTGGGGGGTCTGCAGGTACCCACCACGGATGTGGACGTCCCCGTCAGTCATGAGCAGCACAGCTAGTGGGTGCACCTGGGAGGAGTCCCGGACGAAGACGCTCCCGTTGGACTTGACGGCCATGAAATACGTCAGCCATCGGCTCCGTAGCCTCGTGGCCTCCCTGGGGAACAAGGGGCTGGGTGAGGCCACCCTTCTGGCCCATCCTAGTGGCCCTGCCCAGCCTTGCCCGTCCCCCACCTGTTAATGGTCGATTTGTGCAGCAAGATGTTGCCTGATTTGGTCCTGTACGTGACACTGTTGGGCTTGAACTTGCCCTGCCGGGTCACCTTGCCCTGCCTCACCTGCAGGGGTGATGGGAAAGGAGGCTGGGCTAAGCGAGGAGCCGGGGGTGGGGAAGGGAGCTGGGCCCAGCCCGCCGCCCCCAGAGGCAGCACCTGGATGAGGTTGGGGTAGAGCCCGGCCATCAGCACGCCCTTCACCAGCTCTTCCTCCCCGCTGTACTCGTTGCACTGGGCCGAGGCCAGCGTGCAGTCCGCGGGCTTCCCCACCAGGAAAGCCTCGTAGATGTTCTCAGAGAACTGCTTGATGAGTCCTGGGGAGGCAGAGTCGGGTGCCCCTGAAGCCCAGTGTGGGCGGGAGGGGCGAGGGGCTGCAGACCCGGCGCGGGGCCCCTCTCACCGTGGATGAAGCGCAGGCTGGGTGCGTAGAGCAGGTTCTCCTCCAGGTAGTTCTCCCGGGAGCTGCGGTCCTGCCAGCGCAGCACCTCCTCCCAGCCGGCGACAGCCCGCACGAAGGCCAGGTGGTCGCTGCCGCTGTCCTGGCTCAAGAGTGCCTTCACCTGGGGGGCGGGCAGGAGTGTCACAAGGAGAGGCTACGACAGGCCACCTCAGGACAGGAGGTGGTGAAGGGCTGCGGGGGAGGGCCGGGAGGCGAGGCTGGTCTGACCTTGTCCACCTCCGCTCGGTTCTGCAGGCTGCTGCTGAAGGGGTCCCGGGTGAGGCAGGAAACGACCACTAGCAGCGGGTGCAGGCAGCGGAAGATGGCGGCCAGCACTATGGCCTTGGCCAGCCGGGGGTCAGTGGAGATGTGGGCCAGGCGCTGTCCCAGAGTGGTCAGGTACTCCCGCTGGTCCAGCACCCCTGCAACAGCTCCGCTGTCAGGCCCACCCTCGCCGGCCACTCTGCAGCCCAGCCCGGACCTACCCACTCACCGATCTCCTGGAGCAAGATCACAGCCTCATCCACTGCCTTAATGTTCGGGCTGTCCACGGCCTTGGAGAGGAACTCCACGGCCTGCAGCGAGGACACAGCAGAGCCCCCACCCCGTGAGCCTGTGTCCCACCCGCCCCTCCCGAGGCCAGCCCGCCGCGCCGCGCCCTGGCGCACCGTCTTCTCGGGCATGTGGATCTTGGCTTGCAGCACCAGGTTCTCGAGGGGCGTGCGTAGGATCTCTGGCACTTGAAACGGGACCATTTTCTCCAGGCGGCTCCGTGGGAACAGGTGGTAGGCAAAGCCCGACTGGCAGCGGCCCGCCCGGCCCCGGCGCTGGATCACGTTGGCTCGTGACACCCACACGGTCTCCAGGCAGGACACCTGGGGGAGGGGCAGGCGAGCAGTGACTCGGGTGCCACAGGCCTTCCTCAGTGCTGCCCCGTGCCTGGCCGCCCCCTCCCCTAACCCTCGATAGCTCCCCCGCCCCTAACGGGCACTGGGGACCCCAGAGCGTGGCCTTCTCCAGACACACACAGCAGGCCCAGGGCTGACCCTGACCGGGGCCAGGGCCGCCCAGAACCTGGAGCTGCTCGCCGGGGGCTGGCGGGCCGGGGGTGGGGCCACCTTGGTCTTCAGGTCGTAGCGCTCCTCCTTGTGCAGCCCGCTGTCCACCACGTGCACGATGTCGTTGATGGTGATGGAGGTCTCGGCGATGTTGGTGGCCAAGACCACCTTGCGCACCCCGACTGGCGGCTGCTGGAATATGGCCTTCTGGTCCATCATGGGGATGTTGGAGTGCACTGGGGGCAGCAAGCACGCACCGGTTACAGGCAGGGACTCGCGCCCATTTCACGGGCGTGAGGCCCGGGCCCGAGTGCCCGGGAAAGGCGGCAGAGCCAGCAAGGACTGCAGTGCGGTCAGAAGCCCTGGCCTCGACAGTCCCAGTTGGGTCACGCCCCCGGACAGAGGGCGAGAGGCACCTGGGGGCCGTGCGGCCGGCGCACGGCTCTCACCTGGCAGGATGAGGTACTTGCTCTCGTGCATGCCCAGGGCCTCCTGCAGGCGCTGCTGCACCCCTTTGATCTCCTGCCAGCCAGGCAGGAAGCAGAGGATCCCGCCTGGAAAGGAACCCGCAGGCCTGAGTGGTGGCTCCCGGCACACGGGGTCAGGGTGCGCACAGGGCAGGGGGAAGCACCCACCTGGCTCCCCTCGAGCATCTATGTGCAGAACCAGGTCGGTCACGAGGTCCAAATCGAGTGCGCATTCGTCCTCAGACTAGGGTGGGGGGGGAGAGGCCACGGTCACAGCCCCAGGGCGGGGGACTCAGGCCGAGGCACCTGACACGTCACCTGCAACCCTCACCACACCCTACCACGGAGGCCCCGTCGTTCTGTTTCTACGGAGAAAGTCGAGGCTCGGGACAGGTAACTCACCACAGGCCACCAGGCCACGGGGACAGAGAGGAGAGGCGGAGAGCCCTGGGTGGGATGAAGTGGGCGCGTCCGCTCACCTCGTGGTGCCGGTGCCGGTGCGGGTACTGGTGCTTGCCCAGCTTGGCCAGGATGTCCTCCAGGTAGTGCTCCTTGACGGGGTACATGAAGCCAGGCACCTTGATGACAGGGCAGCCGCCGAAGTAGCGGGAGAAGCGCTCGTTGTCACCCGTGGCGCTCATGAGCACCAGCCGCAGGGCCGGGTTGAGCCGCTGCAGGCCCTTGAGCAGGATCAGCAGGAAGTCCGTGTTCACGTCCCGCTCGTGCACCTCGTCCACGATCACGTGGCTCACCCCCTCCAGGCTGGGGTTGCTCTGCAGCTTCCGCAGCAGGATGCCCACCGTGCAGAAGAGCAGGGCCCCGCCTCGGGCCGGGGGCTTGCTTTCCAGCCGCACCTGGAAGCCCACGTTCCGGCGCAGGGTGGGGCCCAGTTCGTGGCCGACCCGCTGCGCCACAGACACGGCCGAGATGCGGCGTGGCTGGGTGATGATCACGTTGCAGCGGGCGCCGCGCCCCTCGGTCACATAGCGCTCCAGCAGCAGCTGGGGGATGCGCGTGGTCTTCCCACAGCCCGTGTCCCCGGAGATGACCACCACCGGGTGCTGCTCAATGGCATTGAGGATGGTGTCCCGATGCGGGTCCACGGGGAGCTGGGGGGCTTCCTGCCAGATGGGCCCTCGCCGCCGCCACAGCTCTAGCAGGCTCTGGCTCAGGCGCACCTCCTCTGCTTCCGACAGGGGCGTGTAGGGCTTGCCTGTGATGGGGTCACTCAGGGGCCCGGAGTCCTTCCCCAAGGGCAAGATGTCATCACTCTGCAGCCGGAGCTCTGGGGAGATCCATGAATTGTCCACAGGGTACTGGGGAACAGGGGAGGCAAGCAACGTGATCAGAGAAAAATCCCTTCTTCCTCACTCGCACCCAGTCCCTCTCCACGTGATTCACGGTTTGCACACTGTGGCCCAGCCCCTGGGCAGATGACTTCAGTCCGTGACAGCCCTAGGGGACGCTCATGAGCAAGGCTGGGCTGCTGGGGGCAAAGGTGCTCCCAGGCTCCATTCCCAGTCCGGAAACGGGGAGGTCCCACTGCCCGCTGCAGGTGGGAGCGTTCAGTCTGGAGAAGGCGGGCGGATGGGGGCGGGGCGAGAAGGGCTCTCTTACATGGTTCAGGAAGGTCTCTATCTTGCGGAGGATGGTCTCAGGCACCTGGATGGTACATGGCCGGCGCTGGGTCTCACCCAGCTCACGCAGGGAGGCCAGGTTGTACATGGCGTGGGTGAGTGGCTCGTTGTTCCGGTCCACCAGGCCCAAGCTCTGCAGAGGGACATGTGCGGGTCAGAGTAGGCCCCCGCCTGCCTGGAACCCGCCCAGGCGGGCTCAGGAGCTCCAGAGAGATGTCATGCAGAGCAACCCCTTTTGGCTGACATGATGCAGGAGGAAAGGTAAGCTAGGAACCGGGAAAAGGTCAATCACCAAAAAAAAAAAGGAGAGAAGTAGTTAAAAGTCAAGAGCAAGCCCTGCCATGTCTGAGCAGGACAGCCTCACACCTGCCCAGGAAGGGGGTCCCGCTGAGAAACGTCTCCCTGTGCAGCTGGAGTGCCCTCTCCAACCCGATCTCACCTCCAGGAATTCCCAGCAAAGATCTGAGCATAGGTGAGCCCCCTAATGCACCTATTCCGGGGACCCCGTCCTCCAAGGTACATGGAATTTCTATTCACATGACCTGATAAAATAAGCCACTGGAAGGGAAATGCATCCTAATTCCCCACGTGCCCTAAGCCACCCGACTAGACAGAAAACGTGGCATTCCCCACCTCGGGCAAGTGCACCAACCAGCCAGTCCCTCTTCCTCCCATCTGTGTTCCCATCACCTGTAACGTCTGCATTCTGCTCTCCCTCCAAAGCCCAGATCACACAGTGCCTCCTCCAAGAAGTTCAGCCCGAGGACCCAACCCCTCCCCCGGCTGCCCGGCAGAGCTCAGGGCACCCAGTGTCTGGGGCGGACGTGGGAAGAGCCAAAACGGCCTCCGGTGCAGGACGCTGCCGCCCCCCCCAACCCCGCAGGGCTGCAGTTCACCCGAGGCTCCTCTGCTGTCCCAACGCGGCTGCCCCCTGGAAGCCGCTCCTTCCCGAGACGGGACCCCACCCGCTGGGAGGCTTCTGCTCCCAGGGCCGTGCCTGTCAGGCTACAAGACTTCCTCCAAGTTCTCCCAGTGAGCCCCGGTCCCGCTGCAGGTAACACGTCCCCATCCCCTTCCCATTTGCCAAGCTCTCGTTACCTCTCACCACCGGCCGTATCTATATCGGTTCTCAGAGCCAAACACGCACCAAAGGCGTCCCCAGCCGTTCAGAGTGAAGCGGGGCCTCTTTCCTGTCTTGTCCTGCAGTTAACCCTCTCCTGACGTGGGTCCAAGTCACTCACGTCCCAGGCAGTCACGACAGACACCAACCCCGCTGCTGGCGCAGCCGCTGACCTCACAGCCCCTTCGAGGGACGCCCGCAGAGGCCACACTGCCCCGCCCTGACGCGGGTGGCCCCGTCCGCCTTCGCCCCGGACGAATGTCGTCTCGTTCATTTTGGTCACACAGCCCAGGCACTCGAGACCCTTCTAGGCACCCAGTCCGCCACTCGCCACGGGCACCACTCCTCCAGCCTCACGCCACCCAGGACAAGGGGCGTCTCCCGCCCCTGCATGCAGGCTCTGGCCAACGGTGGCCAACAGACTGAGCTGGCAGCCCTTCCACAGGGACCGTGGGGAGTCCTACAAGCAGCGCCACACGACCCGACAAGGTCGGGATACCCGGGACCTGGGCGTCCCAGCCAAAGCCCTGGCACGGCGGCTGTTACTTCCTGGGAGAGTGGGCCAGTTTGCCAAGGGTCACAGGAAGCTACGGGACATCTCCCGTTCACACCAGGGCCCCTCCTGGACTCACCTTCAGCTTCTTGCAGGCCAAGGCCGCTGCCTTGTTCTCAGCCTCTGCTTTGCGGCGCCCTTTGGCAACAAAGGTCATGGGACAGGGCCAGAGCAGGGTGAGGGTGGACAGCTTCGTCTTGGTGCCCACGGTGTGGAACTGCATGAGGTTCTACAGGGAAGGCGGGCAGGCGGTCACGGAAAGGCAGAGAGGGCAAACGCACGGCACGGCCACGGTGCCGAGAAACGCGGCCACGGAGGCCGCCCAGCTCGGCCCCCGGGGGGGCGGGCCCCTCGGCCCCTCCTCCTGAGCCCCGGCTTCCCAGCTGAGGACGCGTCTGGGCCACGCCACTCTCCGCCCTCTCGGCACCTTCAAGGCAAACAGGTGTGGTGGCAGCTGGGGGCGGAGGCCGTTGCGTGTGCTCAACCGGGCACGTCCTGGGGGCCAGAAAGGCCTGGAGACCAGCCCTGCCTGCCCACAGCCCCTCGCCGGCAGCAGAGACGGGGCTCGCACCTCAGCACGACGGCCGCCCTCCGGCCCTGCCGGCCACGCACGAGCAGGTACGGGCCTCCCGCCCCCGCGGTCCCCAGCCCGAGACCTGAGCTGCTGTGTGACTTCCGGTGTGTCCCCGCGGCTCCACCCTCCCACGCACCTCTCGCTCCCCTGCAGCCCGGTCTTGAGGAAAGCCGGACGCAGCCCAGCCAGCTCCCCACCCGCGCGCCCCCGGAGCCCCCGCTCACCTTCGCGGTGGAGGACGAGGTCGCTATCTGAATCACCTTGGCCAGAAGGTTCTTGGGAAGTGGAAACTGGGTCAGAGCCCTGACAGCACTGTCATCGTCTGTCATTTCAAGGGAACCCCCCCTGGGAGAACCAAAAGTGTAGGTGAAAAAGCTCTCCCTCCCCACAGGGCCCATTCCCCTCGGGCTCTGTGGGCGCTGGGCGGTCGCGGCAGGCAGCCAGGAGGCATGACAAGACGGCAGGCGGGGGTCTCTGCTGGCCTGTGACCCTCTCGGGCACGCGGCATGGCCGACCCTCCCTCCGCTCCGCCCCCAACACCGGAGGGCGGGGGCAGGCAGAGTGGTCGCTGGGCCTCTCGGGGACCCAGGGCGCGCTGGACGGAAGGGCCGTGCTGACGGCACGCAGACGCACGGGGCGGGGCCCTCCCTTCTCAGAGGGGGCTCCCAGGGACCACCCCCCTCGCTGCCACGTCCCAGTGCGGCCCCCCTCCCCGCCTCCCGCTGCACCTGAGGGGCGTGTGGGAGTCCTGCTGGGTCATGGACAGGAAGTCAGTAACGTCGATGGTCCCCTCTTCTAGCTCTTCCTCCTCCTCATCTTCTTCCTCTCGGCCCAAGGCGCGGGACAGGCCCCCGGGCGCCCCCGGCCGGATGCTCTCGGGATTCAGCTGCCGCCAGGAAGTGGGGGGCATGGCGGGCTCCGGGCGCCACCAGCTATCGGCGGGGGAGCCGAAGCGGTCGGCTAGCACGCGGTACTTGGCTGCGTCGAACAGCTCATTCCGGGGACCCAGCAGACCCCAGCCCTGGGGGGAGAGGGGCGCTGTAAGGGTCCACGCCGCCCTCACACCTCCGCCTGCCCGGAACCTGCCTGGGTACTTCCCGAGTCCCTCGTGTAGGAGCCCCCCGCCCACCCGCCTCAGCCCCCGGTCCGGAACTGGCACAGAGAGAACAGTAAAATGTCCATCTTTGACAGATGAGAAGTACAAGGGAAATTCTTATACTTACTGGACAAAAGGCGACAGAAAAAACCCCAAACCCCACATCGCTAAGTGACCTAGGCAGCCGCAGTGGCTGGCGATTCGAACCCCGGCAGCCCACACTGTGAAACGGGTCCCCTCCTGCCACCAGGGCCCTGTGCTCCGAGGGGCACGCAGTGGACACGGCTCCCCACAGCGACAAGGAGCGTGGGGGCACCGGCGTCACAGAACAGGATGGACACCGGGGCGAAGGGACGGAGGTTCTTGCCTCAGGAGAAGTAAAGAAGAACCCTATACTGGAAACATGTTCTAGAAAGAACCTGTAACATTTTTAAAGCCATTTATACAAAAACGTCATTTTAGGCTGTATCACAGCATCATCGCTTTCTAGAGAAACTACCGGAGAGAGCCCTGCTGAGGGAGGACAGGTGACGCCCGGTCCCCGCGCCCAGAAGGCTCCGAATCTACGCGGCAGAACAGTGATGCAGGTGACCAGATCTAAGGAGCTAAAATGTGAGGGAGAAGCTAAAACGAGGAGCAGAGCGCGCAAAACGCACAGGCTCAGGCAGCTCACTCTGGGAGCGGTGATGACAACACGGCAGCGCGCAGACGTGTCAAGTGGGTTTCTGACACCAGGGCCACGTGATGAGGGACAGCAGGTGCCACAGCCCAGGCACCCTCTACAGACGGGCTCCTGCCCCACCTGACGCAGGACGAGCTGAGCAGGGACCACACCCTTCCTTCCTTCGTAAACTCCTAGGTTTCGGAGACCACTGACCAGCCGCACACCCCGGCCCGGGCAGACGGCCTTCCTGCAGGACGCGCCCGCTGCAGCGCTTGGGAGCAAGGTGCGCCCCTCCTCCCAGCGCCTGCACCCCCGGGCAGCAGAACCGCGCATGAGCACAACGCTTACGCTTAGCAAATAAACGCGTCTGGTTTGGGGGGCGGGGGGAGCTGAAGAACTGCAGGCGCAGATATTCAGGGGGAAACGCTATGACTCAACGACAAAAATCCAAACATTCCAAACAGGCAAAGGACTTGACGTTTCTCCAAAGAAGCTCAACGTCAGTAGTCACCGGGGAAATGCAAACCAAACCGTTGCTGAGATGTCACCTCGCACCCATCGGAGAGGCTGCTGCCACAAAGAGGGACGAGAAACAGGCCTTGGGGAGGGTGTGCGGAAGTCGCAACCGTGCACGTTGCTGGTGACGACGTAAAATGGTGCAGCCACAGGGAAAGGTACTCGGTTTCTCAAAAAGTCAGGGGCAGAGCCACCACGTGACCCAGCAGCGGCAGCTGTGAGAGGTACGTAGCAGGGTCTCGAAGAGACACGTGCACGTGGTGCTCAAAGCATCGGTGTTCGCAGTAGCCAAAAGGTGGAAGCAACCCAGGCGTCCGCCGACGGCTGAACAGACCCAGGAGACCCGGTCCACCCGCACGGTGGGCCACCCAGCCTCCCGGAGGAGGGCAGCCGCCGCACGCTGCCCCGTGCACGGCACGCACCCTGAAGACATCACGCTGAGTGAAACGGGCCAGGCGCAGAAAGACAAGTGCCGTGTGATCCCACTTATGAGAGTTACTCAGAGCAGTCAGGTTCCCAGGGACAGCAAGAATGCTGGCTGCCAGGGGCTGCGGGTGGGGCGGGGCTGGGGGCCGATCGCTGTGCAACGGGTGCAGAGTTTCAGTTTCGCAGAGAGAAAAAAGTCCTGGAGATCGGGTGCACCACAGTGCGACCGTGCTGGATGTTATGGCCCTGCACCCTTTCGAAGGGCTGAGGCGGTAAATTTGAAAGGTTGGGTGCTCTACCACAATTAAACACACAACGGAAAAAAAGATGCGAGCATGGGCAGGGAGCAGAGAAATGGCCGAGGAGCAATGTGACCGTGACCTGCAGCTCCCAGGCAGTGTTTAAAGCACCTTCAAACACCCAGAGAGGGAAGAGTTCTTTTCCAAGCTCGACAGCAGTGACAGCAACCCACGGCCAGCCCCTGAGAAGTGAGAGAAGCAACCACCATGCTTGCGCTGTGAGCAAGAGAGGACTGCCTGGCTACATGGGAAACCCACATGGAACAGCGGGGAAGGAAAACGAAACCCAAGTGGAAGCGCATTCAGGGCGCTGGACACAGGGAGTGGTTTTCATACAGGGGCTCCTCTTGGCGGTTCCTGAAACCCCAGGAAGGCTAAACGGCAGGAGGGGAACCACGAGGCTGGGAGGGCTCAGGACAGCTGAGTGGGGGGCGCCCCTCGACCTCTCCCTGAGCGACCACCACAGCGAGGGGCTGGAGGTTTCCCAGGAAGAAGTCGCCTGGGGAGGGTCACCTTGAACAGCTGGCAGGCCGCGGCTGCAGCCTGCCGCTCGGCGTCGATCTTCTTGCTGCCATAGCCTTCTACCTCCACGCTCTTGGGCCACTTTATGTGGAGGGTGACTTTCTGGGGAAGAGAAGAGAGGATCAGGACCTGTGCCTCCCCACATGGCCAAGTCGCCGCAATCACAGGGAGAATCGAGAGCGCAGTGTGGGCCTCCTGGCAGCAGAGCTGAGCGCAGGACGGAGCCCACCTGTCATTACTGCCGCAGACGGCCCTCACTCTCCCATCCTCGGGCCCTCCGTCCCACCTCGAGTTGTTTTGCTTCTTCAAAGTGCCATGTTCTAGCCAGAGGGCACGGTGGAACCCATCTTTAACGTTAAAAATCTTCGTTCAGAATGGTTTGCCTGCACGCTTCCGTGGGTCCCAGGGCCTACAAGACTCCAGAAGCAGGATTCCATCATCAACCTCCGCCCTCCGCGGGGACCAGACCAGGGGCCAGGCCAGAGGCCTGTGCTGCTCGTGGGCGTGCCTGCCTGCCTGCCTCGCCTCCCCTGCGCTCCCGTTCCCTATTCTGGGCGCCTCCTCAGGCCTAGCTGTGCCCTGAAAGTGTCTGCTCTGACAGTTTTCACCTCAGAAACGGCCTCTTTGGCAGAGAAGTCTGAGGGAGAAACGGGCAGCCAGCCTCCGCCCCGAGAGTCGGACCGACACCCCCCACCCGCGGCGAGTTACCTTTTTCTTCGGTCCGTTCGTGTGCACGTAGACCAGCTTGTCTTTTGCGTGTGAGATGCCAAGGGCTCTTCCAATCACACTGTTGAGAAGGTTTTTGGGCTGTGGGAATTCTTTTAATAGGTCCCTAGAAGCTAAGAAAATAAGAATAAAGGTATTACAGCTGTTCTTTCTCTTAAAAAAAAAAAACAAAAACAAAAAAACCTCCATGGTGCGTGTGTCAGGGCGACCCTGGGCTGGACACCCAGGGTGTGGGCTCACGACCCCGACCACCCAGGAGCATCTCAGCAAAGGAGAGACGGCTTCAGGGTGTGCCAGGGAAAGGGGGCGGGGCTAGACCTGCTTGCAGGGCCCTGTCCCGAAGGAGAGGGGCCAATGACCTGCACGCCACAGCGGGGAACCAGCCGGCATCCTCTTCCCACCCAAGCTCCTGACTGAATGCGTCAGCTACAGGAGCCTGGATGGCAACAAGCCCCTATTCCGATGTCTGGAAGGAGGCACGAGGCAAAACCACGAAACAAAAATCCACCACACACACGAAGTGGAGATCGAGACGATGGCAGGCCCCGCCTCAAATAAAAAGGGGGACTGGCCTCAGTGTCTGAGGCTCAATCCCGGGCCCCAGCCCTCCTGCACCCCAGCACCCTGCAGAAGGCCTGCCTAGAACCAGATTACATGTAGGGACGCTGAGCAGACACCTCTGGAGCTGAGACACAGAGGTGGGTTGTCTCGTCCCCGCATTCACCGGAGAAGTGGCGGCAGGAGGCCTCAGACACTGTGAGAGATGCCTCACTTTTTTCACTTGGATTAATCCAAGAGCATGCAGGAGAGAGCCGTGCAGCTAGAGGCAGCCGGCGCCAGACACAGGGCTCAGCCAGACCACGAAGAAGGCCGCTGGGAGTGGCAACAAGTGGAAGAGCTCCAAAGCGTGAGAGTGGCCCGTCCAGAAAACCTCGGTCAGAGGCTGGCAGCGGAGATGGGAAGCCGGTTCGTTCTCCGCCCACAGTCTCTGGCCACTGAGTTAGTGGCCCAGTGTAAAGTTAGTTACACTGAACTTTAAACTAGCTCCAAAAAGGGGCATATGCACGCAGCCGCACCTGCATGAATCGATCATAAGTCGCCTGGGGAGATTTTCACAGCACGGGACAGACGCCCTGATCCCTGCAGGGCACCTGAGAATGGTGGCCATTTGGGGGATGGCCCTGTACTTTGCAAAGCTCCTCCAGGAGTGCTGATGCAACCCCGCTGCCTGGGTTAAGACTGCTTCCTTGGGGCAGCGTCCTGTATCACCTGGCCAAGAGGGAGGATTCTGTCTGGCTCTGGCTCCCTCTAAACCACACCTTGTAAAGCAACCAAGAGTCAAGCGGTGAAAACTACTATCTAAATAGACTCAAAAGGCTTTGATCCCACAGAGAGACCCACCATCAAGGGGCCCCTAGACCTAGAGAGTGCACCCAGATGTGCGCCACTGGCCCCTCCTACTATACAGGGCAGGCAGAGGCCAGCTGTCTCCATCCGTCCTGGATGGGCAGCCCTGCTCTCAGCAGTTTTGTTCCCCGCACTTTCCAGGAGGCACAGCGCTGGGCTCCATTAGAACAATCGTTCTGTCTCTATTTGGGATCCTGAATTCCCAGGTATATTTCGCGCTGTTTTCCACATCCATAGGATGCACTTACCCTTAAAACTCTAAGTCTAACCATTGATCACCCATCCCTGGACGTTTACCTGTGTTCTCCCACTCCCTCCAGGTCCCCCACCTCTCACCTGTTCTCGCCAGGTGCAGGCGCTGCGGTCCCACAACCTCTGCGCTGGGGGTCCATTTGGGTCTATGCCACACTGAGCTTTGCAACAGCAGGCTGCGGCCCGCCAGCGGGTGGCGGTCTCGGCCGCTATCGGAGAGGGGGCCCAACCCCCCCAGACCCGACCCCTACCCGCGCCCCTAGCTCTGCCTTCCCCAGGAGTCAAGGGCGTCGCGGCCCGGCCGCCCTCGCCACTGCCCTCACCGTTCACCATGCTTCCGTCGCCTTCCCCGGGCCCGCAGGTGGCCACCCCGGCCTCGGCCTCGGAGGCCTCCTTGGTGCCGTCGGGGTGGGCGCAGCCTGAGGCGAAGCCGCGCGAGCGTCGCTGTCGCCCGATGGCACGGGGAACCGGCGGCCGCAGGCTCGGAGACACGCCGGCGGCCAGCGCCATGAACCTCCTGGCGGCCGCCATCGCGCTCCCGCCGGCCCCCGCGGGCCCGGAACAGCTTGGCGGGCGCGGCGGCCCGCGCGCCCCCTGCCGGCCGGGCTGACCCGGGGCGGAGCCGAGCAGCCCAGGGCCTCCCGCTCCCGGGCTCCCCCGCTCCGGTCTACCCGTGGGCCCCGGGCTCGGACCCTGCCGAAATCACTCCCACAGACTCGTCATCGGAATCTGCGGCTGGAAGAGGGAATGAGATTTTCTGGGAAACGGTGCAGGCCTCAGCTCAACATTCCCCGGAGGAAACGAAACCTCTCCCGAGCCCCGGCAGCTTGGCTTGCCCCCCAGCCGCCAGAATCGCTCGACTGGGGCACGCGTCTCACAGAATGGCTTACAGAGTAAACCCGGGGAGAGCCCGGAGCCGGGACCGGGAAGGCCTCTCGGACATCAGCAGTCCACACCTGTTCCCCAAGGCTGGAGTCAGAGGCGAAAAGTACCCGGCTCCGGCACTGTGCCCAAAACCGAGCTGGTCCAGCGAGAGTCTGAAGCTGCCCTCCCTCGTTTGTTTGAAAGCCAGATGGGATCCTGTTTCCAAGCTACTACACCTGGGCTCTGGCCAGGCTCATGCCTCTCCTGCCGGTTCCGGCGCTGAGCAGCAGGGTTTGGGTCAGCTGCGAATCAGGCTGAATGAAGCCGCAGGCGGGGCAGGGACCAGGACAGCAAGGGGCCCTCCGTCTTGGAAGGTCTTGGAAGGTATCGGTGGGAGGTGGGCAGTGCAGTTGGGGGCAAGCTGGCAGGGAGGGTTTTGTTTGCTGCTGTTTTTTAATTCTGGATCTCACACTGGTGATCCCCTGGAGAGTTCATTAAAACCTTGCTAGGAGTCACCCCCAGTTTCTTATTCATTAGGTCTGGAGTAGGGCCTGAAAACCTGCATTTTTAAAAAGTTCCCAACACGGAGAGCTGCTGGCCCAGGGCAGGAACATGGGATTTGAGTGCTGATACTTGGCCTTAGTGCCAACCCGACCACGAGCCAGCTGTGAACCTTGGGCAATGTCGTCGATTGGGGACATCAGGACAAACGTGCTCCGCTCACTTGGCCGGGCTGCGGTTAGGATACAATGGGCGTGCGTGGAAGGCAGCTCTGCAGAGTGGTCTGTCAGAGAAGACCCTGCCCTCTGCGGTCCGAGACAAACGGGACGGGTCCCTCAGAGCCAGACCCAGGGCGGGATGGGGCAGGTTCCACTCCAGCTCCGCCACTCCCTCCTCAGTGGGAGTTTACTAGGAGAGGGGCAGGAGGAAAGGGCCTTGGCAGCGATGGTCTGGCCTCACGAGGGGACACCCTGTCTGCATCAAGCCCCCTACCCCGATCATCCGCATTGGGAGGGCAAGACCCTTGGAGCACAACATGATTCTCCAACGGCTTTGAATTTGGCCAGGCGGCATTTTTATTTGCCAAAAGCTGAGACACCCACCCAACTTCAGTAGTTTTTAAGGGTCATTAGCAGCCCGAATTCCCTCAAAAGAATCCAGCTTACCAAGTCTGCTTGTGGCAGCAGGGGCTGGAGGCAAACTTTGAAAACTGTGGTGCCTGAAAGCTGAAGGAGACAACGGCCTAGACAGAAGACCCCGCCTGGAAAGCGGGGCCTGGGCCCGTCCGGCGCCCCAGGAAGCCCCTCGAGCAGCGCCCCGCTCGGACAGCCACCTGGCAGCTACAGCAGAAACGCCGAGGCTGCGCGGCTCTGCTCCCAAGGGGACGCAGGTTCCAAAGCGGAGGGACTGGCCACCAGTTGTTGATTGTTCAAGCTGGGTAACAGGTGCGTGGGGTTCATTACGCTATTTTCTCGGTTTCAGAAAACATTTCAAACAGATGTTTGAAATTTTATTTTTTAAAGAAAGCATCAACCAACTAGTCGGTTCCTAGGGAGCTCCCTGTCCCCTTTTCCTGTTTCACTTACTTCACCTGGGCTCTAACTGGAGTCGCCTTCAGCGAAGATCTCACCTCTGCAAACCTCACTGCCTCTTATAAGAAGAGGGCAGCTCTTAGACCAGCTCTCGGGAGCCTTCTGGGTCTGTGATCTTCTCCCCCTTGGTCTAGAGCAGGGGCTCCCGACTACAGCCTGCGGACCACATCGGCCCAGTGCGTTTCTGTAAATGCGGTTTTACTGGAGCACAGTGCCGCACGTTTGCTTATGTGTTGCCCATTACCGGGGCCGTGCTATCATGGCATGGCGGAGGCAAGCAGCTGCCAGAGAAACCACATGGCTTGCAAAGCCTAGAACATCTCCTCTCTGACCCTTAGGGAAAGGTGGCTGACTCCTGCTTTGGGACGTTAGGGAAAGGGGGGGGATCTAGCACGTCCCGCCCCTCCTTCCCACCAGCATTGAGTCTCCCCTGTGTACTCCGCTCCCCGGGGAGTGGGCACCGGCACCTCTGCCTGTGGAAAAGAAGGGAAGTTCTGAAAAGAGACAGGGCTACTGGCTCAGAGATCTTTCCACTCACTTCTAGATCAAGCGTATCATCTGGTACTGAATGCGCCAGCAGCATGGAAGTAAGGTGTACAGGTTCTGCTGACTGCACGGGAGAAGGAGGATGTTCTAGGACCCTGAACTCTGGAGGGCCCAGGAAAAAACAGGAGGAAGCCCGAATCAGGCCAGAGTTTGAGCAGACCAGTGCGCTTCTAGAGGGGACGTGAGAGGGACCGCTGACACCTGAAGAAACCAGGGGTCTTGGCCAACGTCCACCACCTGGCTCAGCCAGAGTTAGCTATTTTATGGACGGTCAAACTGGAATGACAGGGTCCACCTGGTGGGCCACAAGAGAGGTAAGGGGCACTATAGGGGCCGGGTGGCCACCCTGACCACCCTACCCATCCTCACAGCTGCCCGGTCACATGCGTGAGGCACAAGCTCCCTGGAGGAAACCACCACACCAAGGGGAGGGGGATACGGCTGTATGAGAGCGGACGGGAAAACCCGGTCCTGCGACCCCCAGGATCCTCCCGGGAGCATCAGCCGCGCTGCTTTCCCGTGCTCTGCGTCTGGGCTCCGGGGCGGGGGACACTCCCAGGGGAGGCTCAGAGGACCGTTTTTCAGTTTATTCACCCTTTGCCTTGGAAAGAGGCCTTGGCCGGAGGCTGGCAGTAGATTCGGGGGTAGACTGGGGAAGACGGTGGCGGTGCTTTCCAGTTCCAAACCTGACTCTGACGGGCACTGGGACCTGCTCAAGGGGCCATGGCTTTCTGAGCAGTTTTCCTGTTTGAACCAGAGGGGCTGTTTCTGCCACATGCTTCCTTCTCACGGGAAAGGCATTGGCGAAGCCTCCAGGGAATCGAACATGTGGCAGAAAGGTGCCATGGTCGCCTGTGGACTAAGGAGCTTGCGGCTTCTGTGCCTGACTCGGGAAAGACAGAGGGAGAGAAGGCGGAGATGCACACACCCACGGGCGCCTCCTGGAGGCGCGGCTGTGAGGAGACCATCGGGCTCGGGGTCTGTGCTCCTGAGGGAGACACAGCGGGGCCTGCTGGACCGCCCCACGGGGAGCAGCTGCCCCTCCCTGGGGCAGCGACCTTCCCCCCGGCTGTGCGCAAGGAGGCGCAGCCTGCCCGTGTGGCCTGGCTGGCCCCCACTAACCGGCTTTAGGCTTAGCCAAAGCACGTCTGACGCTCTCAGAGCCACTCACCTGCCATGTTGGAAATGTTAACGTTCAGCCTTTTGGAGTTACAGGGCATTTTAAGAAAGAAAGAAAAAAGGGCAATCAACTCTTGTTTTGGCAACAGTAGGGGTGGCATTGCTTCACTACCTAAGTGAAAGGGTCAGAGGGGCGGAGTCCTCATTTCTCTCCTGCCGTTGGTGGCCAGGGTCCCAGCAGCAGGGCAGTGCGTGTGCAAAGGGCTCAGGGACAGGGTGGCCGCGTGGCTGCAGGAACCCAGGTGCTCCGAGCTCCCCGCACCCTTCCTGAGCTCTTGACCTTCAAAGCACTTTACAAACAGAGCCTGAAGGGGACATGCTGTTTCCACGAGGCAAAGACTCCATGACCTGAAACGGAGTTCTTCCACTGGGCAGCTGGGGAGGGGCGCAAACAGGCGCCGATGGGGCAGAGAAGGGTAGCTGTCGGGACGAGACAGAGGCCACTGGGGCACTGGTCTTAGCAGACCCGGGAAAGAGCTAAGGCCGAGGCGAGGGAGATGCTCACGGGCAGAGGTGCTTCCCTGGTCCTACTGCGAGGCCTGTCCCTGCGTATCAGCGGCACCTGAGGTGAGCTGTCACCTGTCTGGGGACTCCTGACATTCTCCCCCATCAAGCGGTGAACCTACCTTGCCAAACGGACTGAGAGGCAGATTTTCGGGTCAGTCAAGTGCTTTGAGGGGCTGGGGAAATGCTTTGCCGGGGGGCCCCAAGGCCTCCAAGGTGGAGGGCACCGGGCCAGGTCAGGGTTCTCTGGTCTGGCCCTGCTGGGCGTGCCCAGCACCTTTTGAGCCGCCTGAGCCAGGGACTGCCTAGAAGATCCAGACCCTACAGACTCTCCACACCGGTGCTCAACATCCAGGCTGAGCCTAAGCCTCATTCTGGCCACACGAGGAGGCCCAGTGAGACCGCAGAGTCCAGGGGTGTCCAACCCGCGGCCCACGGGCCGCATGGCGCCCAGGATGGCTATGAATGAGGCCCAACACAAAATCGTAAGTTTACTCGAAACCTATTTTTTGCTCATCAGTTGTCATCAGTGTTTGTGTATTCAATGTGTGGCCCAAGACAACTCTTCTTCTTCCAGTGCTGCCCAGAGATGCCAAAAAGTCGGACACCCCTGGAAGCCATGTGGCCAAGGATGATGAAATAGCCCAAACCTTTCCAGGTGATCTCACCCCAAGGGCTCCGACCACTCTGCTGACCCCACTCCCCCTCACTCACTTTCCAGAGGCTTGTGGCCCTGGTGCCCAGGCTCCCCCTGCTGCCCACCTCCCCACAGACCCTGGACGGTGCCAGAGGCGAGGCTCCTCCCTTACCTCGAGAGATGGTCCCTCCGGGGGCGGGGTTGACACACATGGGCGGAAGGCGGGGCGGGGGGAGTTTGCACTGACGCTGCCTGTGCTGGGCCCGGTCTGGGGAAAAAGAGAGGGCGTCAGGGTGGCGGGTCCGACCCCTCAGCCACAGGCCCCTGGACGGACTCGCCCCGGAGCACCTGGGAGGGGCCCCGGGCACTGGGGTTGCCGGGCGGTATCTGCAGCCTGTCCCAGGTTCTGCGACACCACGTCACCAATGCCACACCGAAAGAAGGCAACTGTCTGTTACAGACGTGGTGCGTGCCAGCCTTGCAGAGACCCCTCCTTGGCTCTGAAAACAGCCCTCGAGCTCTCCCTGTCCCTCGGCCAGCTTCCATGAGTTTAATGCCCATCCTGTGCACTTCTCGCCAGACTGGAGTTGCGAGGATGATGCGGGACAACAACCGGAAACCAGGAAGCCCCGGTGCCAGGCACATCCTCGGTCCTCCCGCGTGCTGTCCCCACTGTGGTGGCCGCCTCTGAATCTGCCACGGCTCTCCGGAGAGCCACGTCGGCCGCCAGACTGCAGACTCTCTTCCCTGCTAGGAACTGGGCGAGAGAGGCCGCCTGGCCGCCGGGGCCCTCTCTGGCAGCCCAGGCCGGACCTGCGCTCACCGGCCGCCCCCCTCTTTCTGCAAGCTAACGGTGTGCCGTTCCAGCGTCTCTGCTCATTTGGAGACTCAATTCTACTTTTCAGGAGACCTTTACAGTACATCTTCAGAAGTTCCAAATGTTTGGTATAAGTGAACTAAAATTAAGACCCCCACTGAGCCTTCCACAGGTAAGAAGGGCTGGAGGCCATGAAAAGCCCCTAAACGGTGAGGACGTCGGAGACGTGACGGTCTGGGGGAGAGACGCAGGAGCCCTGTGCTCGCTTGGCGCCGTGGCTGTGGTTTGACACGAGGCGGGAGAGCAGCAGGGACACCCCACAGCCTGCGCGGCAGCCTGCTCCGCGGCAGGGACGCCCATCTCTGTGACGCAGACTGGCTCCTCTCCCATCGGCCCACGGGGGGTGCAATCAGCAAAACGTGAAAACCCTCGGTTCAAGGGCAGTTCTTCTGAGGCAAGGGTACTGAAAAAGCTGGAGCGGAATTCTCATTTTCAGCAGGAGATGTGACAGCCCTTTCAGCCACATCTTTCCAAAATCAAAGTGAAGCGTCTGCAGAGACCTGAGCTGGTAGATACAGGGGTGTTTGCTGTACAACTTCCTCAACATTTCAGGGTTTTTGAAATCTTCCATGATAATACTGGGGAAAAGAGCACGTTCTCGCACTCTGGTCCTCCTCCCCCAGGCTCCCCCCG
>CM052544.1:4937226-4965317 GCA_028533065.1 Trachops cirrhosus
ATAATTTTGTGTAAAACAACACTCAAGCTCAGCATCATAGTTGTTTTTAGGAACGCAGTATTCTTGGGTTGGTGCAGCTACAGGACGGGGCCTCAGTTTAGAAACACCTACACAATGCGTCAGCCCGTCAGGACAACGTCAGCGTTCCTAGGAGTCCCCCCACGGTGCCTGCACTCCCGCTCCTGACTGTTGCTCTCTCTTTTCTCAAATGATGGGGCCACGGGGGGCGGGGCCTGAACCGGGGCAAACCTCCTCTTCCCCAGAGATGCCGGAAATTTCAGCCAATAGACAGAAAACTTCAATACATGACAATGATTCCATTTTCTTTAGGAAATTACATTCCACAGATTCCTTCTATCCACAATAAAAGAAAAAAAAGTGTAATCTGAGATTCTAATTTTAAAGAAAGCCTGGGTGCTATAAAATCTAAAACATCTATGTGATTATTTAAAAAACAATACTTTCTTGCTAAGAAATTTAATTTGCCGGTAAATAGACTCTTGGTGTTGCTTTCCAAAAGCCCCGATCCTCTCCGTGCCAACCCTAACTCAGAGGTGAGACTACCTTTTCCCGTGTCGGTCTAAGAAAACAGCACAACATTTGCTACAGGATCTTTTAGAGACATTTTACAGAGCTCTGGAACACTGGACAGAGATCGAAAAGACGGCTACTTTCCTTGTTGGAAAACTTTACGGCTCAGAGTTGCTCTTTAATAACTGGGATAAGCAAAGTAATATTACGTCGACTTTTCCTGCATAACGAACCACTACTTAACTCCAGGCAGAGTCACTATGGGCTCCACAATAACTAATTAAAAACAAGACCCTCTTTTCTAAGACGGCCACAAAGGAACGTTACACACGCCTTTTGCTTTACAGCGCGGCTGAGCATGAGACCCAGCGCTGCTTTGTGTGCGTGGCTACAGCAACTTACCTTACAAGAGCAGAGGACGTCTCAGATTTTGTAGGCTTTTGAACTGGAGCTGAATTCTCTCCTTGCTACTCCTCATCACGAGGCTGGGCCTCCTCCTGGGAAGTACAATGCTGGGTCACTAAAGAGATGGCCCCCTCGGGGAAAGAAAGTCGCTCCGGATCATTGAAATTTCATTTACTAACCCTGACAACGAGGACACGTTTTGTTAGCGGAACGAAACACACGTAGTGGACCCACTGGCCTCACTTCAGGACTTGCCTGGACCTACTCTAGACCCATCAAGCTGCCAGCTGCCCTGAGTAAGCGCCTGTAGGATACCAAGGAAGAGATCTCACCCTCGAGGGGCTTGGAGTTCTGAAAGCATTTGCTTCCAGCCCAGAGCACAGCCTGCTGCAGCTGAGTTCTGCCCCCATCGTGACTAAGGTTCGCCTATCTAAGGCAGGTAAAGCAGCTCTTCCAGTTTGGGAAAATAACTAGATGTGGAAACACCATTTTCACAGTTTACAAAGGAATTCTATAGACGTTAATCTCACTTATCTATGCAACTATCCAGTGAGGCAGGAATTCTTTCCCAGAGGTTACACAACTTGCCCAAGATCCCTCAGCTGCCTCAGGGCAGAATGTAAATCTGCAGGTTAGGGACTGAGCTGCAAAGCTCTCAGGGTTTATGCCGTACTACTTTCCTAATCCCCACAATGTGTATCCACATCTTCCTGTTGCCTAGATGGCCCGGGGGTCAGTCAATGAAATAACAAAATTGATGGTAACATCTTCAAAAGTTGAAAGGGGCAAGAAGTGTCCAAATGACAAACTTTGGACCACAGCTACTTAAGTTAAAACACATGGAGAGTAAATATCTCTTGGCGGTAAAGGGATACCCCACACAGGTAGAAAAAATGCAGCAAAGAATGTATTTGCTGCAGCTTAAACACCTACAAAAATAAAGAGCACTATCCTAAATCCTAAAAACTATGTCAAGAAGAGTCCTCTCTCTTGAAAACTCCAAAACTCCGAGCTGTAAGCGTAAATTATAAGATGTGGTCAACACCCACAATGACAGTGGCATAGTGGGATTGCTGCCTTCCAAGAAACTGCAAAGGAAACCATAGCACGATGTCTCATTTCACTCTGGCCAGTAAGTTGCAACCAAAACCAGGTTGAGAGTCTGCAAGTGGCCATCTGCGGTCCACCTGCTGCAGTGTGTGGCAAGCCCCTGTAGACTGGGGGTGCAAAGTGAGACAACCTCTGCCTTGCAAAGTCACAATTAAGGTGATGAATGCTGTTACAAGAGGACTAGCTAGACAGCTTGCTGACGCCATGCTCCTGGCTTGGGGGTTCTGAGGACCCCTGGTACTTCAGTTCACTGCAAACAAAGAACCCAACATGCATGAGGTCTTCCCCTGCGAAATGGGACAAGGCACAACCAGCAAACAAAGAACACCTCACCCCTTGGCCTCCCCCAGTGACAAGGTCGGTGCAAAAGGGGGCAAACCAGGGGGGGCAAATTGCACCAGGCCTCCCTTTGGACGAACGGTCCAGGCCGCACGGGGGGCAGACAAAGGTCCCAGGGCACTCCAGTAGCTTTCTCCAGGCCCTGCCTCGGGAAACGGAGCATCCCCAGAGGCGGAGGCGTCGTTGCGCCAATGAAGCGGCCTCTCCCGCGGCCCCCGCGGAGCCCCTGGCTACCAAGCCGGCCCCAGCGGACTTGTCTGGCCCCCGCCCCCGCCCCGGCTCCATGGCAACGGCAGGCCGAGGCCTGGCTGCCCACGGCTCGGCCCGGCCGGCTTCCCGGGCAGGCCTAGGATGCCCGGCCTGCTCCTCGGGCCCGCCCGCTTCTCCGCCCCACTCTCCACCAAGCCAGCGGTCGGACTCGGACCCCTCCTCGCGCCGATCACCCCCAGCCTCGGCAACCTCCTCAAGGGGGCACGAAAGGGGAGAATAAAAAGCCCAATTCACCTGTTGTTACAGATGTGAAACAAGCCTCGGTGCACCGCGCATGAGCCGCGGGCCCCCCCAACCACGGCGGAACTACAACTCCCACCAGCAGTGGCGCGGCCACTTCCGAGTTCTGGGGCGGAAGTCCCGCCTGCCGCTCCAGCTCTCCCCGCTCCTCGCCTCTGACCCCGCCTCCAGCGCTCGACCCTGGGTCTCAGCGGATCTCGAGCGGATACCCTTTTGGGGCTCACAGTGGTCTCCTGAGGCTCACGCAGGAGAGCGGCCAACCCGCGGCGGTACCCCGTGCTGGGCCCAATGGGGAACGGCCGGGCGGGCGTAGGCGGGACTTCCGGCAGAGTTGCGAAGGAGTGGGCGCGCGTGGGGCTCTGGGGTCTCGGGGGGCTGCACTCGCAGCGCCACAGCGTCCAGCGGAGAGAGAGCGGGTGGAGGCTTTGGCCCCGCGCCGCCGATTGCGCGTGAGGAGACAGGCCGGCTCAGGGGTGAGCCGGGAACGAAATCCAACTCGGGCTCCGGGTTTCCATCCGCCTTCCCCTCCACAGCTCGTGGGCACGCCTCTTTGCTCCACATCCCCTCCGATCTTCTGTTTCTTTAGGGAGGTGAGAACTCCCTCACGAGATTGTTAGGAGGATGAAATCAACGTGATGGCGCGTCGTAAATGGACAACACTAGGGAAAGGACTAGGTGGCACTTGCTGGTCGCGGGGAGACCGCGGGTCACAGTGCTGCTGGGCGGGCCTGGAGGTCCCGCCCCCGGTCCAGTCGCCTTCAGTGAGAAAGGGCACGGTCCCTGCTGTGAGCTGCAGTCCTTTAGACTAGGCTGCTGTGTGAGTTCAGTGGAATACAGCTTCCAAGGCGAGAAGTCAGTACGGGTAGCTCTGCAGCTGCGTCAGGAAAGACCTAGAATGTGCTTTTAAGATGCAGCCGTTCAGGGTATAGGAAGAATCAGTGCCATGTCCCGGCATTTTTGTCCAAAGAAATTCAACAAGTATTTATTATTGTCTTTGTACTTGGACAGAAGGGTAGAGGAAGTGGGCGTGGATCATCAATCAGTCATTCAAGTCTATTTCCTACTCTGAGCAGGGCGCGGGCCGTGGGGTCGGGGGTGGGGAGATCCCTGCACAGGCACTGGAGTGAGCTGGACTGCAGATGCCACGCAGGTGTGCAGAATGCAAAGACCCCGTCCTCAAGGGGCTTTAAGGCCTGTTAGAGAGAGTGAAAACATTGCGTGAAGCAAATCGAAAGTGATAAATGCGGGCGAGGAAGTATAAAGTGTTCAGAGGAAGGAGTTTGCTCCTGACTGGCAACAGCAGGCAGAAAGAACCGTGTGAGCAGGACGTTCGAGGTGGAACACGGGGCAAACCCTGAGCATCCACAGTCCAGTGCGACCAGAGGGCTGCACGTGTGTGCAGGCTTGAGAGCAGAGGGGCGAGATGGCGTTGGCAGTGCTGCGCTAAGAGATTTTTTACTTTTATTTGTACTTAAAAACATGTTTTTTCAGTTCTAAGAAGGAGAGTAAAGTAACTGCTTTTAGCAAGTAAAATAACTAATTTTAGAAAGGTTATTCTGGAAGTGTAAGGATAGAATTAGCTAGAAAATCGGAAGCTAGGATACTAACTAGATGAGAGAATGAATTGAACTACACTCGGCTCTGGAAAAGGCAAAGAAAGAGGAACGAGGGTGGCTGTGAGCTCTGGGCTGTTCTGCGTGGCCACAGACTTGTGGAGAGATGACTTCAGAGTCTGAAACGGGATGACTGGCGGCGCGACGCACTGTGGACAGAGCTAAGCGGCACAGGAGTTAGAGATGATGGATGCAGCGTCATGCCCACTGTATTTGAAATGCTGCTGTGAATTAAGTGATGAAGAGGTGATCCGCACCCCAAAGGAAATTCTAACGTGGTAGAGAGGATGGAAGAAGCATGCAAATAAATCTTAAAACCTAGAGGAAGTCCTGCAAAGCAGGTGCAAGGGAAGCATTCGAAACACTTTAGCATTTTGCACATTTTGTGTTTTTAGTTTTCTGCTTGCAGATCTCCTCCTTATGCTTGACCCTTGAACTATGTTAGATGAGCAGAGGTACCTATTCAGGTATGCTGTATTTCACCTCTTGTTTCCTGGTCGTTTCCTGGTCCCTACCTTGTCCTCTGTCCAGTCTCTAGACTTCATTCTTTGCTAACATCTCCCTAGAAACTTCACTTCAGTTTCCTACTCATTTTGCAGAAATAGGGGAATTTGGGTAACAGAGTTTCACATTTTCTTTGGTATGCATTAAACATGGGTATGAAATCAGTCATTTTTTAAAGATTTTATTTTCTTTGACTGTATTTATTTTTAGAGAGAGGGGAAGGGAGGGAGAAAGGGAGAGAAACATCAATGTGCGAGAGAAATATGACTGGCTGCCTCTCACACGCCCCCAGCCGGGGACCTGGCCCGCCACCCAGATGTGTTGCCTAAACAGGACTGGTGACCTTTCGCTTTGCGGAACAACGCCCAACCAACTGCACCACAGCATTTGCCACAGCATTCAGGGCTAAAATCAGTCATTTCTCTCTCTTTTTTTAAAGGTTTAATTAATTTATTTTTAGGCAGAGGGGAAGGGAGGGAGGAAGAGAGGGAGAGAAACGTCAGTGTGTGGTTGCCTCTCACGTGCCCCTCCTGGGGACCTGGGCCCCAGCCCAGGCATGTGCCCTGATTGGGAATCCAACCAGCGACCCTCTGGTTCACAGGCGGGTGCTCAATCCCCTGAGCCACACCAGCCAGGGCAAAAATCAGTCATTTCTGACAGAAGCTCTAGTTTATGACATTGGCCAATTGTACAAATCAGTTATCCTCTGTCTAATAAAATATTTATTGGTAAAACTGGAAAGAGAATGTATAGCTTCCAAGCTACTTTTTAGCCAAGATTGTTAACCAGGGTACTGCCAAAGGACCAACATAGAGGATTTTTAAAAAGCATGAATAAAATTGACCTCGGGTCAAGATAGTACTGTGTACACACTTCGGTGCCACTTCCATTGTTCCAAATGCATGGTAGAATTAATAAGCAAAGATCAGCCCTGGCTGGTGTGGCTCAGTGGGTCAAGCACCAGCCTGCAAACCGAAGGGTCACCAGTTTGGTTCCTGATCAGGGCACGTGCCTGGGTTGCAGGCCAGGTCCCCAGCTGGGGGTGTGCAAGAGGCAGCCAAGACATTTTTCTCACAAATCAATGTTTCTCTCCCTCTCTTCTTCCCTTCCCCTGTCTCTAAAAATAAATAAACATTTTTTTAAATATTAAAATAACGTATCCCTATTCAAAAACAAGATAGACATGTTAACCACAAACAGCTGTAATATTTCTGGGGTATGGATTCAGAAACAGAAGCAGTCTGGAGATTAGAACCTATGAGGTGATGTGATTGAGGGAGTGGGGAGAAATGCCCCATGTAATACTGGGGTCAGTTGCTGCTTGTAATGAGGAATGAAGATGGGGATCCCCCTAAACGGGTTGAAAAGAACTACAAGCCATCATGCATGAAGATACAGTTTCTATGAAGCTGTATACTTAGGGAGTGATAAAACATTGAGCCCACACGGAAACTCAGCTACCCTCTCACTTGGTTCCTTGTCTCCTGTCTCCAAATTTTTGTGGTGGAAACAAAGTCTCAAGTTACTGCTTCTAAGACCTGTTTCCGGTTTCCTGGAGGATTGAATAGAGGTTGCCACAAAACAAGGGAAGCAGAGATAGGTGTGTGGGGTAAATAATGCCCACTCACAAGAAGCTTGCAAGTTAAGCTTTCAAAATACACGGGGAAACCTAACCAAAAGGAAAACAGTCAACAAAATCAGCATCGAGATGAAGTCAGCGCAATTGAAATGAAAATAATGGAGTGACCTGATAATAACTTTAAAAAGGTATGTGTAGAATATTCTAAGACTTAAAGGAAGGATACCCGTTTTGTTTTTTTTAAAAGATTTTATTTATTTATCTTCAGAGGGGAAGGGAAGGAGAGAGGGAGAGAAATATCAATGTATGGTTGCTTCCTGTGCATTCCCTGCTGGGAACTGGCCTGCAACCCAGGCATGTGCCCTGACTGGGTATCGAACTGTGATCTCTTGGTTCACAGGCCCGCGCTTAATCCACTAAGCTATACCAGCCAGGGCAGGATACCCGTTTTTAAAGAATAAGAAATTGTAGCCCTGCCTGGGATGCTCAGCGGGCTGCACGTTGTCCTGCAAATGAAAGGGTTGCATGTCGGATTCCAGGTAAGGGCACAAGCCTGGGTCACAGGTGGGTGGGGGGGGTGTCGGTGGGGGCAGCCGATTGATGTTTCCGTCTCTCCCTCCCCCTCTCTCTAGAACTAAATAAATAAATAAAATCTTTTTTAAAAAAGTAAAATTACAAAATAAAATGGTCAGAAATGGTGACAGGTAAATATCTAAAGCATCAAAAATACTAGAAATACAAATGTGTTAGAAATCCTATAAAATGCAGTGATTGAATAAACGGTCTGCAGACAGCATGAACTCCAGACAACTCTCAGTGGAAAGGGGTTCCGTAAATTGTAAAGCAATGAGTGAAGAACATATTGCTACTAGAAAAATAGAAATGAAGGAACAATTTAAAGACGTGGAGAAGAGATCAGAAGTCTTCGATGTAAGTGTAGGACGGGAGTTGCTGAGCTATGGTGTAGGGACCGCAGAGAAGTTACACTGTATCTAACAGGATACTGGGACATGTTCCAGAATTGAAGATGCCAGTCCTCAGAACAAGTGTGCCCTCCGAATGCCGTGCAGGATAAAGATCACTAGGATGGGGTTCGAGGACACTGCAGGATAACAAGGATAAAAGGACCCTTAAGCTACCAGAGAGCAGAAGGCAGGGGAGTATCCTGTTTTCTAAGAAATAACTGTCCATTTAGAATTCTCTATCCAGCTAAACTGTCTAAAATGAGGCTAGATAAAGGTTTTAAGATATAGATGAATAAGAAATGGTAAGAACTGCCCTGGCTGGTGTGGCTCAGTGGATTGAGCACTGGCCTGCTAAACCAGGGAGTCGCCGGTTCGGTTCCCAATCAGGGCACATGCTTGGGTTTCGGGCCAGGTCTCCAGGGGGTGGTGTGAGGGGTAACCACACATTGCTGTTTCTCTCCCTCTCTTTAAAAAAAAAAAAAGAAAGAAAGAAATGGTAAGAACTAACTAAAGAATGTACTTCGGAAAAAAAAAATTAACCATGTGGAAAGAAGTGGGATATAATAAACACTGACATGCACTAACTAGGAAAATGTATTGATAATTGTTAATTTACCACTGACTACTTACTACTGACTATTGATATAACTGTAGAAATAAAAGATGGAACAAAAATTTTAGGTAAAAATAAGTGAATATAAGGGTCTTTGTTATTTGGGATGTTTCGGGTAACGAGGAACAGAAACCGTCACTCAAAACTGGCTCGGCAGCCCTCGCCGTTGATTGGCTCAGTCCATGGCCCAATACTGATCGACTTACAGTGTCAGGGGCCCAGGCTCTGAACCTGCCTGTGCTTTCCATCTTCAGAGCCGTCCTCCTCGGATTTCTGGCAATGTGGCTTTAGCAGTTCTCACAAAGTCTTTATTATTATTATTATTATTATTATTATTATTATTATTACTATGTATTGGTTTCGGGCATACAGCCTAATAGTTAGGCAGTCATGTAATTTATATAGTGTTCCCCTCGATGTTTCCAGCACCCCAACTCATAAAATCTTAAGAGACTCCTTTTCGTGTTTCACCGACCCTGTTTTGTGACTTTACCCCTGGCAGGGGGAGAAGAGTCAGCCTTTAGTGCACTCATGCCCCGCCCCCCCCGCCGCCTCGGGGAAGACAGAGTAATGACTTAGGGTTTTGTTGACAGCTTTATTTAGCATGCATAAAAGCAATGTAAGTATAATTACTAAACAAATAGAAATATAGTCCACAGCTTCTGAGCCAGTCAAGGGGAAATAAAATATTAATTGAACAGCACAGAAGGCAGGAGAAAAGGGAAGCAAAGACAAACATGGTGAAATAAACATAAGATTATGGAAATACATTAAAACATTAATAATTCCAATGAATGTAAAAGGTTTAAACTTGCCTGCTTATTCTCACCTGAGGAAATCAGTGAGTGACAGCCAGCCAGTGATTTTTTTGGGTGCCAGCTCTTTCTGTACTTGGGGTATTTGAGAGGAAATGGAATTCTTCTTTAAGCACTGGAGGTCAGCAGGGTTCATTGCTGTATTCCTTTCCCTATGGGATTTGGTTGTAACTCAGATTCCGACCAATTGGGAACATATTTCTTGTAGAGCCGACGTGCATGATCTTTCATCTGAGGCTAATTCCCAATTTTTATTTATTTATTTTTCTAATTAATAACTGTTTAAATGTTCCAGGGATCCCAACCCCCACTGAAAAATTAAAATTGAAAAGCATTCCATTCAATAAAACAAAACCCTCATGATAAGTACCACCATTCACGATGCAGCTGATAGTCTGACAAAGGTTATTTTACCCTTCGTTACAAAGGCACAGAAGGCATCCAAGACCTCAGATATTAACCTCACTGCACAGATGTTACACTGCTAATGTGCAAGTTAATACAATTGGTAAAGCCCATAGAACAGCTTTCCAAGGATTGGTCAGGAGATACAGATTCTTTCTATAGGGTTTGCATGGGTTACACGTCATTGATGAGAATTGGTTAGATGCTCTGCGAACACAGCTGCCGTAGCGACAGAATGAGGTTCCGGGCAGGACCCCGAAATGTACGCCATTGATGTCCCTACTGTTGTTGGGAGACTGCTGCAAATCTTTCTCACGGTTGCCCTTGGAAACCGCGTGACGTGTTCCCAACCTCTGGGAAGTTTGCTGCCAGAGAGGATTGTTTTCTGGACCCCCACCTTTTTATGTTCTCCAAAGCTTGCTGGACTTTGTCGTACTCCTGCCGAAAGAAGCAAAGGATGAGCAGGGGTTCAGAAATGGGATCACGCCCCGGCCCTGAGCAGTTAGCTGTCCGGTGTTGCCATTCTCATCTTTACTGCGCTAATTCTAGTGGCCGCGGCCATTTGTCAGGAGCCACTGACTACAAGTCATATTTGTTACTCAGGCTGAGTCTGAAACCAGAATTATGTTTAACTTGCGATTAAGTAGCCTATGGCTCACTTTACTTCATTTATCTGATGCCCTCACGTGGGAGCATCATAATTGCATTATGCTTCCAAGACATTATTAGCGTATTACTACGGCCCATCATGGATGTCTGATGGCTCTATGGAATGAATCAGTATGAACTGGCTGATGGAAACTTTTCTTTCCAGCTTGACTTAGCAAAGGATAGCACTTTCATTTTTGTAAGATTGTATTCTTTTAAAGATTGTAATTATTTATTTTGAGAGAGAGGGGAAGGGAAGGAGAAAGAGAGGGAGAGAAACATTGATTGATTGCCTCTTGAACGTGGGTCCACAACCCAGGCATGTGACCTGACCAGGAATTGAACTGGTGACCTTTGGCTTTGTGGGACAACACCCAACCAACTGAGCTAAACAGGTCAGGGCAAGGATAGCAGTTCTGAAGTTAAGCTGTCACGGGAGGGGAGGAAAGGCAGAAAACTGTACTTGAACAACAATAAATAAAGTTGAGCTGTGAAATTCACCAATCATTAAATGGCCTTTCCAGAAGTGAAATATGCCATTTATTAAAGTTTTTTAAAAAGATTTTATTTATTTTTAGAGAGAAGGGAAGGGAGGGAGAAAGAGGTAGAGAAACATCAATGTGTGGTTGCCTCTCATGTGCCCCGCACTGGGAACCTGGCCCGCAACCCAGGCATGTGCCCTGACTGGGAATCAAACCAGCACCCCTTTGGTTCACAGGCTGGCACTCAATCCACTGAGCCACACCAGCCAGGGTCAGCCATTTGTTAAAGTCTTAAAACCAGTAGTGAACTTTCAGAATTTCTGCCTTGGGTAAGAATTATTCATATGCAGAATAAGAAAAGAAGAAAACAAGTCTAATTTTAAAAGTAGTTTTCAGTGTTATAATCTCTGACCAATTCAGATATTATTTGAAATGGTAAAACTAATCTCTGGTTCAGGAAGTCCAAAGAATGGTGATTTCTGGGGCTGGGAAGCAGCGGTGACTGGAGAAGGTGTGAAGAGCTTCTAGGCCCAGAGAATGAGCCTGGAAATGGCCTTGGAGCCGGAACTCCAGCCAGCGTAGCAACAGATGATTAAACCTGGTTTGATCTTTATAAAGCTGTTGTCTTACCATCATATCGGAAGTTACCATAAGGCTTAGTGTACAGTGTGGACTATGTCTCAGTGGGTTTTAAAAAAAATTTTGGAAATAATTCCACTAACAGAAAAGCTTCAAGAATAGTGCAAAGAACACACCTCCTGCACACCTTTTACCAAAGTCCCTTTGTTGACACTTTACCACATTTACTTCGTATTCTCTGTCATTTGAAAAGAAATTGCAGGCTTGATACCCAATTACCCTTAAATACCTTAGTGTGTATTTCCTAAAAATGAGGACACTCTTCTACATCAAAATCAAAGAGGATAACGTGCATATAATGCTACCTCTAATTTACAGACCCTGTTCAAATCTTGCCAATGTGCCAGTAACATACAAGGTCACACGCTGCATGTATGTGTCGTGTCTCTAGTCTCCTTCGGTCTCGAACAGTTCCTGTCTGTATCTGTCACAACCTGCACAGTATTTAAAAGCATGGGCCAGCTACTTTATTTATTTATTTATTTAAAATTTTATTTCTTGATTTGAGAGAGAGAGGAAGGGGGAGAAAGAAAGATGCTGACACTGATTTGTTGATCCCTCGTTGATGCATTCATTGGTTGCTTCTTGTATGGGCCCTGACCAGAGGTTGAACCCACGACCTTGGTGTGTTAGGATGATGCTCTAACCAACTGAGTAAGGGCCAGGCCAGTTACTTTGGAGACTGCTTCTCACTTTGGATTCGTCTGATGTTTCCTCGTGGTTAGATTTAAGTCAAGCATTTTTCATAGTACCGCACAGGAGTGAATGTTTTCAGGTTTTGTCCCATTACTGGCATAGTTGACCTTGACCATGTGGTTCAGGTGGTGGTTGGCAGTTTGTTTCACTATGTAATTAGTAAGTATCTTGTGAGCAGATACTTTGAAACAAGTAAATATTTCACATCTCTACAAAATTTCACCACTACTTTTAGCATGAATTTGAGATTCAGTTGTCTGAATCAATTGCCCCTATGACAGTTGCTAAAAGGTGATTTTCTAACCCTATCACTCTTTCCACATTGGTAATTGGCATTCCACCATAGGGAAGCACTGTCTCTTTTCTCCATTAATTTATTTATATCATTATGCACTTGTGGATTCCTATTTTACTCAATCCATCACATCCTAAATGTGCCATACCCATACATCTCCGTGCCATCGCCCTGGAACCAGCTGTTTCTCCAAAGGGCTCTGCTTCCTTTTAGTGGCATATGGTGTTTAGAAACCAAGATCTGGGCACTAGGTGTGTTCATTGCTAATGAGCTGTCTGTATACTTACAGACACATACACATAGATGTACACACTTACAGTTCTATTTATTTATTGATCTATTGAAAACAGTACATTCACACGACACCTCCAATTCCTGTCAAACACCACAAGGCTCATTCTAGCCTTCCCCACCTCCATGTTTTTAACTTCCTTCTCTAACAGTGAGAAACTTGGCTCTCATTGCCCTCAATATATTTACTTATTTGCTTAATCCCTCTGCAAGTAACCAATCTTCGGGCATGTGGACCACTTTCTTGACCTTGACTCTGGTCAAGGTTGACTGTCTCCTCACTGGGCCCTGGCACTGTTGGCTGCCTCCAATAAATATTGGGGAAAGAGAAAGACTCATCTAAGGCTTATTGATTTTTTTAAACAAGGTCAGTAATTGGTGAACTATTGAAGATATTTTTGTGTGATTATATCATAAAAATGTAGTTAGTGTTAAGCACACATTATTGCTATGAATATAATTTCTTAGCTAAGTAAAGTTCCAGGTAAATATGAATGTCACCAAGTGCTATACATTTTTGTCATTGATCTTCCCAATGATTCTAATTATCCACTCTTAGCATTTCTGTTTGACAAGTGAGGAAACTGAGGCTTAGAGCAGGGTAATTTGTGGGAGGCCACTGAGGTTTTTAGTGGTGGAGCCTTTGCATTGAGTCCGTCTGTTCCCAGAATTTGTATCACTAATCAGTAGATGGTTTGCTGTTAGGCCTGAGTTGGTTTTGTGTGCTTTTGTTTGTTTGCAATAAAATACAGAGGAGACTTAGGCTGTTTTATGAATCTTATATCTGGGAAAAGGAGTTTCTTCTACTCCCTTTTTAGCTCTTTTGTTTTCTTTTCCTATTTTAAAAATATAGCCCTGGCTGGTGTGGCTCAGTGAATTGAGTACTAGCCTGCAAACCAAAAGGTCACTGGTTCGATTCCCAATTAGGGCACATGCCTGGGTCCCCAGTTGGGGGCGGGAAAGAGGCACCTGGTCGATGTTTCTCTGGCACATGGATGTTTCTCTTCCTCTCTCCTTCCTTCCCTTCCTCTGTCTCTAAAAATAAACAAGTAAAATCTTTAACAGATATATAGTACTTATTTACATAGAGTTTAAAATTCTCACATAAAATGTGAAAGATACTGACATGAAGAACAAGAGATTATGCACAAGCACAAATAATTTTTTGACATAGTAGTATATTACACTCCACTTACCTAAAGTTGTATGAATTAGTCAAGTTCACAGATATATACACCCAAATGGAATAAAGGAAAAAAGATGCAAGGGAATAAAATTGGTCCATAAATTGTGTACTTTTAGTTTTTCTGTTTTTTGGGGCTTTTTTTATTCCTCACCTGAGGATAAGTTTATTTATTGGGAGGGGAGAGACAGAGACAGACACTGATTGGTTGTCTCCCGTATGCACCCTTACTGGGGATCGAACCTGCAACCTTGATATGTGTCCCAACTGGGAATTGAACCCACAACCTTTTGGTGTATGGGATGATGCTCCAACGGTTGATGCAAGCCAACCACAGCAGAATCACCTTTTTTAAAGGTGAACCATACGAGGTCTGTCCACAGAAAGTCCAACCATTGTTAACATAATGAGAACAGTTTGTACGTCATTGATGTAACCTGGCAGCCAAGGGCTGGACTGGAATGCACAGGTGTGAACCACGACCACTTCACTGTACAAGCCCTTAAGTGAGCACGTGTACCGTGTGGCCAGTGCATTCAAACTGTCTGAGAGAGTACAGCAACAGATCTGCATCCAGTTTTGCATTAAACTTGAACATTCCTCCACGGAAACTATTTGAATGATTCAGAAGACCCAGCTTTAGGCAACTGGTGATTGGCAGCTTCATCATGACAACGTGCCTGCTCACGCATCACGTCTCATGCAGAGTTTTTCTGGTGAAACATCAAATCACCCAGGTGACTCAGCCCCCCTACAGCCCAGATTCGGCACCCTGAGACTTCTGGCTTTTCCCAAAACTAAAATCACCTTTGAAAGAGAAGAGATTTCAGGCTGTTGATGGAATTCAGGAAAACAGGACAGGACAGCTGATGGCGATTGGGAGAACTGTGTTAGGGCCCAGGATGCCCACTTGGAAGGGGCCTGAGGCAGCACTGTCATATGTACAGTGTTTCTTGTATCTTCTTCAGTCAATGTCTCTTTTTCATATTACATGGCTGGACACCTTCTGGACAGACCTCGTATTTCTTCCTATGTGTCACATTTTGCTTATCCAAACTATGAAGGTTTGCCCTCATGTTTTCTTCTGAGTTTTGTAGTTTTACAAAACTCTTATGTTTAGGCCTTTGGTGCACTGTAAGTTAACTTTTGCATGTAGTGTGACGTGAGGGTCTAACTTCATTCTCTTGCATGTAGCCATCCATTTTCTCACCACTACTTGTTGAAAAAAAACTGCTCTTTCCGCATTGAATGATTTTGGCAGCCTTGTCACAAATTAGTTGCCCATAGATGTACGGGTTTATTTCTGAACTCTTAATTTTATTCCCTGGGTCAGTGCCACCACTATCTCGATTTCCCTTGTTTTGTCTGATAATGATTTACAGAAATTTTGATGAGGAATGGGATATATACATACTTTAAAAATACCTCCCAGACAATACCAATCGACTACAGAGGCATAAAGGGTAGTTCCCAGTAGAGAGGCCTGGGGGATGCTCTCTTAATCAAGTCATCGGAGCCATGGAAGTGAAATCATGAGCCTCTGGGTTGCATGAAATGGAAACAACACAGCATGAAGAACAGCCAAACTCCAACGGAGGGACATTTCTGTAAAACAGCTGGCTTGTAATCTTCGACGTCGTCAGTGCTGTGAAAGTTAAAGACAGGAACCATTCCAGGCTGAAGAAGACTGGACGCTTGACCTAATGCAATGCATGACTCTGATCTGGAAACTTTGGTATGAGGGACCTTATAGGGGTAACAAGAAAATCTTGAATGGGGTCTGAGGATAGTTTTGATGTTATTGTGATTAACATGTAAGAGAATATACTTGCCTGTAGGAAACACACAAAGATTTTTGAGTAATGGGCCTGTCAGCTACATACTGTTGTCACGCAACTCAAGAAAAGAGAAAGTTGGCCTTGGCTGGCAGCTCAGTTGTTTAGAGCATCATCCCAATACGCCAAGGTTGTGCACTTGGAAGGATCAAACCAAGGAATGCGTAAGTGGAACAACAAAAATCCATGTCTATCTTTACCTAAAAGTTAATAAATTTTTTAAAAATTAAAAAATGTTCTTTGTACTGGCAACTTTTTGTTTGACATTATTTCAAAATAAAAACTTTTTTTAAAAAAGATTTTATTTATTTATCTTTAGAGGGAAAGGGAAGGAGAGAGGCAGAGAAATATCAATGTATGGTTGCTTCCTGTGTATTCCCTACTGGGAACTGGCCTGCAACCCAGGCATGTGCCCTGACTGGGAATCAAACCCTGATCTCTTAGTTCACAGGCCCGCACTTAATCCACTAAGCTACACCAGCCAGGGCTCAAAATAAAAACTTTTAAAAAATGATGTAACCATTATATATAAAATGTCCATTTTTATAATGTGCTCTTTTCAATTATTCAATTTGGGGGGATTTTTCAAATTATTATTTTTAGTATGATGACATGGTGGACTTTCCAGGGAAATACACTGGTTCTTATAAACCAGCATTTATTTTGGGTGTGAAAAGATGTTCTTCTAAAAATAAAATAGGTGTATGGTGTTTTAAATTATTTTAGATGTTATTTGAGCAAACAAGTTGGAGTATTACTGCCCCCTCCATGGCTCTGGGCACATGAAATAGCTTTCTGAACTCCTCCAGTGCATTTTCTTTGCTCTTTAGAAAACACGTTGTACTTTGGAAGAGGGAGTAGTAGTACTCCAGGGTCTAATTCCTGGGTTCAAAAACCTGACTAATACTAGCTAGCCAGTTAAGTTAACCTCTCTGCCTCAATATCCTCATCTGCAGGAACGTAGGTGTACTTAGCACAAGGCACCAAAAATGATAGCATAAGTGCTCCACGAACACCAGCTATTATAATTATTTCTAAAGTCTGGGCTATTAGAGGGCATGCTCCATGTCATACTCATATTTTATTCTCATTGTTTCTCTCCTAGACTGCTTATCAGGTCATCTTTTCTCCACTCTCTCTCCCTCTGATCCATCACTCATACGGTTGCAATTGTTATCTTTCTAATCTGGCTATTTTAAACCGTTTTCATCTCATGGCACACGTAAACTAATTACTAAAATTCTGTGGAACATCAAGACATTTTTTGCCCATCTGACAAAAGAAAGAATAGGTATAATTTTCACTCATTCACACCAGACGGCTATTGTTGTGTTGGCTGTTGTCATCTTTTGACAATCTAAGGGAAAAGAGGTTTTAAAAATTCTTGTGGCACACCGGATGAACATCACTGTCCTACTCTGTTAGTCTCATCATGTCATTCTCTCTGTTCAAGCTGGTTTCCTGATGTTTACGGGATAAAGTCAAAATTCACCACCCCAACAACGTGACTTCTCTGCTTCCATGCCATGGGCTTAAGGACAATCTCACCAAGCATGCTTTCACACTTGACTGCCTTTGTTCCAGTTGTTTCTGTGTGTCAGAAATGTCCTTCCTTCCCATCACATTCCATACATTCTTTTAAAAATTTTAATATATTTTTAGAGGAAACTGTAGGGTTTATTTAACGAGCAGCTTCGTTGCCCTTTAGGGTCCCTCCCTGTCTTCACTTGAGATGTCGAAGTGCTTGAGGAAGGAAAACTTGTAAGAATTGATGGAAATCAGGGAACAGTCCTTGGGAATCCTGGAGTGGTCACAGTCAGAGTCTGGCCAGCCTGGGAGGCGGAAGCCACAGAGGTCAGGAGTGGCCGGGCCTCGGGCCTCCGTTCAGCACGGGCTCCGTCTTCTCTGCCCCTGAGCCGCAGCACCAGCCACTCCACTCCTGCGCCCGCAGCGCCTCCACTGCATTCTATTCGTTCTTGAAACTTGGTCTCAAACACTCACCAGACTTTCTTAAAATTAGTTCACCTGCTGTTCTGGGGTCTTAGAGCATTATGTTCGTAACTCCCTAATGCCCATTCATACTTTAATAGTTTAAAACCTTTCCGCTTCTGTCTGGGCCATCCATTCATCAAATATTTATTGAACAATATTTAGATAACACGCCCTGTTCCTGTGAACACAGGTCAAGACTTAAGTTCTCATGTAATTTATGTGGACGATAAATAAGAAAACAAGAAAAATACCAGATTGTGGCGAATGAATGCTACCTAGGCAATGTCGAGTGTGACTAGCTGTTCAAGATAGTTCCGTCAGGGAAGGCTTTTCTGAAGCACCTTTAAGCTATGAATTTGAAAGCGCCTAAGGGACAATCAGAGGGAAAGAGCTGCAGGTCTCGGGGACAGCTGGAGAAAGGGCCCCGAGGCACGTATAAGCTGGTGTGGCTGGAGCCACGAGGGGCAGGAAGGTGTGTGTAGGCGAAGTCCCGGGTGGTTGTCACTTGCGGCTGTGCACAAAGGCCCACGCGGCGGCGTGGAGCAGAAAGTCGGAGGGCAAGCGATGAAGGCGGAGATTCCCATCCTGCCAGCGGGTCCCCACCAGCACTCGACACCGCAAACGGGCTTTCCCCTCCGAACTTCTCACACCAGCCCTTTTGTCTCCGGCGGTGGCCAGCGGCGACAGAAAACCTCCCTGCAGCCGCTGAATGCAGAACGACGTGACACAGGAACCCGGAAAGAGGCAGTCACGCAGAGGCCGAGGCGAGGTAACAGAGGAGCGCAGACAGCACGAATTGGCGGACAATGCAGGAAGACTTACTGGCCCGGGCGCCAACCCCCCGCGGGAGGACTGCGCATGCGTGAGCGCGCGCCCTCATCGGTTAGGGCGCTGGTCCGAGAAGGGGCGGGGCCGGGCGGCCGCGCCGGAAGAAGGTTGGCTGGGCGGGGCCGGGGGAAGGTGGTGGCGGCTGCGCGCGCGCGCGCGGGTGCGAACGGGGAACGCCGCGAGGGCCGGGGCAGGTCAGGCGGTGGGGACCACGGACGGCGACTATGGCCGCGGCAGCGGGCGGCGGCGGTCCTGGGACGGCGGCGGGCGCCGCGGGTGCGGGAGGCGCGGCGGTGGCTGCGGGCCTGGCCGTTTATCGACGGAAGGAAGGGGGCCCGGCCAGCAAGTTTTGGGAGAGCCCGGAGACCGTATCCCAGCTGGATTCGGTGCGGGTCTGGCTTGGCAAGCACTACAAGAAGGTGGGTTCACGCGCCCGTGGGGGCCCGGGGGTCACGCGACGGGGGCCGGGGCGGCTACTGGCCTCGAGGGCCCCGGGCTTCCCCTCCCCCCGCGCGCCACGAGGGACAACAAAGGCCGGCACCCGGCTCGCCACGCCCCCGCGGTCTGCTCTCGGAGCCCGCGCGCCTCGGGCTCCACGGGGACCCTAAGGCCAGGCTCCCGGGGGCCCACGCATCCCGGGCGAAGCCCCTACTTACCCCAGTGCGCAGGAACAGTAGATCTCAGCAACCCGGAGGGTGCGAATCTTTGTCTTTTGTTAGACGCATTAGGTGTGTGAACAATGGTTATTAAAAACTGAGCCAGTGTGGAAAAGCAGCTTCGTTTTGTTTGGAGATTAGTCTTCAAAGTCAAGTGAGGTAACTAAGGTCCTCCTACCTGTTGTTGATATGCTAGAGAGCGAATCTGGACAATTGTACTCGGAAGGTACTAACCGCAGGTTAGTTAGTGTGTTGACTTACAGTATTGGCGAGAACGAATATTAAAAATAGTTTTTACTTTACAGAACTTTAGGTTATGTATAGTGAGAGCATAAGACTTAATGTTCGCTGTACCTGTGTTTCTCTCAGTGAGGCCTTCCCTGAGAACCCCATTTATATATTATTAGATCACCCCACTTCATATCTTTATTTTCTTTGCACACTTTTTGAAAACAATTTTTTTCCCATTTATCTGTTTGTCCTACCTTTGGAATGTAGATTATGCAGAGTCAGCGATATTGAAAGAGTGACTTGACCCCTTGATTAAAACAAATGCTCACCTTCCCCTGACTGTAAATATTTAGGAATGTCTCCCTTAGAAAGTGTAGTGAAGCAGACTGCCAAAAATACTCCCTCTGTCCCCAAATTTCCGGAGCACCTTTTTCAGTTCTGTACTTCCTCATTGAAGACCGTAGCCGTGGGGCAAGAATCTCCTCGGGCCTGTTCAGTACCGGGTGCTCTGGCCTCTCCTTGAGTAGTTGCTCAGTAAATAGATGCTGAATGAATGAGGAGGTAAAGTAGTCTAGGAATCTGCTTAGTCGGGGTGTGCGGTGCAGTGAAGCTTGTCGGTTTTTTGAAGTTGTTAGGCATGGGCAGGGATCATGGGTTTTTTTTGACATCACACTGTGGTACTTCAGAAGCGACAATCTCTTATCTGAAGTTTTAGGAAGTGAGAGACATAATTACAGTATTTTTAGATGCTTTAGTTTTTTTTCCTTTTCTGAAATTTTAGAGTCACATTGGGGATTGTAGATTTTTCTCCTCTACATGGAAGTAGAGGAGAACATTGCTCTTCCACACAGTGATAGACTGGTCACTTCTTCGTGTGTTCTCACCGGGGCTTCTGGAAGGGGCTAAGGGAGTGGAATATATATTATGGAAGTATTGGTTATTTTTTATTGTGTGCCCTTCAGACAGTGCTTTGGGTCTTAAGTTTGGTCTGGCTTCCCCCATCCCAGTTTTACTGAGATACAGTTAACTTATAATATTGTATTGCTTTATCAATGTAGCCTTAACGAAGAAAAATGCCCAAGACTGAGTAATATTCCTTCAGGTTATTGCTTTGTGATTCCCAAAGGACTGTTGTTCAAATCACATATCAAGGGAAGGAAAGAATATTTCCACCTCTCCAAACTCTGTGCATCTGGTCCCAGTTTTAAGAGGGCAGTGCAGTGGATGACTCTTCAGAGATTTGTTTGGGTGGGTGCAGAAGTGGCAGTGGGGCTGAGTGAGGGTTTGTCCCCGAGTGGTGAGGCCAGTAGGCTAATCTTGGCTCCGTGTCCCTGAGGTCTTAAAGCCAAAGTTAGGTTTGACTGCTCAGGGTTTCTTTTTTGTAAATTTTCCTCTAATTTTTTTATGTATTGATTTTAGAGAGAAAAACATCGATTTGTTGTTCCACTAACTTTTGTTTTCTTGTATGTGCCCCGACCAGAGATGGACCCTCAGCCTTGGTGTATGAGGTCAACCAACTGGGCTGTTGGGCCAGGGCTCCCACGGTTTCTTAAAGCCAGAATACATTTCTTGGGTTTACTGAGATTCAGAATCCACTTTGTAGCTGGAGTCCTGTCGGTTTCTGAGAGTGGTATGGGAGTGGTGAAAGCATCAGCCGGAGGCTCTCTGCTTCTTTCGTGCACATTGTATCCTGTACACATGGATGGGTTTTAACTAAGCTTTTTAAATTGCATTTAATAGTGCAATTTGGAATTGATAAATCTCAGCAACTATGTGAAATAAACATGACATTGGTGGTCCCCTTTTCATTGATGGGTCTCTCTGTGCAGCCAGTGAACACGGAGCATCCACCATATGCAGGCATTTAGGATGTAACTCACTTAAATCCTCACAACATTCCTGATTGATAGACATTATTTGCTTCATTTTACACATGAGAGGAACCTGAGGCTCCAGATTTAAGTGATTTCTCTGAGATTACAGTTAGGAGGGGCAGATTCGGCATTTGCTGAATCCCGCCTCCCCGGCCCCAATCCCCCCACACCCACCCCACCCCTTCCTTTTTTCTCTACACCTGTCTCTCTTTAAGGAACGCCCACTTTGTGGAAGAGATAGGCGTAGACACCTACTTGTAAAACCCAGGTGATTGCAAATTAAAAGAGAACTTCCTTGTATTGTTTTGTTTTCTAAATGCCCCTGGTAGGTGTTCAGTAAATGTTTGTTCAGTGAATGGACAGATTGAACTTGCCCAGGAGCCTGTTCATTCAGGCTGTGTAGATAAGTTCGGCTTAGCGAAACCGAAGAGCACCTCTTGACTGGGATGAGCTGCAGCGAGGCCGCAGCAGTCCAGAGGAAGTGACCGCTTTGGAGCCCAGGCACCTAAAGCCCGGGGAGGGTAACTGCTTGCCTGACGTTGCATTGTAGGCCTGGTAGCAGCGGGGAAGCTTGCTCACCTACCTAAGTCCCTGTCTTTGTATTGTCTGCATGGCTTTCAACTCAACTTGGATAAAGGCGAGAGCTGCATTTCTGTCTGCAGTTTCTGAGTGGTTGTCCAGTTGCAAAACTTCACGGGTCTCAGATTGATTCCACTCACCTGCCTTGGAGGTGAAGTGTATCTGTAAGCCATTAACATTCCAGAAGTTTCTTCCTGAATTTTGGCTAATCCCTGATACAAGATTTCAGAGTGATTTAGATTTAAGGATGATCACTAATATAGACTGGATTATCTAAAAAGGAATGTAAATCCCTTTACATAAATTATTTAATGGAAAAGACAGTTCTTTTTTATGGGACATTTGCTGCAATAGGATTGTTTAGGAACAAGTTAAGCTTTATACTTTGTTAATGTCATAGGGAATATAAAGCAGATTTATTGATAAAATTTTAAACATATCTTCCTAACTTTCTTAGCCAAAGTACTTTTGAGACTAGAACACTCTTGTTGTCAAGTAAAACATGATGTTGAACTTTTTTGATCAAAAGATAAAATGTTTGACTGAATAGTCCATATAATCATTAATTTCTTTTTTCATAATCAGGAGTCAGTATTTTGAAAGCTGTTAAGAACTTGTTGTGGCCCTGAGTGGTGAGGCGGAGTCAGGTGGGCAGCGCCCTGCAAAGCTGAAGGTCGCTGGTTCCGTTCCTGGTCAGGGCACAGGCCTGGGTGGTGGGTTTGGTCCCCGCTCAGGGCGTGTACAAGAGGCAACTGATAGGTGTTTCCCTCTCTCACATCACTGTTTCCCTCCTTCTCTTTCTCCCTCTCTCTAAAAATAAATCTTAAAAAAAAAAAGGGAATGAAGCAGGTTGACCGTGAGATACATGGCAGAAGTACCACAACCCCCGCACATTTCTACAGTCCATCTCTAAGGACTGTCTCATTTGATTTGAGCAGCAGTCCTGTGGGAGACAGTCTTACTCCCCACCTACAGATGGGAAATTAGAACATGGAAATCAAGTGATCTGTTCAAGGACACCACCGATTAGCAGCCGAGAGTGTTGAACTCATGTCTTTCAACCAAATGTAATGCTCATTCCACTGTCCCATACTGGTACAACCAAGTTCATTTCCACTGCTTCCAAAGATATATCCCATAGAACAGTGATTTTTAACTTTTTTTCATCTCATGGCATGCATAAACTAATTACTAAAATTCTGACCCTGGCTGGTGTGGCTCCGTGGATTGAGTGTGGCCTGTGAACCAAGGAGTCGCCCATTCGATTCCCAGTCGGGGCACATGCCTGGGTTGTGGGCCAGGTCCCCAGTGAGGGGCGTGCAAGAGGCAACTACACATTGATGTTTCTCTCCCTCTCTTTCTCCTCTTCTCCCCTCTCTGAAAAAAAATAAATAAAATCTTTAAAAAAAAAGTTTTGCAGCACACCAAAAAATGTGTTTTTTGCCAGTCTACCGAAAAACAGGTATATGTTTCATTCATTCACACCAGATGGCCATTATTGTGTTGGCTGTCGTCATTTTTCTCATTTGACCATCTAAAGGAAAAGAGGTCGGTGCCCTTGACTGAACTGTCAGGTAGTGCCCGTCTTACAAATTCTCGTGGCGTGCAGCCAGCAGCCCTAGGCTTTGCCGGACAACAGAGCAATGCGGTCAGGGCAGTCTGCTTCACTCTTGTTGGTTAAATAGATTGTTACTGTTTTTCAGTTTTTAAAAGTTGATTTAAAACCATTTGAAAGTCACACATTGACCGTCTTTTGAGTGGGTACAAGATGTAGTTGGCAGTAACACATTAATCTCAATTTTTTAAAAAGATTTTGGTTATTGTAGAGAGGGGGAAGGGAGGAGGGAGAGAAACATCAGTGTGTGAGAGATACATCTATCGATTGCCTGTCATATGCCCCCCCTGCCCCCACTGGGGACCTGACCTACTACCCAGCCACCCAGCCAAGTGCCCTGACCAGGAATCTAACCTGTGACACTGTTTGGTTCACAGGCTCAGTTCACTGAGCCACACTAGCCAGGGCTCAAATTTCATTTATGAATTAAACATCACCTCTTACATACATTTTCTTGTTCGATTATTTTTGTGGGTCATTTGGAAAAAAGTAATCTAATCAGAGTAAAATATTTTATCATTTAAAAATTGGGTCTTAAAATATCTAAGATAATTTTCATTGGGCTTTGAATTTAAAAAAATTTAGTCTTATGTGAAACTGAAGATAGTATCAATGTTTTTGAAACTAATAGGTTTGTTCACACGAAACCTTTCTCATTCTAAACCTTTTCTCATACATTGAATGAAACATGTATAGTAGTTTCTTTTTTTTTCATGTATAGTAGTTTCAATGTCACTTCAATGAAGTTACAATGTCTACAAGGATCTATGTATATATCCCAAGGATTAAAAATTATTTTGCCTGGAGGGTTGATTTGTCTTTAGTTGAACAACCTTCTTCCAAGTTGTTTTTTTTTTCCAGTTTTAGGAGTTGGCCTTATTTAGTTATCTACAAGTATCTGAAAAAATTACGGTTATTAATTTTTCATAATGCTTTAATGTATGCAAAAAACCTGCAATTTTTTAATATGACCCCTTTGGGAATTCTGCACTTACCAAAGGTGGCGAAGTTATCTTGTGGCTAAGTCCAAAAATCATCCTTAGCTATGGGCCACGCAGAAGCAGGCAGCAGGTGGGATTTTACCAACTTTCGGTTGAGAAGATTGCATGTAAAATATTTCAGCCAAATACAGACCAGCCTTCAGCAAAGTTAACTGCGCACTAGCTGCTTCATTTAGAGTCGAGAACCAATGCACCTGAACAGATGAAAACTTGAGAAGGTGCCAAGCTTTAGGAAGAACTGTGGTGTGTTATGCTCGCTCTTCGGCAGTGGCGCGAATCGAGAGCCATTCGGCTTCGTGTGTAGTAATGGTAGACTGTGAAGCCGATCTTTTGCCGTATATAAATAACTTAAAAATGGTTTATTGTGATAGACACTTAACACATTAATCTGGAAATGTTGAGTGGTACTGGGAAAGAGGTTTGCTCCAGGAAAAAAATGTAGTTTTTTTTTTCCGTGAAACTGAAAAAAGTATAGATATTTTTTCCTGTTCAGAATTGGGGGTTTTAAAAAAAAATTATTGAATACTGGTTTCTTACAGTGATACTGAATATTTAATACCAAATTCAACTTTTACATTTAATTTAACTCCTTAATTTATGCTTTCCGTGTCACGTTACCCATTATCTCCCTTTGCCGTAAAGCAAGCTTGCTCTCTGCCACTGGCTTGGCCTTTTGACATTATCGTTTTCTGTTTGGATAACTTTTCACATATATTCTTTTAAAACAATTTTTTATTGTGGTAAAAACCATAAATTTACCATCTTAATGAACAGTTTTAAATGCTCATGTATTTTTTCTTTTCATAAAGACCACCACTTTTTTATGCTCAAAAGTTAATGCCATAAAACAACTATTTTATCATGCTTAAAGTTCAGTGTGTCAGGAATTGGAAAGGACCTAGTGGGGACAGTTGTCTCTGGTTGGGATGTCTGGGTCCTCAACTGGGGAGACTTGATGATTGGGTTGACTGGACGGCTGTGGGCCAGAATTATCTGGAGCCATCTTTACCAACGTGTCTGGTGGTTGTGCTGTCAGTCTGCTGGGACATCAGCTAGGGCTCGTGGCCATAGCATCTCCACGTCACCTGGGCTTCCTCAGAGTATGGTGGGGTCGGCGTGGCTGGACTCCCTCCGTACAATTCAGGGCTCCACAGGCGAGTGTCCCAGAAGAACCACATGGAAGCCGTATGACCTTTTTTGACTTACTCTCAGAAGTCACATGGCATCATGCTGCATCCTGTTGGTTACCAGTGAGTCACCGAGGGTGCTGCTGATTCAGGAGAAGAGGGCATAGACCCCACCTCCTGATGAGAGGAGTGTCAGAGAGTTTGTGGGCCCGCTTTAGAAACAACAGTTTGCTCTCTGGCCACAGGATAGTTACAGTCATCCCACATAACAAAATACCCTGGCCAGTAGGCCTCATGCTGTTGTAGCGTCAGACTGCAGTCGAGGTCCAGAGTCTCGCCGTCTGAGGTCCAGGTGAAGGGTGCAGGGTCGGACCTCCTAGGCGTGGTACTTGTCGTTTGAAGATCTTTTAACTAAGGAGACTGTGGTGTGTTCTCTCTGCCACCGGTTTTTGTAAACTCCTTTACAGCAGGTTGCGTATCTCAGGCATTTACAAGTCTGCCCCCGTTCCAGGGCTTAGGAGGTACGAGGAAGGAAGGTGATGTTTTCCGTGTGGTGGTCCTCGTTTTCGAGCCCCTGCCTTTATCTTGCAGTATGTGCACGCGGACGCGCCCACCAATAAAACGCTGGCGGGGCTGGTGGTGCAGCTTCTCCAGTTCCAGGAGGATACCTTTGGGAAGCACGTCACCAACCCGGCCTTCACCAAACTCCCCGTAAGTACATCACCTTTTAGCCATAGAATGTAATGCTGCTTTTTAACGGTTTCTTCACCTCTAAATACTTGGGTGTTTACTTCCTGTTCTCTTATGAACTCCAATACTTGAGTGTTTATTCCCTCATTTCTTACGGTTTAGAATTGTCAAATCAGGAACTGGTTGAAGTTTTCATCATTTAAAACACGGTAATATAATACATACAGATTGCACTTTACCAAGTATAATACCACTTAGGATAAAATTTGCACATAGCATTATAATTTTATTTTTTTAAATATTTTATTTATATATTTTTAGACGGAGGGGGAGGGAGAGAAACATCAGTCTGTGGTTGCCTCATGCACCATGTACTGGAGACCTGGCCTACAACTCGGGCATGTGCCCTGACTGGGAATCGAACCAGCGACCTTTTGATTTGCAGGCCAACTCTCAATCCGCTGAGCCACACCGGCTAGGGCAATAAAGAATTTTATGTAATGCGATTTACATTATATTGGTATTAAACTATTCACGGCTTAGTGCCAGTGGGACCAGGTGTACTTTTCTTCCTCTCAAATCAGAGCGTAGCATTTTCCCAGGTGAGAGGGATTGATGTGATGTGTAATGGAGGAAAACACGAGTGCATAAGAGACAGTACGGTAAAGAATGTTTTAGTGAAACATGGAAGCTGTTTGCATTAAAGCTTTTTCCATGTTAATAAATAGTACTGGTTCACTATTTGGGTTGATTCTTTTTTTTTTTTTTTTTTTTAATCAAAGTGGAACTTTATAACTAATTCTGTAAATCATGCTGGATATTAAAAAGCTAGCTCAGCATTGGGTATGTTCTATTTAAAGCTAATTGAGAAGTTATAAGGCTAAAAATAATATGTGGGCAAGCCTAAATATGAATTCAAACAGAAAAAATAGCGTTTTTACCTTCATCACAAGTAAAAAATTCTTGTGGTTTTTCTCTGTAGAACCCTTTCAAGGTTTGGTACATAGCGTACATAGTGTAAACATGATTGGGATGAGGCGATAGAGCCGGTATCGTGTTCTGCCTTTTCCTAAAGATCATAAGCATCTCTCTGAAAACCTCAAAGCTCTAAGAGCCTGGAGGGCTATGGAAAGGTCAAGTCAGAGTCTAAAGTAGCCGAAGATTCTAAATATGTGCATGAGATGTTCAAAATTTTGAGTTGTCATCCCACCTAAGAAAATTAAGCATCATTTAATGCACAGCCCACCTTGTTACGGTCTGCCGGCCTGTAAACTTCAGAGCAGGAGAGGACGTGTGCTGGAAGGCGGCTTTCTCAGCGTAGCCGAGAACTCGGATGCGGTGGAGCCCAGGCCGTCGTTAGGTGACGCGCTTGGGCCTTGGCTTTGTGCAGCAATGACTGCTTTCAGTTTTTAAAAACTTCTTACTGTAAAGTGTATGGAAAATGAGTAAAACAGACTCAGACGAATCATTACAGAGAGCGCTCATTTACCCACAAGCCAGGTAAGCAGTAGAATGTTAACAACACTCCGGAAACTGGTGTGTCCCTTGCGCTGGGCCTGTGTGCCAGGCAGCGGGCACGCGGGGCCCCGGTGGAGCAGGGCTGTGGAAAGCCTCGAGACCGCTGGTCACGGAAGGCCAGGGGTCCCAGTCACACCACGTGGTGGGGACACATGGTGACGGAGGAACCTCAGCTCGCTGGAATTGTAGTTCTTATTTATTGGGGTGATGTTTCTATTTTGTAATTTATTTCTTTTTCTTATTTTTTTATTTTTTTAATATATTTTATTCATTATGCTATTACAGTTGTCCTATTATCCCCCCTTCATTCCCCTCCACCCTGCACACCCTCTCCCACCCACATTCCCCCCCTTTACTTCAGTCCATGTGTCATAAGTTCTTTGCTTCTACATTTCCCATACTATTCTTGCCCTCCCCCTGTCTATTTTCTATCTACCTTCATTGCTACTTATTCTTCGTATCTTTCCCCCACTCTCCTCCTCCCACTCCCCTGTTGCTAACCCTCCATGTGTTCTCCATTTC
>CM052544.1:4965817-5012470 GCA_028533065.1 Trachops cirrhosus
GCCGGTCGCCACCCCCTGGCCGGGGCCCACCAGCCACTGCTGCTTGTGCGCCCAGGGTCTGCTAGGTCTGCTGGTCGCCACCCCCTGGCTGGGGCCCACCAGCCACTGCTGCTTGTGCGCCCAGGGTCTGCCTGCTGTGGACTTGTGCGCCGCCCTGGTGCTCAGCTCTCTGCTCCGCGTCCCTCGCCCGGCCCGACTCCGCCCCTCCTACTGGTCTGGATGAAAGTGTCTATTTTTAAATCCTTGGTTGTCCGACTTCCATAAACTTCAATTTTCTGTCAGTTCTGGTTGTTATTTTGTTTCCATATCTTTGTTGTCCCTATCTTGGTTGTGCAAGGAGGCACAGTGCGTCTACCTATGCCTCCATCTTGGCCGGAAGTCTATTTCTTTTTCTTTTTTTAAAGATTTTACTTGTTTTTAGAGAAAGGGGAAGGGAGGGGGAAAGACAGGGAGAGATGCAGATGATATGTGAGAGAAACGTTGAACGGTTGCCTCTCCCACGCCCCACCTGGGGACCCGGCCCCCACCCAGGCTTGTGCCCTGACTCAGATGGAACTGGCAGCTCTTTGGTTTGCAGACTGTTGCTCAGTCTGCCGAGCCACACCAGCCAGGACTATTTTTTATTTTACGATTTTATTTATTTTTATAGACAGGGAAAGGGAGGGAGGAAGGGAGGGAGAAAGAGAGGGAGAGAAACATCAATGTGTGGTTGCCTCTCGTGTGTCCCCTGCTGGGGGCCTGGCCTGCAACCCAGGCATCTTCCTTGACTGGAAATCAAACCGCTGACCCTTTGGTTCACAGGCCAGTGCTCAGTCCACTGAGCTACACCAGCCAGGGCAGCCAGGACTATTTTTATGGGTTTTTAAAAAGATTTTATTTCTTTCTTTTTAGAGAGAGGGGAAGGGGGGCGAAAGAGGGAGAGATACAATATGTGGTTGTCTCTTGCTTGCCCCCCACTGGGGACCTGGCCTGCAACCCAGGCATGTGCCCTGACTGGGAATTGAACTGGTGACCCTTCGTTTCACAGTCCAGTGCTGAATGCACTGAGTCACACCATCCAGAGCTATTTTTATGTTTTTTCTTAACTTTTAAACAAAATTCTTTTCTCTCTTCCCATAACTTTTCTCCCTCCAGTGTTACTGATGTATAATTGATACACAACAGATAATATACATATATAAAATACGATGAACTCAAGGTAATGAACATTTTGACCATCCCCAAAAGTATCCTTGTAATCCCCTTCCACCTGTGTCCCCTGGCAACCATTGACACTACAGATTTTACGATTTCAGTACATTTATGTAAATGGAATCACAGTATTATAGGCTTGTTTTGCCTCGCCGCTTTTACTCAGCATCCCGGTCCTGAGGCACCTGTAACAGCTGCTCGCACTGCTGTCTGGTCATTAATTAATATGTCAGAGAAATGCTGGCACAGATTTAAAGCAGTTTTAAGCTTTGCACTTATGTGTGGCTTTTCTAGGTTTTGTTCTGCTCAGCAGAATCTTAGGTGGGCTATAAATAGGATGAGACCACTTACATACTCCGGGATAGGATTAGATTGAATTTCCAGTTTGGCTGCCAGAGATAGAACAGCTTATCAAAAGCAGTGTGGTCACACAGCCCGGAATAGAAGCAGCCTGTCAGAGCTGTCCCTGACCCCTGAGTCTCTAACTGGGTGTGCAGCTGCTGAAGTCTCACCCAAGATGGGGTCTCACGGGCTCTGGAACGCTCTGGAAGGCTCAGGTTTCTGTGCCCTGTTGTCCTTATAGTGTTTAGTTTTTTTAATGCCAATCAAGAGGAATTCCACCACACCAATCTGTGCTTCTGCTTCCGAGAGTGTTTAAGAACCAGCGGGCCTGGTGTCAGCAAGGCCCCTGGGGGGGCCGTGGGGTGAGGGTTGAGTGGGGAAATACAGTCAGGGCCCAGAGGGTGTCCCTGAGGAGTCCCTGGTCTGCCTTCAGCTCATCGTCCCCCAACTCTGGTCCATTCCTCCTTCTTTTTTTTTTTTTAATCTGGGTGGGTCTGATACTGAGCTTGCCCTGAGGATCAGAATCCCCAATCCATTTTTAAGCACGCTCTAAGAATCCTTGAGGTATGGCCAGCGTCCCTCTTTGTTTTTTATTCTGCCCTGCCTTTAAGGATGCCTTCCCGGTCGTACTGTATTACCAGAGCTGGTGCCCACAACAGGTGCACGAATCTCCCTCTTGTTCAGATCTTATCACGGGAAAATTGGAGGCCTTGTTTTCTGCTTTGTCATTCATCACTTGTCCCTTTAGTGGTTGATAGAAGTTAGTCTTAAGCCTATATGTGATAACGAATTAATTTCTCAAATTTAATATCTGTCCAAAAATTGACCTTAATCTTAAACTATACGTACAGATGTTTTATTGTTCTGGTCTGCTCAGCGTATATTTCTCAGCACAGCTCTGACTTTGTACATTATTTTAGTGCACTTGAACTGTTGAGAAAATTTTTATTGATTACCTGCAATAGGTACTCTGCTGAATGCTGGTGTGAAAGATTTGAATAAGACACTGCTGTCCTCAAGGAGTTCATATCACAGATCAGCCGACAAAACAGGCATTTCGGCGCTGTGCTGTGCGTGGTGTGTGCGCATGCAGTAGTGACGTGTGCTGTGCGTGGTGTGTGTGTGTGCAGTAGTGATGTACGTATGTGGTTTCAGAGAACGTTTTTTAATCAATTTTTTGGAAAAATTTCTTTATACCTCATTTGTTTCAGAAAGTACTTAAGGAGTTGTTTATAGAGTTATATCTTTGAGTTTATAGCTTAGAGTTCAGAAATAAGTAATTTTGTGAGAACTTTCATTTTTCTCATGTGTAACTTGTATCATTTTTAGGCAAAATGTTTCATGGATTTCAAAGCTGGAGGCACCTTGTGTCACGTCCTCGGGGCTGCTTACAAGTATAAAAACGAACAGGGATGGTAAGTTTTTAATTTATTTACGTGTTTTGAGTTAATATAGAAGTTATTTTACATTGAATCCTATTCCTTCTTCGTGTGGTGTTAGAAAATTCTACAGATGCATTATGTTAACATGCAAATCAGTTGTGTTTGGTTTAGAGCCCTAATTTACTTTGTGCTGACACCCAAGAAAAACATCACACAGCCGTAGCGTCTCCTAAGCAAGTTACTTCTCATACGTGGTTGTATGTGGACGATAGATGGGCGTGGTTATCAGCAGATGAGCAGGCAGGCTCACTGTGAAATGCACGTGTGTTACGAACTTACAATGCATTGAAAGGTGGGAGTTTAATGTTCAGTTGAGCTAGGCCTTCAGAATGCGAGCCGTCCAGTCGGCCTCCTCGGGCCAGAGCGGAAAGGGGTCTGGCTCAGAGGGTCTGGATTCTTGCCCGGGCAGTGCTGGAGCCGGGAGGAGAGTCCCTGCTCTTGTGCCTGCAGTTTTGCTTCTCCCTTCACTCCCTTCACTCCCCCTTTTCCTTTCCCTCCTCCCTCCTCCTCTCTGGCAGTAGCTTTCGAACTTTAGGAATCACTTGGAGTCCTTATTAAAAATACAAATTACAGGCCTCGCGGACAGGTCGTCAGCTACTGAGAATCGGCGTTTCCAAAGAGCGCTGAAGTGGTCCTTACGCGTCACGTGGAGACGTGCTGGTCACTCAGGTTGGCATTCTAGCACAAAGGCGGTTTAGATGGTTTAACCTGGGAAGAGTTACTCATTTTAATAGCACATTTAAAACATTTCTTCTGCTAGTCCTCCAGCTTTTTTACCTAAAAGTGTAATACAGCAAGGAGCTAAACCAATTTCCTTATTCCCAAAGATGCACACCCAGTGGAGTGTAGTTTTTGGTCTGCTTGATAGACCGCCCTCCCCTCATGTGCTACCTGTTTCCAGGCTCTGATTATCTCTAGGCTGCAGGCCCCCCTTCGGCGGGACTAGACCCCCCTTCTGGTGGCAGTCTGCAGGCTTTCCTAGCTTGCCTCGCGCACCGAAGCCCCTATCGAGGCCCACTGGGGTCACTGCCCACACAGTGGTCCTTCTCTGCTGTTGCCTGCTCTTGGCCTTGCCCCAGCTCAGGGCGCTTTGGTTTTTTGCCTTTTAGAAGTTTGCCTTCCCAGCCCTTAGCACCATTTTCCAAGGAGTTAAACTTATTTTCTGGGATCCGTAGTTGATTATTTGTATTCAGACTCTAGTTTCTATACATATCTGAGGATGCAAAGAGAACATCACTAAATAGATTTACAAGAGGCTGCAACATTGGAGCAACACAGTTACTGAGGGCCCTTTGGACAGTCGGTATCACGTCGCATTGAAAGGTTGCTGCAAAACCTTGACCAGCAGACGCCAGAGGAGAGCAGAGCAGAAGACGCATCGCTGATGAGCTGTCAGTGGGGAGCTCACGTTTGGTCCCGTGGTGCCTGGGACGCGCACAGCGGGGCCCCCGGCCAGGGCTGCTGGCGCTGCCCGTGTGCGCTTCTGACTTGGTAACCTCATCCGTAAATATCTGTGTGTTTCCAGATAGGGTTTTTAAAACATAATAGTGCCATTATCACAACTAGGAGAGTTACCAGTCATTTATAAATACTATTAAACACCCGCTCAGTGTTCAGGTTTCCCTGGTTATCTCATGAGTGGTCCCTGTTTTGTTTGCATCAGCGCTCAGACAAGATTTACACATTGCATTCGGTTGATGCAACTCAAGTCTCTCTAAACAAGTTTATAGTTTTCTTTCTCATCTCTCTTCCTTTTTCTTCCTTGCAAGTTACTTTTACAACGCTGGTTGCCTTCTACAGTCGTCTTCGTTTTGACTTACTTTGCTGTTCTGTCCACAGGATGTAGTTTAACGTCGTCCAGTAGAGTGGTTAGATCCAGAGGCTGAGTTTGACTCAAGTTCAGGCTTGTTTTTGGCAGCAGCGCTGTGCAGCAGTACTTTTCGTCCTAAGGACGCTGCGCCGCGGGAGCCTAACTCTTTTCGTGTCGTTAGCCCCGGCACAGTCTGTTTCTTTGTGTGTTGTTCCCCCGAAGCCGCCGAGCGCACCGGCGGCGTTGGTGCAGGCTCAGTGCACCAGCCCTCGCAGCCGCTGCGTGTCTCCGTCAGGAGGTGCGTCGAGTCGGGCGTCTGTCTGTCTGTCTGTGGCGGGCGGCCCTCGTCGCGCAGCGCCTCAAGTCACCCTGTCACGTGGGGCGTTCCGGTGTGGCAAAAACTAGGTGGTAGACGTTCCGTTGTGTAGGTACAGGTCCTTGTTACTTAGATGACTTCTTACTGAACACTGTTACTCCTTCATTTATTAGCTGGTGTGTTTTTCTGAAGAGAAACTTCATTAACAGTTGGAAAGGCAGAATAAATTCTTGATTTTTTCTCTGTTAACAGATTTATTTAGCTTTAATATTCAGAGCAACGCAAGCCGCCCTGTTTAAATTTCCGTCACAGCTGCTTTCAGAGTCCCTCCGATCTGTGAGAGATGACTCCCTCCAGCCCCATTGTCTGCGTCAGTTATTTAGGGAGCCGTTCTCTGAACAATGAGCAGACTGCGTGAGCAGTTCTGTACGCGATGCATTTATGGACCTAGCTCTTCTGTTATCAGAAGCCTGCGGAAGGGTGACCTCGTGTTGCGGAAGGTGGGGGTTAATTGTGGCGGAAGAATGTGGAAAGCTGTCAGCTGTCAGCTGTCAGAGGGTGTTCCCGTTAGTCAGCGGGAGTCTGACGTCCTGCCAGTCAGGGGACATTGTCTGGAGTTTCTCCCCTACCACCCCTTCCCAGAAGGGGTTAGGGAAGGAGCATCCTCGAAAACGGAAGAAGGGGGTTGAAGGAAGAGTTCCGCGTCCCAAGGTTAAGTCTACATGGTTCACCGGGACAGGTTTTGTCTAGTCTGTAGGTGCCATTTTTAAAACTGGAGCTGGTTCTGTTTTAAATTACTTATGTCTGTGCTTTAGTGGACACTTTGCTTAATTTTTTAATTGGAATTATTTTGGGAAGCATTTCAATCTTAGATCATTAATGAAAAAGTCATAATATTAAAACTCAGTCATAATAAAAATTTACTGAGTGGTGTGCTTTATGAAGACACATATTTCTACTAGTCACTAAGGCTACTTAGGAAAAACCGTGAAGCCCTAGTCCTTGCCCTCGAGGACCCAACGAGCTGCCTGGGCAGCAGTGCGGTGAGTGCACAGGGTGTGCCGGGAACCTGGAGGGAGACAGCAGTCACTGCGTAGGGCAAGTGCCTTCTGGACGGATTGTGCACGGGACAGTGTCGCCCCGCTGAGCGGGTGGTGGCATCCTGGAGCGTTGAGAAAGGTCGGCGGTGTGGGGAGCGTCCCCAGGGTACAGCCTGCGGGTTCGGAGCGTGCACTCAGGACGCAGACCGCCTCTTCCTAGCTAGTGCGTGGTGGTGGTGGTTTTAAAAATAGTATAACTCTCACTAACGTTTATCGACCAGTTACTGACAGCATAAACACTGTGTTAAGCTCTTAATGTAGTAGATATTTCATTTACCCTTCACAAAATTCCACAGTGGGCCATTGTCTCATGAAGAAGTTGATTCTTGGATTAGAAAGCCACTCAACGGTACATAAATAAACAGCGGGTCAGGTTAGGGCCCAGTGCAGTTCCACTCCGCAGCCCACACTCTTGGTCACAGAGCTGTGCTCCCCACCCCGCGCCCCCCCCCCAATTAAAATAGGACGAAAGCGGGGTAAATGTTGAACAGAAAGTGTGGAGAGCCCCGGCCGGGTGGCTCAGTTGTTCGGACAGTTGCCCGTACGCCAGAAAGGGTGCGGGCTCGCTCCTCAGTCAGGGCACGTACCTAGCTTGTACCCAGGTTGTGGGCTCGGTCCTGGCATGTCCTCTCCCCCGCCACCAAATCAACAAAAACCTCTCCTTGGCTGAGGGTTTAAAAAAATGCTTAGAAAAAGCATTCAAATATATAAATATGTAACCATATGAAAGCAACTAATAGTAGTTGAATACAGCACCAAAATGTCATGCTTGGGTGCTCATGGAAACGGACACGGGGAAGATCTGAAGAAAAGGTAACAGGATGGACAGTAGTGATCTCAGAGAACACAGGCACTGTTGCATTTGAGCAGATGACTTGTAAGCATATACAGAGCTGATAGGCTGCTTATACTTGAAGAACTGCCCTTGGAGAGGTGGACTACTTTTTTATATCATATAAAACACCTTAGATGCGAGGAAAACGGGATACTTCATGGAAGTGTATGGCTACTTCATTTTGACTGGAGTGAATCTTAATGTCTTAAAATTTAGTCTTTTAGGAGTTGACATGGCTTCCTTATTACTGTTGAGAAAATACCCTTTACTTTCCAAATCTGTCCAGTTCGTTTGCATTGAATGCTATAGCAAGTTCCCTTTTAAGGTGAGAGACAGATTAATTATTTTTTGTCTTTTAGGCGGAGGTTTGATCTACAGAACCCGTCCCGGATGGATCGCAATGTTGAGATGTTTATGAATATTGAAAAAACACTGGTGCAGGTAACTGGGAAAGTTGAATTGTTACAAATGTTTTCCTTGGATATACTTTCAGTTCCAAGAGAAATTTTCTGAAGTCCACTGTTCCGTTATTTTCATGGGTTTTGGAAGGATTAGAGGCATAAAATACGACTAAAACTTGTCATTTATAGGATATTGACCTTAAACTTTTTTTAAAAGATTTTTATTTATTTATTTTTAGAGAGAGGAAGGTGGGGGGGACATCAGTGTATGAGAGAGACATCCATCGGTTGCGTCTCATACACCCCCAACTGGGGACCTGGCCGGCAACCCAGGCATGTGCCCTGACCAGGCGGGAATTGAACCTGCAGCTTTTCGGGTCACAGGCTAGCGCGCAGTGCACTGAGCCATACCAGCCAGGGCATTGACCTTGAACTTCTGGTGAAATGATCTGTGATACTTTTCTTTACTAATTTCACCAAACCCATTATTTGAATCTCTTCTACATTTAATATAACTACTGTCTCATCCTACTAGTTGCTTGTTTATCCATGAGTTTTTTGGGACTTGTTTTATGGTTGTGCCATAAATATAGATTTTATTTCCCCAATTAGATTATAACTTAGAGGACAGAACACTAAACTTTCTGCTTTTCTTTCACAGTATTGATATTTTTATTGATTGGTAATTTATATTGATCATTGAATTAACCTTCCTGGGGTGAGGCAGCTGGCAAAAATTTAGCTAGGTATTTTCATTAACTTCATGCCTAAAATTTGTCTCATGGACTGTTGGCTAAAGAAATAATGGATCATTTTTGTTGGTTGATTTTTGGTGATGGGTCAGGTGGTTAATATGCATTTTTTAAAATTTATTATTTCTGTGATAATATTTGCCATTTTTATTCATTTCTTTTTGAAATATGCCTTTTCTTTTTTATCAATTTTACTTAGGGTTTCAAGTCCTTCATATATGTCTTACATTATTTTATTTTATTTTATTTTTTTTATTTTGTCTTACATTATTTTAAACCCATGTATTTTACATCTTTTGTTCTTAATATGCATATTTTAATCACTGCTATATGTAAGATCAGAAATGGGGGAAAAAGAGCTATAATCCACAGTCTTTAGATTTTAAGTAATTTACATCATGAGCCAAAATGAGTACACACCTCCCCCGAGCCACAAAAGATGTAGTGAAAGCACTACAATAAACTGTTACGGTGAGTTCAGGTAAAGTTGACTAGGGGCATTAATATGTCATTTGGTATCTTTAAAAGATGATTTAAAATTTTTTAATTTGTGTTTTTCCATCACCATTTATCCCCCCTACACCCTCGTTCACCTTTACCTACCCTTCTCCCCACTCTGATGGTTTCTTGGTCATAATTCTCAGCGTCTTTTTGTCCAGGTGTGCCTGGCTGCAGAAAAGAGTTTTGGAGATGTCATTAGCCTCTGAACACCTGAGTTTTACATTGACAATAAGACTTTTACATTCTTCTACGTATCAAAGCACATCTTCCCATTTTAAGCAGTTATAGATTTGAGTGCAAAACTTTTGCCTTTAGGGTAATTTATGAATAATGTGACTTTATTTCAAAACCAAGAGAATTAAAAGTCTGTTTTTCTTTCTCAGAGCAATTGTCTGACCAGACCCAACATCTACCTCATGCCAGACATTGATCTGAAGCTGGCGAACAAACTGAAAGACATCATCAAGCGACACCAGGTAACAGACGCGATCACTCCAGAAACACTGTAGTGGTGAACGTCTGGACACGCTCAGCCCTAGTGTCTTCTGATTCTGTTCGTACCCGCGTTCAGTGGAAGTTTCTCTCCGGGTTCGCAGAGTACGGCTTTGTTCCCCACCCCCACCTCCAGCTGTAAGCCTAGAGCAGCACTCGCCCCCAGCAGTATCGAGGTCTAACTGGCACACTGCTGTGTCAGTTTCAGGTGCATTGCGTGGTGATTTAGTACACGTGGACGTCCTAGAGCAGCAGGTAGTAAAGTCATTGGGACGAGTTGTCGTGGTCGCATTCTGAAATGCGCTCGTGTAGAGTGAAAGAGACCAGTCAGTGCATTCTGTATCGCCGTGACCACAGTCACAGGGAGGGTTGGTGACACAGTTGTTGAAGGAGATCAGGTATTAATTCAAATAAACCTGGCCTTCCTTTAATTATAGGTGTTATGATGTTTGTGGCTTATTAAAAAAGTGACTTGCACCCTGGCTGGTGTGGCTCAGTGGATTGAGCGCCGGCCTGTAAACCAAAAAGTCACTGGTTCAGTTCCCAGTCAGGGCACATGCTTGGGTTGTGGGCCAGGTCCCCAGTTGGGGGCATGTGAGAGGCGAACGATCAATGTATCTCCCACACACTGATGTTTGTCTGCCTCTCTCCCTCCCACTCCATCTCTGTAAAAATAAATAAAAAAAAATCTTTTTGGAAAAAAATAAAATAAAAGCAGTGACTTAGAAATTCTGTTTTCCCATAAGCTCACTACTATCTTGATTCACATGTACCAGTACTGTCTTCCAGCATCCCCACCTCTTTCCTGTAGTTTTAGGTTGAGACCTTAGGTGTAGACGACCTATAGGTTTGTGACTACGTGGGACTAAACTGCAGGCAGACCGTGTCATGTACACTAGCTGAGGAGACCCAGGGAGAAGATAATTTTCTGCTATAATATTATCTGAGTGACTGTTTTATTAGTCCTTAAAATTGAGTGAGAAGCCTCATTAAATATCTTTATTTTTTTCTACTGCAAGAGAGATTGCCAGCTAAATTATGTTTTAGCGTTTAGTAAAATATCTTCCAAGTTCCTAAAGCAAAGGTTTCTAATACTGCTTACAATCAGAGATTTAATAGTCTATGTATATATAAAAAACATTTTTACCAAAGACAAAGGTAATATAACTGTTTTCACATTAGCAGTGTGAAATCCAGTTCCCCATTTCACTAGCATTGTGAGTAAACAAATCACTTTGCCTGCTTTTCTCTTTGGGACTGTGTGTGGGAGTTGCTGTCCACTGTAGCTTTGTTACACGTAGAGTGACAGGGCAGAAATGGGACGAATTAACCCACTGGTTATTGCCTTCGAGCTAAAAGTACTTACTCTTACTGCTACCGAGTGATCCTGGACAAAGTTTGTACATTTTCTCGCAGTATACTGAACATTTAGTTGCCATAGTTTGTAAGTAATCTGACTTCAGTGATTGTTTCCTAGGGACAACCTCCAGAGGGCTGTAAGGCTCTTCTGGTTTCACAGGTTCTTAGAGAGGAGACCTCGAAAGCTAATGATGGTGCTGTCGTTGAATGCCCTTGGCCAGACCTCCGCTCAGGCGTTTGAAACGTGTTAATAACTCCACTGATTGAGCTCTTACTGGGCATCTGTCACCGCTCTTACCGCCCTCCGTCTGTTAGCTCAGTCCTAACAAGATTCTCGTGGAGTGGTTGTTAAGCGTTACCACTCCGTTTCACAGAAGACACTGAAACACCAAAAGGTCCTGCAGACACAGTGGAGCGGCTGCGTTTAAACCCAGGCCTGTCCGATGGACTCTGAAGGGCCGCAGCCCTAAACGCCGTGTTCTCCCGTCGCCTCCCGCATGTGCGGTGTTGCGCCCCCTTTTCAGCCTTTCCTGTTGCTGTTCAGAGGGGCGCTCGAATGCTTCTGGTGATGGAGAATTTCTTGCCCCGTTTAGTAGCTAATTCACCTTTATATAGCCCTAAATTTTAGAATTTTCCTCTGGTTGAAAATAGCATTATTATATTTTTCTAAGGTTAATAATTGATAAACGCTCATGATCGAAGGCAGAATTCAGGAAACTTGTGAAGGTGCTCCTTGCACCTGATTTAAGATGTCTCATTAGGCTTGTGGTCTGCAGATGGAGCACGTCTGTGTTTACGTGGCGTCCAAGTCGTGTTCTGGGCCTAGGCTGTGTGCTGGGTTCTAGCTAAAGCTTCAGCCTTTATATCATCCGCTTTTCTGACATAACTTAGCGCAACAACAACATACCCAGATGGGGCAAAAGTAGGCTTACAGTTACCAGTGTGTGAAACACAGAGCTTGTTTTCGTGTTAATTATTGTATTATTTTCCATACCAACAACTGTAAACCTGCGTTTGCCTTACCCTGTATACGTGCTCGGGCCAAGTCAGCATCCGTTCTGTATATAGGCAGCCAGGTTATGTATGCTCATGGCCATGAACCTGCATCGCGTCGGTTCAGACCCTCGTGATAATTCATGATGGCCTGCAGTGACTGTAAGAATTAGAAGTGTTCGGATTACTGCTAAGGCTACCTAGAATCAATTAGCTAAGGGCACTTGGGTTATTTTCCTGTAGAACAATGTGACTATGTAGAGAGTTTGTTTGTTCTTATCAATCACTATCTCTTTCCTTGACTAAAAATAATACAAATGTTGTAGTCTTACAGTAATACTTCACAAACGTACGTGAAACAGTGCCTTTATAATCTCAGGCGGTTTGCACCTGACAGCTTGCAGTTGGTTGGCCGCGGGCTTCATTTTCACAGCGTTTGTTTGTTGCTTCTCAGGGGACGTTTACTGATGAGAAGTCAAAAGCCTCCCACCACATTTATCCGTATCCTGCCTCACAAGAAGACGGTAAGTTAGTTTTTGGTTGTGAACTGATAAACTCATCCTTCACTGGATTTTAAGTTGTATCAGCAGAGGTTTAAACAATACAACCAGCTGTTTTAGAGAGAGAGCTGCAAGTATTAAAATCACAGGTTATTTAAATTTATGAATTTGTTTTTGAATTGGACGCAGTAGACTAAGTTCCTGATGCCCAACTTTCTAATCATCAGACTTCTGTTTCTTTGCTGGTTATTATTACCTGGGCGTTAAGTCTTGGCATGCCTTGTACTTTAACTTAGTTAATGTTTGCCGTGTTCCCTCTGTTCTGAAAATTAAGAGACATTGCAAGATAGAGGAGCATCCCTGGTGAGGACCGGCTTTCCGGCTCTGGTGGAAACGGCCCCTCCAGTGTGAGTTGGGGGAACTGACGACGGCTCAGCTTCGACCTTCAGCCCCGCTGTCCTGAGCGGTGGTTTAGCCCGCAGCCAGAGGTCATTAGACCTGTGGCAGCTTTCTTTCATTCTTTCAGAGGTTGGACAGTTGGGAAACAATGCGAATTATTAATGCATCAAGTGAATTAATTTAGATTGAGAAGTTCTGCTGTAGGGAGATCTGTTCTGTTAAGCACAACATATGCTTTTAGAGTATTTATATAATAAGCCAAACGAGATCAGATTTGAGCCGATAATTACCCTGTGCTGAGTTTTTCTGACCAGTCCAGATATGCTTGAAGTCAGTAACAAAGATCAGCAGACAATTTCCATATGCTTGAAAGTTAAGAAATACATTGCTGTAGCCCTGACCGGTGTGGCTCAGGTGGTTGGCCGTCGTCCCACAAAGTGAAAGGTCGCCAGTTGGGCTCTGGTCAGGGCACGTGCCTGGGGTGTGGGCCTGGTCCTCAGCGTGGGTGTGCGAGAGGCACCCGGCCGATGTTCCTCTCACGCATCAACGCTTCTCTCCCGCTCTTCCTCCCCTCTCTCTAAGAATAAAAGATAATAAACAAATTTTTTTAGAAAGAAAGAAATATATTGCCATATAATCCATGGATCAAAGAAAAAAATTACAGTGGAAATGGGGAATCTTTGGATCTGAATAATTATGAAATTAATAAATTGTAAGAAAATTAACTTTTTAGAATGTGGCTGATGCAATAGCCAGAGGGTGATTTATATCTTTAAATGTGTATATTAGGGAAGAAGGAGGACTGAAAAATCTTTGGCCCACACATGTTTCTCAAGAAATTAGAAAAATAACATCAAATTAAAGCTAAAGAATAAAGGAAATAAATGTGCAAAAATTAATGAAGTACAAAATATACGACAGCAAGGTCTCGGCTGCATCAGAAGTGGTTCTCAGAAAAGACTTATATAAGACTAATAAATTGTGCTGCAAACAAGTAAGAAAAAAGGAAGAACAAATAACGTCAAGAGTGGAGGGGGTCATTACTGAATTCTACCGATATTAAAAACAATTGTAACAGGCTGAGTTGGCTTGTTTGGTTGCTTGCTCGCTTGTGAATGGGGTGTCAAGTTGGAGAGTCATGAAGTTTTACACCTAACTTTTCTTCTAAGAGTTTTATAGTTTTAGCTATTACATTTGGGTCTTTTCATCATTAATTTTGATAGCTGAAAGTTGATTTTACTTGTAACAGTCAGAATTTTAGCTCTGTGATTGTTATGCGTTTATGTATAAAGTGAAAAACCTCACCCTGCCTTCCGTGTGTCTGTTTTTGGCCTGTTAGGTAGTAGCTGCTGGTTGCCACTAGGGGGAGGTGGTGGATAGCTGTGTGTGTTAGAATTCTGATTCTTCGGCCAGCTAACTCTAATAAGGTTTCTCTAATAAAGCTGATGTAAATGCTTAGATTGTGAACTTTTTGAAAACAGTTGCCTTTTACCAAAGGTTTGAACTGCAGTTATTATGTCTTAGCTACTTAGTGATTCCTTATTAAAGTGGGTTTTTTTTTGTTTAGTACAACCTAATTTACTGATGTTTGGTTGGTATTGTTACTGGTAGTTGAAGTAATCACTAGGAGATAGCGTTTAAATTTAATTTTTAACATATTGAAGGTTATTTTTAAATAAAAATCCTGTGGGGTTTTCCTTAGAATAAATGGTGGTCAGGTAAATGAGAGTTTGGTCCAGGTAAGTGTGTGGATGGTAACAATACCAGCCATAGCTCATTAAAAATCATGTCATAAAACCCTCAAAGTGCACTAGGCCTTTTATGAGGATTAGTTAAAATTTAAATGAAAAGGTGATATGTAATTGATCTTAAGATACTAGTAAGAGTAATTTGAGTATGGCGTACCAAGGGGGTACCAGATAAGAAAAAGCAGAGGGGTGATACAGTATAAATCCAGAGAGAAAACAAATGGTGAGGTTGGGCTTTGTGTCTTAAGATAGTAGGAGGTGAGGGTGGGTGGGTGGGAAGACCTGAGTCCAGATTTAAAGAGCTTCCTTTTATTTGGTGGATGAAGGAGAGAGAAGACGGTATTGATCATTTTTTGTGAAGAGGAAAATTTTGTGAATTTAGGAAAATTTGCCTGTGGGCTGATTTCTGGGATGGTTACTGTAAGGCAGGGGTGTCAAACTCATTTTCACGGTGGGGCCACATCAGCCTCGTGGTCGCCTTCAAAGGGCCGAATGTGATTTTAGGACTCTAAAAATGCAACTGCTCCTCAACTAGGGGCAGGGAGCGCGGTGCTGCCGCCGGGTAGAGAGAAGGTGCCGGGCCGGATAGAACAAAGTGGAGGGCCGGATTCGGCCCGCGGGCCTTGTGTCCGCCACCTGTGCTGTAAGGAGACTGGTCAGAGAGCAAGACCCATTGGAAAGCTCTGAATTAAATTGCTGAGGGAAAATTTTATCATCAGATGGGATAAATCCATATACTTGGAGAGTAAAGGACCTCAGTCAAATGCAAGCCAATATGGTCCATATCTTAAAAGTCAGGGAAAAGCAAGGAAAGGAAAGGAAAACATGTCAAAATGCAAGAGGCAGGCAGTGGAATTGGCCTACAGAGTGAGGCCTGAGGCAGGGCATTTGGATTTGCTGGGAAATAATGGATAACTTCTGATAATGAAGTTCCAGTAACTCCCAAGAGAGAGCAAGTTGGTGGAAGTTGGTGGAAGATAACCATTATCTCAGAGAGTATGGCAAGGAAAAGAAGGTGAAATAGGACCTCCCAGCAGGCGCCCTAGGCTTTGTCTTTCGGGTGATGCCTTTGTAGTGTGTTTCTGGGCAGAGCAGAGGTAAATTGAAGCACATAATAGATGAGTTGAAACCTGGAAGGGATAGAGGGATCGGTTTAAGGTCATGGCTTGAATTTCTGGTTTTAGCAGAAAGAAGTTGTACTTTCTCAGATGAAAAAAAAAGAAAATTTAAAAATTGAGTTATTAATTAGAAGAAGAAAACAGACTATGTCGTACTCAAAATAAATAAGTTAGATGACTTAAGTTTTCTAGGCTTGTCTGTTCCTTATTGTTCGTCTGACTGGATCATTTCAGGTGACAGGCTCTCACTTCGCTGATTCTTTCTCCTGATCTCCTGGTCTGATGTTGAGTCCCTGTAGAGAAATTTTCAGTTCAGTTGTTACTCAGTTCCAGAGTTTCTATTTGGTTTCTTTTTTAGTAGTTTCTAACTCTTTGTTGGTATTCTCATGTTGCTCATGCATTTTTCTAACTTTGATTAGTAGTGCATTGAGTCTCTTTAAAATGATTATTTTGAATTTGCTGGGTAATCCTTAGATCTTTGATTTTTTCTTTTAGGGTTGGTATTTGAGATTTATCTTATTTCCCTGAGTCATTTCCCCCTTTCTCTTAGTGCATCTTGTTTTCTGATGTGTTTTGTGCATTTGCAAAACAGCCACCTCTCCCGATTTTTATGGCCTGGCTTGAGATTCGAGGCATCCCTCAAAAGTCTCCCTAGGATGCAGCTTCTCGGGACTTGGGTGTATGATTTCCCAGTTAGAGAGGTCTGCTGGTCTCTCTTTCAAGAGCTTATACTCCCCTGGTGTCTGGTGTCTGCCGCTGAGGCACAGGTTCTCTGTCGTAGCGAGCTGCTGCGCTCTCCTTTTGGTCTCTGCCTCGCCCGGGCCTCCAAAGTGGCTGCTTCCCCATCAGCACTCTGAGTCAGTTGAGACAGAGACCTGCCCCTTAGGCAGCCACCCAGAAGGCCAGAAGATGGGATGCACGTTCTCCTTTTTCCCTCCCACGGGAGGAGTTGGGACCTGGGTGCTTTGTCCTGGTGGCAGCAAGCTGAGCCGGTCTCTGTTGGCGGCACTCCTGGTTCGCCGGTGCTGCGGAAGCTGCTGGGCGCTCTTCTGTTCTCCGAGGTCCCCAGACGCCAGAAACAAGCCGGTTCCAGCGGCGCTCCACGTCAGAGGAGACGAGTCAGTCAGTCCCTCACTGAGCCCTCTGAAAGGTTGTTTTTTCTGTTAACCAGCCCATGGGTGTCAGGCAGTATCTCCTGTGGGTTCGGTTTACCTTCCCCTGGTTACTTACTCCAGGCATCTGTCCATGTGCTGTTGGGCCATTTGTGAATCTTTGGAGAAATAACCTGTTCAGATCCTTTTCTCACTTCTTAAGTTGTATTATTTGCCTTTTCATTGTTGTTGTAAAAGTTACTTCTCTTTAAACTTTGGGCTAATTTTGACTCAAAATCGTGAGGGTTTTTATTGGTTCTGTGATCATCTCTGGGAAGAGTGCAAATTCGCATTTCGAACCTTTGGTTACTGTCTACTGCTGCGAGACTTTTCAAGGGCAGCCAGGGCCTCGGTCTCTGCAGAGTCGGCCACAGAAAGGGGGGACATCCTCGTCCTTGCCTCCTAAAGCCGCACGACCTTCGAAGGTCGGCTTTGTGCCTAAAGGCAGCCCTTACGGGTGGACAGCCAGTATATTTTAAACAGATCGTGCTCTGGAAGGCCCCCGGGCCGCCTCCTTTCACTTTTCCCTTGGCTGTTTCGGGATGCAGGTTAAGGAACAGGGCCTGATCCTTCCTTCTCGTGTTCAGGATAGTAAGATACAGTAGGGCGAGCGGCTGCACGGTCATCAAAGGTCATCAAGGTGCACAGGCCCGCGGGCGTCGTGACTTCAGCCAGTGAAGGGGCTGTTTCACGTTGGCATGGTCAGTGGAAAGCCAGTTTTATTTAGCCAACTTCAGTTAAGTTTTGCTGTTTTTTGGGTCTCGAGGGACTTCCATTAGGTCCCCCTTAGTATCGGAAACAAGTGTTCTAAGCTAACTCCAGACTGTTGGAGAAATACATGGTAACAAATGCAGGGTAACCCAAGTGCCAGTTGGGTCAGTAGGAGTCATCTGGCTGCAGGAGTCTGCCCCTGTCTTAGGTGAGGAACGTGGAAAGGAAATAAAATACCTGTCTTACGTGATCATGTTGCTTGCAGGCTGGTTGGGAGGGCTAAATTAACAGGCTGTTAAAGAATAAGTAGCAACATAGTGTTATGGGTAAAAACTTTGATGTAGGACTATAAAGCACTGCTGGGGGCCAGAGAGGGGAACTTGAAGGAAGAGGAGGAGTTGGTAAGGCTGGAGTCAAGGCGCTGAAGCCTGACTTCCACCTTGAAAGGTGTGCAGAGACTGCAAAGCCTCGCAGACACAGGGGTGGGTCCTGCAGAGGAAACGAGGCAGCGAAGACGCAGCGACGGCGATCGGGCGGGAGTGGGGCAGACGGTGCGTGGGCGCCGAGTATTCTGCTGCACGGCCAGTGGTTTCGCGAGAGTGATGGGCGAGAGGCCTGGGATCCGTTCAGTCGGGGTCCACGGCTGGAAAACTTCCCCTCAAAGGTGGGAGATAACATTCAGTCACGAGAAAACTGTTTGGGCGGGGGTTTCAGCAAGCCAAAATCTTCGAGTAAAAGTTGAGTCTAAGTCATAGCTTGTTTATTACCTTTTTTGCCAGCGTGACTAAAGTGTTTTCTTTTCCTTCCAGAAGAGTGGCTGAGACCCGTGATGAGGAAAGACAAGCAGGTGCTAGTGCACTGGGGGTTCTACCCAGACAGGTAATGTCGGCGTGTCCCGAGACCTGGCCGAAAGGTGGCTGTCTGTGTGAGCCAGAGTTCCTCACGTCTGTTTCGCTCGTGACCAGTGACAGCTCTGTCGATTGGTTTCTGTTACTGGCCTCTCTGTGTTGGGTCCTTTACTGGCTGTTTTCTCACTTAAGTTACGGAATGCATGTAGTCACGTGGCTTTATCTGTCTTAATGAACTGGTGTGTTTGCTGTATTTGTCAAAAACAGTTCTTCCATGTGATATCAGACTGCTAATTTATACTTGTTTCCTTCAAGAAATGAGTTTTTCCCCCTGGTATTTTATGACTAGGTTGTTTTTCCAAAAACTACTCATGCTACACTTTCAAGGATGCAATTATTATATGTCTAAAATGAAGTTTTTCTCAGCAGGCATTTATTTCCCTAGTGGTGGTGGTTTTTATATATCATAACTGATGCTGTATTTCAGTATCTGACTACAAATAAAGAGCGTTATAAACAGGAACTAGATGTTCCGGAAATGGTGGCGCTTGCCTAGTCTCACGCCTGCCCAGGGCACGTGGGAACCGGGACGAGCCTCCAGGTACAATGCTCCTTCCACCCACGGGGGAGCCGCTCAAGCACCCGTCTCCCTGTCGCCCTGTCACGGGGGAGGGACTGCCACGGGGGCTCTCGTGGCGGACCAGTCCTCTTCACCTGGACCCACGTCCACTTCCAGCCTTCCCATGCTACTGGAAGTAAATCCCATTTCAGTAGTTCAGTAAAAGCTATTTTAATATGTATTTCTAAAAGGTAGGGACTCATTTGTGGAAAAAGAAATAAGCATTCCATTGTCAAATATTTAAAAAATTAGCTAACGTTTTTAATGCCAGATATCCCATCAGTATTGTCATATAAGCAAAACATTTGATTGGTATTTGTTAGAATTCAGCCATGTTTTGTGATTAGTGGATACATTTGTTATTTTTAGTTTATAGGTTCTCTCCCTAACCACCCCCCCTGCAGCGCCTTACTTAAGGAACCAGGCCATCTGCCCTGCAGTTTGCCGTAGCGGGAGCTTTGTGTGGCACCTCTGTGGCGTGTTTGTGTCTCTCCGCTCTCTGTACCCCCTTGGACTTGGGGGTTAGGTCCGGAGGCGGCGAGGACCTGTCCCCGTGCGGCGCCTCGTCGGGCGCATGCGGGTGTCCGGCGGTGTGCTGCGTTTGAGTTGTGCGGTTGGAGGAGCCCGGTTTTACGTGCAAACATTTTTTAAAGAAGGAAATAGGCCTTCAGATACGTTCAGAATTTTAGGAGTACACACAGAGTCTTTATACGTTTGAGTTAATTAGAACCCAACCAAGTCAGCCCGCTAATCAACCTCTTTTAAACCCCAACTGAATATTTTAAATGAACAGGGTTTTTTTGTGTTTTTTAAAAACAATATTATTTAGCCCTGGCTGGTGTAGCTTAGTGGATTAAGCACAGGCCTGTGAACCAAGAAATCATGGTTCGATTCCCAGTCAGGGCACATGCCTGGGTTGCAGGCCAGTTCCCAGCAGGGAATGCACAGGAAGCAACCACACATTGATATTTCTCTCCCTCTTGCCTTCCCTTCCCCTCTAAAGATAAATAAATAAAAATCTTAAAAAAAAACAAACAAATAATATTATTTAAATAAAATGGTTTTTGTAAGACATTTCTAATCTTGAGGCTTCAGGTAGCCCTTGGCACTGTTAAAACCTTTTAGTTTTACAGGAACTATTATAGGAAATCAGTTTTCCCTTTGAAATATTTAGATGGAAACTCAAGTTCATGATGACAAGCTACATGAGTAAAAGGTTGAAATAAAATTTTTAAAAAGATTTATTTATTTTTAGACAAAGGAGAAGGGAGGGAGAAACGTCCATGTGTGATTGCCTCTTTTACGCCCCCTACTGGGGACCTGGCCAGCCACCCAGGCATGTGCCCTGACTGGGAATTGAACCGGGGACCCCTTGGTTCCCAGGCCGCACTCAATCCACTGAGCCACACCAGCCAGGGCTGAAATAAATTCTGTGACAACACCTAAGACACGTTAGCCTGTTTGCTAACCTCTTTTTCATGTGTCACATAAGATGTGATGTAATCTCTGGCTCAAGTCTTTTCTTTTTTTTTTTTTTTCAAGTCTTGTCTTTTCAAGGGGCTTTTCTAGTTCACTTTCTTAACTATAGTTTGTGCCCTCACTTCTACCTGTGTAACATTTTCTACTCAAGAGTTTTGAAGAATGTAAGGTTACCAGTTTTTCTTAACCATTTTAATTTTTACCTGATGTGATTAATTGATTGGCAAAGGAATTATTTTCCTCTTGATCATGTTCAAGTGTTCCTGGAAAACTTACCGGAGTGCAGTTACTGGATTTGTAGAGCTCTGTTTGTTTCAAATGCTTTGGCGCTTGCTTGGCTACCGGAAGCCCGTGCTTGTTTCCATCGTGTATTTCATTTAGATATCTCTGTCAGCTGGTATAAAGCATTGACAAAAGCTGTGATTTGGTGTGTGATTTCTTGCTTATTTCAAAACCATGGAGGCATGCACGGGGGAAAGATTTCTATCAGTGAGTTGGACCTCGCTGCTGAGAACCCGTGAGCGAAAAGACGTGCAGACACGAGGGAGCGGTGTCTGGGTGGATATCACATGTGGGTATCTAGGTGGGGAGGAGCATGTTTAAAGGGCATGATGTGGCCACCGCCTGCCATGTTTACAGAAGGGAGGCCGTCAGAACCCCAGAAAGTGGCTCGGATACATTGAGCGAGAGGACAGTGCTCGCATCCCGAGTCCGTGGCAGGCCACTGGGGGGGTTTGGGCTCTCACTCTGAGTTAGGTTTTGGGCAGTGGAGCAGTGTGGACCTGGTTTTCAAAAGGGTCATTTCCGGTTGCTGTGTGAGAAAAAGAGACTCTCAGGGGCTTTGGGCAGAAGTAGAAAGATAACAAGTACGTAGATTCTGGATACATTTTGAAGGTGGGGGGCTGTAGAAGTTGTGGGTGGTTTCGTTGTAGGATGTGAGTGAGAATGAAGTCAAGACAGCAACCAGACTTTTGGCCAAAACAACTGGAAAGATAGAGCTGGCATTTACTGGGATGGGGGTGATTGGTTCGAGCAGGGGTCTCGAGCTCCCGGCCACGGACTGGTAATGGTCCTGGTAACGGTCCGTGGCCTGTTATGGACCGGGCCACACGGTGGGAGGTGAGTGTGGGCGAGTGAGTGGAGCTAAGCTTGCATTACCCCCTCAGCTCCGCCTCCTGTGCCCCCCCCAACCCCCGTCTGGAGGAAAATTGTCCTCCACGAAACCCACCCCTGGTGCCGGAAAGGCTGGGGCCCGCTGGGCTAGAGCGGTGTTGGGGGCAGGGCGGCGTTCCTGTGCGTGGTGAGTTTGGAGTGTGTGAGACGTGAGAGCCTTCTGACACTTGCACGAGGAGTGCAAATAGACAGCTGGATTCACGAGTCTGGAATTCAGGGGAGAGGCAGGCACGAGGTGGTGAGTGGTCGGTTCCTGCTTGAAGCCGCGGGGCTGCAGGAGGGCACCACGTCAGTGAGTAGCTGAGAAGACGGGTGTTCCACAGACGAAACCGGGGGTCCGCCGGTGTCGATGAGGTTTGGGAGGAGAGGAGACCCTGCCAGCGGAGACTGAGCAGAGACTGGTGACGAGGGAGAGCCAGTTGGACGGCACTGTTCGGAGGCCAGTGAGGGAAGTGCTTCGAGGGCAGAGCGGCACCTTGTGAAGATCCCGGGCGCAGGCCTGCGCCTTAGGTTCAGCAGTGGGGACGCTGCAGGCCGCTGCAGGCGGCGGGGACCGCAGAGCCGGGTACATCGCTGTTACAGGACCCTGATGGTCTCCCTGAAATACGTTTTTACATTGTGATCAGAGTCTTTCTAGTGAATGAATTTTGTGTCTAATTGATTTTTCCTCTTTCCATTTCCTTTATAGCTACGATACTTGGGTCCATAGTAATGACGTTGATGCGGAAATCGAAGATCCACCAATTCCAGAAAAGCCGTGGAAGGTGAAAGATTCTTTAAAAAGAACTCCTGATGTAACTTCATAGCCCCTTTCAGCTGTTCTCCACAGGGCTATTTTAAGGAGTGACAGGATGTGGTCTCCCTGTCCCATCATCCTGTTAGTAGAAATCCGAAGGCTACTCAGGCCGAGTTATCTCGGTCTCACGTGGCGGGCCTGCGGCTGGGTTGTGGTTCGGGACAGCTGAGGGGGGCGTGTGAGGGCTGGGGGGACACCTTCGGTGGTGGCGGTGGGGAGGCTGGGCCCCGTGCCTGCGCCGCTGTCAGTACAGTGCGGACCACTTGACTCATCGTCTCTGTTGCAGTGGCAACCAGAGTCCGTGCATCGAGTCGTGTTTTCACCTTTCAGTGTGGAAATAATCTCCAAAGTGTAAGAATAATACAAAAAGCCCTACCATACACTTTTCTTCCAGATTTCCCTGTTAATTATTTCAGGAAACGAATTCTTGAAACAGTGTTTATTACCTGATGCAGGGCCCATACTCCACTTTCGCTTTTTGTCCCCGTGGCAGAGTAAGTTCCCCGTGTTTCCCCGTCCGGACCCCGCCCAGGGCCCCCGCGGCTCTCCGTGGGCAGGGCTCTTCAGTCCGCCGTACTCTGGGATCTCTCAGCGTGCTTCTTCCCTCGCGTGATGGGGCATTTTTCAGATGTGCGGGCCAGTTCTGTTCTGTTCTGTCTTGTTCTACAATGTCTCTGAATTTGAGTTTGTGATGTTTCCTCATCATTATATTCATGCTATGCATTTTTGGCTGTAATACTATATAAGTAAACTGTGTCCCTCTCTGCACAGGAGGGACATACGGTCCGTTTTCCCATATCGTTGGTAGTCAGTTTGGTTGTTAAGGTAGTATCTGTCTGGTTTTCTTAACAGTAACAGTACCGTTTTCCTCATGGGAAGAAAAATATTTTATAGCGACATACTTGGGAACTGTATAAATATTCTTCGTTAACTTCGTGTCCTGAAGTTTGCTCATCCCCAAGTAATTCCTGCCTGGCTGAGTGCGTCGCTGCTGGTACCTCTCTGCCTGCCTGTCCGTCCCTCTGTGCTCGTGGCTGCCGTTTCTCAGTGGTGATGCGCTTTCCCCTCCCTTTCATGTGGGTCTGTGGTATCACTGTGCACTTGTGGAGCACAGGCGTTCCTGCTGTTCTCCATTTTTTTAAAAGATTTTATTTACTTACTTTTAGAGAGAGGGGGAGGGAGGCAGAAAGAGAGTGAGAAAACATCAGTGTGAGAGAGGTACATCTATTGGTTGCCTCTCGCACGCCCCTAACTGGGACCTGGCCCATAACCCAGGCAGGTGCCCTGACCGGGAATCGAACCAACAACCTTCTGGTTCACAGGCTGGCACTCAGTCCACTGAACCACACCAGCCAGGGCAATATTCTTCATTTTGATGAACTGGCCGAAACTTGGCCGTTGGGAACTTGAAGCTGCCTTGTGTGACCTTTTGGCATTATTTGATATGTGTTTGCATACTTCTTACTTTCTGGGACAAAAAGGTGTTCCACACTCTCTTGGTCATTTTCATATCCCAGCCCTGGGATCAGCATTTCAACAGAGCGCTGGGTTTGGTTCAGCCTATCTCTGATGGTGTGACCTTCAGAAAAACTTAGCATTTGAGCTTCAGATTTCATAGGAGGAAATGGGATCATCAAAAATTAGTCTTTCTCTTTCTTTTTTTTATTACTGATCTGAGAGAGAGAGAAGGGAGAAAGAAACATGGATTTGTTGTCCGACTTATTTATGCATTTATTGATTGTTACTTGTACGTGCCCTGACTGGAGATCCAGCCTGCGGACTTGGCATGTTGGGATGATGCTCTGACCAACCTGGCTACCTGGCCAGGGCCTAGCCTGTTCTTTAAAAAGTCTTCACTTGGAGTAATTTCATACCTTAGAAAAGTTACAAGAATAAGAATGTACGTGGCATACCTTTACCCACATTTGCCTGTACTTAACACTTTATTCCCTTTTGGATTTATCATTTATAATCTTTGCATATACGCACACATGTGCTCACACACACACACACACACGAGTGGAATTCTGACATGCTTCCAAAAGTGTGCATTTCCTCACGTCCTTCTGTCCCCACCATTCCTTGCAGAACAAATTTACTGTTTTCTGCTTTATCCTTCATGTGTTTCCTTTTGTCAGGATATGTAGGTGTTGACATGTATTTTTTATTTCCCTCTCGTAAACTTCTCTTTTTTCACTACTGGTGTTTTCTGGAAATCTGTGGTTGATAACTGCACAGTACTTTATTATTATGCATATAGACTGCTTACCCCAGGTGCTTATGCTCAGAAATTCCAGTAATTGGCATTATTGTGGAAAGAGAGGCAAGGAAAGCTGCCATAGATCACCTTCAGCCACATGTGTTTTCACAGTGTTTGAGGTGCATTGTCACAGTAAGTTTTTAGAAGCGGCGTCGCTCGGTTCCAGTGTGAATGAAGACGTGCAGTTCTGTTAGAACGCGCCTCTCCCGTAGGGGTTTCTGCCATTTTGCATTGTCAGCAATGAGGCGAGAGTAGCTCTTCCTTCAGAGCCCTAGCAGGCGTGTATTGCCTCAAGTTGTGGAAGGACGAAAGAACATACACAGAATCTTAAGAGGAAAGGAAAAAAGAGTAAGTCAGGCAGCTGGAAACAGCAGAAGAGCGGTTGCCGGAGGCCGGGGGAGAGGGAGGGCTGGCGAGTGGTACCAGCTCTGCAGTGAGTAGGGTCCGAGAGAGCGGAAAGCACGGTGCCCGGAGCTGGCGACGCTGTCCCGTGTAGTTGCAGTGTGGCCAGAGTGGGACATCCGTGTTCTCGCACAGAGAAGAGGGTCAGTGTGTGTGAGGTGCTGGTGGATCGTGAGCTGCCTGAGGGGTACCCTTTCACCACGCACACGGGTGTCACCACCACAGTGCACACCCTCAGTGTCTCACTGCTTTGTCGCCTCAGCAAAACTGCAGTGACAAAGGAGATGAGGTCTCTTAGTTATCGAAACTTCTGCGCACACAAAACCCGTGAGGTCCTTACTCTGTTTATTCGGTCAAGGACGTGGAGTGAAACGGTTAGGAAATGGTTCGGCGGTCCTCCCGTGTCATTGTTCGTCTTGTTTTTAAGTTTTCGTGTGCAGTTGAGGATTTTAGAATAATAAATCAGCTGCTTCTCTTTTAAATATGTTTAACACCCCTTTCTAATACTTTCAAGTGATTTTATTATGCTTTGATGTGGTTTTAGGTTCATGCAAAGTGGATTTTGGACACGGATGTTTTCAACGAGTGGATGAACGAGGAGGATTACGAGGTGGACGAGAACAGGAAGCCCGTGAGTTTCCGGCAGCGCGTCCCAACAAAGAACGAAGAGGTATTTGGTTTGGCGCCGGTTTTCCCCACTGGGTGTTTCTTCCTTCTTGGCCCGAATGCTCTCAAATATTCGTTCATTCATGAACTGCCCCGTACAAACCGAGATGCATCAGCCATCAAGTACACGTGAAAGTCCCTAAGTAGCCACAACAGCCGTCTCCGGAGCTGGCATCCCCAAGAAAGGGGCGTGAGGGTTCCGGGCCACAGAGAGAAAGTGGCCCGTGCAGGGCGACAGTGGCGCAGCTGGTTATGTTCCCCGGATCTGAGTTTTCACTTCGATAGACGGAATGCCACCGCGGGGTGGTTTGACTTTGTTGTCGTTTTCCAAGGGAAAACTCCTTCAGTTTTAATACTTTAACGGGTTTGTTAATTGCACGTATGGTAGCTAGTACGAAGCATAGGCCTTAAAGGCCTCGGAGTTACAGTCCAGTTCGTGTCTGAGGTGGGAGGACTTGATCTTCAACACTCTCGTGCTGTAAGAAGCCCGGCCACTTACATCTCCATCCCGGATTCCTTACGAGTCACAACTTGAGAGGGAGGCGTGGCACTCGAGGACCTGAGGCTGAGAGGAGAGAAGGCTTCCCTGCACTGTGGTGGGTTTGTGACGCCTTAGAGAGAGGCCTGGGACGCTGGAGTCCTTTCCAGCGGGGATATTTACATTTTGGGGTTTTGTTTTGTGTTTTTGGCTTTTGGAAAAATCTTTTGAGATAGATATCCTTTTTAAAAAATGATTTTTATTCATTTTAGGCAGGGGAAGGGAGGGGAAAGAGAGGGAGAGAGAGATTGATGTGGGAGAGAAACATCGATCAGTTGCCCCTCCCTCGTACCCCACCCAGGTGCTGGCCAGGGCAAGGTGGATACACCTAACCCTAACTGAGGAAGTGCAGCTCGTCCTTACCAATTTTATCTTGTGTCTTTCTTACCAAACTCCTTTGTTACTCTGTGTATATTCTTTATTTTTAAGAAGAATATTTTGAAACTGGGTCTTTTTCATGTCCTCTCATTTTTAGCTTGTGTCTACTTTGGAATTTCACTTGGAAATTTTTTTTTAGCTCCCCTCCCCAATATGCTGACATATATTTTCCCCTTAATGCATATCAAACCAAAACTTGTGTCATCAGGAATATTCTAACTTTCACATTACATTATTAAGCTAGCCTGTTCCTGTCCACCCCTGTTCAGATTTAGATGGTTTGTTCACTTATTTTTAGGGGGATTATGTAAAACTTGATTTAATATGCCTTTGAAAATTTAATTTTAGGTATGCTCTAGATATAAGGTGTGCATAGTTTAGGTTTTCTTCAAAATGCACAGGCTCCTGAGATGCCTCGGCGCCCCCCCTCCCCCCCCACCCCATCGGCGTTTCCCAGTCGCTGAATGGAAGCGCGGTTGTAAAGGGTGTGAGCGAACCAGAGACAGTTAATTTTCAATCGCTACTTTATTCTCTGATTTTGAGGGGGTGGGGACACCTCAGATGCAATCACTTGGATCATTTCAGTTACGTTTCCTTTAGTGGTCCGTTTTGTTGTATCGGTAGTGACATCTGCAGGTTGACTTCTGCGTGTTGGTGTGAGCCCTGCAACTCTGACGAACTCGTCTGTGAGCCCCAGCGGTTGCTTTGTGGGTCCCTTCGGGTTCTCTGATGCCGTCCGCAAGTAGTGGTAGTCTTGCTTCTGTCGGTTGACTTTTAAATCATAAACGACGATCTTAATTTACGTCTTTTGTATCGAAGTTCTCTCTTATTTTACTACTGGTGTGTTAGGAGTAGTTTCCGGTACATTTTCACAAGCTTATTCAGCCCGTCTTTGTATTTTCATTAATATTATAACACGTTATATGTTTTTATCTTTTAAAGTGCTTCTTTGCCCCAAGGGCTGTTTTATTTTTACTGCGAAAAGAGCTTGTCATCACTTTTCCGTGTGGTTCTTGTAATTTATTATGAAACGAGCTTTTAGAAAAACTATGAAACAAACCGAAGCAGTCGTCCCTCTGCCTCACCCCTGACTCCAGGCGCTTCTGGTGGCTGTCACTGTGCTTCCCTGGAGGGCCCCCCACGCTGTTCCAAACTGGGGTTCCCTAGGCCCCCTTCTCCTGGGCGGTTTATTGTTACTCTGCTGAACTAATGGCCACACTGAGATGCGCAGAGCTGAAGAGCACACCCAAGCCTCCATTGTCAAGGCCACCTGTGGATGGGGTCTTGGAGGTGCTCTTGTCTAACGTCCCCTTCTGACAGATGAGGAAATTGAGGTACAGGGTGGCTGCGATGGGCCCACTTCACGCAAGCAAGTATTAGGTATAGAGCATGCGTTAGGAGCTCTGGGCTAGTGCACGCCGTTGTCCAGTTCTCTGCTTGGGGTTTGTTTGTTTGTTTTTCCCCCTCATACAAAAGCCAAAACAGACCAGGACTGCTAGTCCAAGGAACGTAAGGCCGGTCCCCCCCACCCCCCTTCTGCGTCTCCCTACACTGACGGGCACGGGGGTCCACACTGTGCTGTAAGGTAATTTGTGACTCATCGCTCCCTGGAATACCTTCTCTTTCTAGTAGTTACTGGACACACTTTTCCCACCTGGGAGCCAGAGAGTGAACAGGAGCCACTGTTAGTTGTGGGGGCTTCGGCATGTCTGTTTCATAGCCTAGTTTGAGTGCCCGAGGATAGTGCCGACGTTCCCATTGGTGATGCGTCGCATGAAAGGACAGGGGAAGTCTCTTGACTGCTGGTGACCCAGGACGCTTCCTGACGTGCCTTTCATTTGCTCTGAGCTTGTACGTCCGTTACTGTCTTTGTGAAAATTCACCTCTGGGCAAGGGTTTGTGGAAACTGAAGAGTCAGCAAAGCTGGCTGATATTTATTTCATTTACTTCTTCCTAGCCAGTTAGAAGTCCAGAGAGAAGAGACAGAAAAGCATCAGCTAGTGCTCGGAAGAGGAAACACTCGCCTTCCCCTCCACCTCCCACACCCGCAGAATCACGGAAGAAGAGTGGGAAGAAAGGGTAAGGATTGCAGCAGGATTCAAAGGGGGCTTAATTTCTTAAAATTTTGAAGTTCAGAGGCCTTTCTAGATTTTTACCTTTACGTGGAAATTTTGCCTTGCGTGGTCGGAAGTCTGCTTTGAAAACTCGTCTTGTTAGGGGTGGTTACCTGATGGACATCTCATGCCGTATTTATACAAAGAGCCCTAAATACAGTCTTTTTTTTCTGTATCTGAGTTTATATTGAGAAGCGTGGTTGGTAAGGAATTTAAGAAATTATATTCACTGGGCCCTGACCAGGTAGCTTTGTTGGATAGAGCATCCTCCAGATACACCAAGGTTGCAGGTTTGATCCCTGGTCAGGGTGCATACAAAATTAACCAGTGAATGCAGAAATAATTGGACCAACAAATCAATGTTTCTCTGTCTCTCAAATCAATCAATCAAATTTTTTTTAAAGAGTCATCATTGTTAGTGTCAGTGCCTCTTTCTCTGATTTTATTACCTGTCCTGTTTGTGATCAAAATGATTCATACAGGATGTGAGCCTGTGACTTAACGTTCATGTATAGGGCCTGGCCTGAAGTAGATACTTCGTAAATGGTGGAGAGTACTTAATAATTTCACAGCTGTCTAGCTCAAAATATTTTTAATAAAATTTATAAAGAATGTTAATGGGCCAGGTATGTATTGTGATATAAAAATTGATAAAGGCAGATTTTTCTTTAGGGTTTTTTTATTTTTATGTTTTGGTCTTTTTTTTTTTAAGGTTTGATTTATTTATTCTTAGGGGAAGGGCGGGAGAAAGGTAGAAACACTAATGTGTGGTTGCCTCTTGTACGCCCCCTACTGGGGACCTGGCCTGCAACCCAGGCATGTGCCCTAGACTGGGAATCAAAGCAGCGACCCTTTGGTTCACAGGTCAGCGCTCAGTCCACTGAGCCACACCAGCGAGGGCTTTTTTTCAGTTATAATTGAGGGTAACCTTATTCCTTAAATTTCAAATCTGAATCTTGATGTTCAGAAATTTCAGAGCGACCTGAGGTCCTTGCAAAGACAGCTTGAAATCTGATGTGCCCCTCTCCCCACTTGGGGACTGAGTTGTAGGGCCAGGATGCTAGTGGTTGCTTAACCAAGATGCAGTGTACGTGGGGTTCACGGTGGTGACGTTTAACCTCTACTCTTGAGTATAAAACCCACCAAATTGAGTTTCCCGAAATAAATGATATGTCTCCTTTAGTTGACTATATCTGCCTTTCTATTTTTAATTGCCTTGAGAGAGAGATTTGTTGTTCTACTTATTCATTCATTCTTTGGTTGATTCTGGTGTGTGCCCTGACCGTGAATTGAACCCACGGCCTTTGAGTATCGGGATGATGCTCTGACTGACCGAGCTACCTGGCCAGAGCCTATACCTGCCATCTGATGAGAAGGCCTTTGCTCATTTTAAGTTTTCCCTTAGGGATTCTGTGTTTAACCAAAACACATTGAAATCTATTTTCTGCATGTTGATTTTGTTCATCTTCTCTGCATGTTTTTTCCCACATTTTATCTCCCCACCATCTTTAGGTTCATAGGCCTTTAAAAAATTGTCGTGTAATGTTTATTTGAAAATTTTAACAGGTACACCTCAGTCATACCTATGTCCACATGTTGTCCCTCTTAGAAGGGAACTGGGAGTGTCCCTGTGGCAGTGTGAGGGCTCAGGCTGGCCCGTCATGTGTTTCTGCACTCCCCCACCCTTGTCAGTGTACTTCAGATCACTGCCCGTGCCCCCCAAGCCAGGGGATTTTTCCTACGTGTTTATGCCTTTACTCGTCGTCCTGAACATTGCCCCCGCCACTGTGACCTGTTACCGTTCCCAAGGTTCAGCTTCACTGTCAGCTTCAGTCTGGACTGTTTCTCTGAACTTGGGTTTCTTGGTGCTCTTACTCTTTTCTTTCTATTGGTATGAATCACATTATATGAATCAGGCAGGGATTTCTGTCCTGTGTCCCTTGTAATTCCTCACAGTAAGGAATCGTTCCACGCTTGAACTTTTTTTAAAGATTTTTATTTTCAGAGAGAGGGGAAAGCGGGGAGAAAGAGAGGGAGAAAAACATCGGTTGGTTGCCTCTCACACGTGTCCCAACCAGGGACCAGAACCTACAACCCAGGCAGGTGTCCTGACCAGGAATCAGACTGGTGACCTTTGCTTTGCAGAGTGACGCTCAGCCAACTGATCCACACCGGTCAGGCCATTCTCGTTCGGATTTTAACATGCATTCTGGCATGTGTTAATTTTTAAAATAAATACTGGTTTTATTGAATTGGCGAAAGCAATGACAATTTTTACAAAAAGAATTAGTACCAAATTAGTGTCATCCTAAGTGATTCTGCTTTGTACTTCCTGGTATTTAAATGATACAAAAAGCCAAAATACAGTTTTTCATGTCTTTGACAAAATTTTTTATCTGATTGTTTGTGATCCCAGAAAAATACGTGCCATATTTCCTTAGCAGATGTTCTTTTATTACACGAATTTAAGCCTCTTTTAGGATACGGTCTGCAGTTTGTATAGCTGGGTTGCTCTGTTTGTTTTTTTATGCCTAATAACTCTTGTTTTCCTTTTGTCTGTGATTTAGAGGGTGTATCTAATTTTTTTATTAGTCTTTTAAAGTGATTCTGAGCATAGATTTTAAGAACAAGGAAGGTAAGCATCTGAAATTGCTTGCTATAAATAGTATTGTTTATTTTTCATATACTCTTGTATGTTTTAGCCAAGCTAGTATTTATGGGAAGCGCAGAAGCCAGAAAGAGGAAGATGAGCAAGAAGATCTTACCAAGGACATGGAAGACCCAACACCGGTACCCAACATAGAGGAGGTGGTACTTCCAAAAAATGGTTTGTATTCTGCCGAGACCACGAGAGTGCTGGGCGTGATCTCATCGTTCCCAGCTGTGCCGTGGGGTGGTGGATTTCTTGCTCTGCACCCTCACTTCTCCACTTCATGAGTAGATTCCCCTTTTTAACATTAATGTTCATGAAATCCGCTTTCCCCATCTTTTGGTGTGCCTTTGCTATTTGTTTATTGAGAAATGTACACTGTGGCGAAAACGTTGTCTAAATTTAGTGATGTCTTAAAATTCACATTTTTAAAATTCCAACAGAATCAGTGTATGGTTCTGTATGAGGAGAGAAAGTGGAGTGCTTATCTCTGTACATGTGTTTGAATCAATTATTGGGGAGAGGATGTCATGCCCTTTTACCTGGGATTGTTGATTTGTCGACTTTTCCCTTTTCTCCTGTTAAACTTCTTTTTTATTTGCTTTGAAGCTCTGCTGACTAAGGGCATGTGCATTTAGGGTCATCGTGTCCGCCCGGTGGCCTGACTCTGTGTCACGGCTCTGTGTGCCGTAAAGGTGCGGTCTTGAAGTCAGAGTTCTTTGGTAACGAAGCGACATCTGGTCGCACCCGTTGCTTTTCTAGTCCTGCGCTGTATTTTTTACCAGCCCTCCGTTGTACCGAGGGCTTGCATGCAACAGCCTCACATTTAGCCCTGCTTACATTTTTCCTCATGCTTTATGTTTTCAGCTTGTATCTCTTTTGCGTTTTTTCTTTCTCAACCTGTCTGTTTATACCGTTTTTCTTCTAAACAGCATATTACTGAGGCTTGTTTCCCCCCCAATTTAGACATTTTCTGTTTTAAATCGGAGTGAGTAACCCGCCTAAATGTAGCATAATTGCTGGGTGGTTGGGGGTAAGCCTGCCATCGTCCTGGGTTTTTTTGTTCCTCTCTTATTTCCTCCCTGCTTTTGATGTAATCCGCTACTGTTTTAGCTCCACTGTTTTGTTTTCGTGTAAAACTTACATTTTCTTTTTTTACATATCACAGTTTTAAATAAGATGTACTTCACACAGTGTACAAAGCACCATTTACAAGTGTGCGTGTCGGTGTGTCGTTCGTGTATTTATTGCGTTGTACAGCCGTCACCACCGTCTTGAGTCCAGCACGTTTGCGTCCCCCCAGAGAGAACCCCAGTGCTCCCCGGGGTCCAGGTTGCCCCCCTGTGCCCCGCAGCCCCTGCTCTGGTTTCCGTCTCTGGGTTTTCTTATTCTGCGTTTGCTTTTTTTAGCTAAATTTTTTGTGGTGTTGTTGTAGGTGTTTTAGGATATATGCTTAATTTATCATCTTTATTTAGAATCACTGCTGTCTAGTTGAGATAAAAATACGTGAAATTTATCATAATACACTTTATGCCCTCGCCTGTCTTCTGTAATGAAATACAGGCATCTGTAATATGTTATAAGCATTTCTAAAAATCATTGCAGTGTATAAAATGCGGCCCTACAAACCACACAGATGTATTGTATAGGTCGTATGAAAGAATATGTATAAAAATAATGAAACTTATCATTCGAAGTAAAAGAGCGGTGAAGGAGGTGGTGTGCCTAGCAGACACCTCAGCCTTGACGCTGTAGTAGTGTGCACAGTGAGGTCTGGACGCAGGAGTGGCCGAGTCCGTGGGCGGAATGGGGTGGCCAGGTTAAATACAGACACGTGTGTATACATACGTTCATGAATTTCATGCATCCTGAACCTGGTGGTGCAAGTCGTTTGCAAACACCAAATTGTTTCATAAACACTTTCGGTAAAAGTTAGTATTCTTCGTATCATATGTAAGAATTTAAATGTCCGGTGGATTAAAGAACTAAGCATAAAAAAAATAAAACAGAAGTGTAAAAGTGACTTTTTTCAAACACTGATGTGCTTTAAAGAAGTGTGAGCCTTGGAGAAGACATTCGTTACCCAGTTAGCAAGGAATTAGAACCCTAAATGTGTATAAAGAGTCGTAAACCCCAAAGAGGAAAGGGAAAGTGTTGTGTACTGGTAATGTTATACAGGCCCAATAAATGTGTGAAAAGATGCCCAGCCTCACTTAACCAAGGATGGATAAGTTACTGAAGTAACTTTCAATCATCAGATTTTCAAAACTTAGATGATTCCTGAAGTACAAATGTTCTGAGGAAGTGGGAATCCCCGCATGCTGTTGGGGGAAGTGTAAATCGGGGAAGTCACTTAACATAATTTGGCTGTACCTATTACACTTTAAAATGTGTATATCCAATAGCAGGTTTAATTTCAGAGACTCTTAAATAATTACATGTATGTATATGACAAGCATAAAAATGTTCATCGTAGAATAGTTTCGCTCAGTATAGGGCTAGTTACTTTGTAATCTACACACTGATGCTGGGACCTATTAGAAATGAAAAGGATGTAATGTAACTAAAAATGTTTATGTGGAACATCACACAGGCACACTGTCACATGAGAAAAGTACAGAGCTAGGGACAGAATGAATAATGTTTACATAAAACTTGAAATCCTCAGTTACGTTTCAAAGTCACACAGATCGTGTAAGAGGGACCAGTTTCCCTCAGTTCATCTATCTGTACGAATGGCCCCAAAATGGGAATCAGCAAATGCACGGAAAAACTGATAACATGTTTTTAGGAACGGGATTGAAAGGTTCTTCCATGTTTTCCTCTGCGTTGTTTATGGTTATGATGAATAGTTTTGGTGCGTTGGTAATTGATTACAATTGCAGTGTGTCAGTCACATCACGTGGTTTATTTTTCAGCAGGGATTGTGGTTTTTGTGTGAAGGTGAGGACTGAGTGATGGGCAGTTGCAGTGAGACGCATGTATTTTTCAGTCTGTCCTCTTAAAACAAATAGAACTCTCCCCGTGAAATACTATTCTCTTTTTCTTCTAGTAAATCCAAAGAAAGATAGCGAAAACACACCTGTTAAAGGAGGAACTGTAGCCGATCTAGGTAAAAACCAAAAACTCTGTGCCTTTCTCTGTTTCCTGTGTTAACATACCAGCTCCTCTGGGGTGGTCTTTATTGAGAGGCCGCTTTCAGATGCCGTGCCTCCCGCAGATCCTACCCACAGCTGTCTCTGCGCCGTTGGGGTTTGGGCCGCTAGTGTACGAGGACATTTGATTTCCTGTAATCCATTCTTTCTGGTGATCTGCCCCCTCCCAGAGTAATCTTTTACTGCAAATTAGCGAACGTGGTACTATTATACCTAAATCAGAATTTTTGAGTTTTAAAGAAATTGTTATAGTTAAAGCACTTCTTACAATCTCACTGAGATACTTGTTTTATATGTACATACTTGTGCAAATTTGCATCTTTGGACCAAAAATCTGTTGATTGTTAATACTTTGCAAGTCAGCCTAAAGTTTTCTAAACCATGCAAAAGGAAAATTCCTTTTTTTTTTCTAGTATTTTCAAGTTATAGAGTGTATTTTTACAAGTAAGGTATAATTCTTGGGTGTGCTAGGAGGGAAGAAGAGAGGAGTGTGATCACTTATTCCAGTTTTTAAAAACTGGGTTAGTTTTCGGCCCTGGCCGGGGAGCTCAGCTGGATGGAGTGTTGTGCTGACGTGCCCGGGTTTGGGTCTGATTCCTGGTTGGGGCACGTGCAAGAACTCATGAGTGAGTGGAACAGCCACAGTCAGTGTTTCTCTTTCCCATTCTTTCTCTCTCTCTCGTCCTTCCTCTCTGTCTCTTAAAATCAGTAAGTAAAAAATTAAAAATAAAAAGATTGGGGTAGTTTTGAACATCCTTGAGAGTTATATATAGAGTAATAATTTTTTAATTAATTTATTTTTAGAGAGGGGAAGGGAGGGAGAAAGAGAGAAACATCAGTGTGTGGTTGCCTCTCATGTGGGTCCCCACTGGGGACCTGGCCCACAACCCAGGCATGTGCCCTGATTGGGAATCGAACCAGCAGCCCTTTGGGTCGCAGGCCAGCACTCAGTCCACTGAGCCCCACCAGCCAGGGCTTGAGTAATAATTTTGATTACTTCACTTGTAAAATCAAAGGAGAATCCAGTGTTTTCAGCATACGCTAAATACTTGATTTAATGGATTTTTGAGATGTCTTGATATAGAAAGTCAGACTTTAAAAAATTGGTTTGACAACAGTTTATATAAAGGGGGGGTTAAGTCAACAAAATGGAGTAATCCCCTCACATCCATGAAGGGATACATTCCAGGACCCTCGGTGGATTCCTGAAACCAGGGACGTGTGTGCCTCTGACCCCTGGTCCTAACAGCTTGCTTATTAATGCTCTTCAAAGAGCAGATTCTGGGAAATATTTGTGAAATGAATACTTTTTAAAAAAATACTTTCTTCCTTTATTTTTAGAGAGAGGGGAAAGGCAGGAGAAAGAGAAGGAGAGAAATATCAATGTGTGGTTGCCTCTCACACATCCCCTACTGGGGTCTTGGCCCACAACCCAGGCATGTGCCTTGACTGGGAATCGAACCAGCAACCCACTGGTTTGCAGCCTGCACCAATCCACAGAGCCACACCAGCCAGGGCAAAGGAACACTTTTTAAAAATGACTTTCCCATGTTCTCTTTGAACTTCACAGTGCCTTAGTTACTGCCAACAGTCATAGCGATTTTTTTTTTAAAGGTTACTGGAACTTAACGTAATTTGTAATTATTTATGCCAGAATCTCTTACCCTTATCACACTGGCACTTTCACTTTTCACGGTGGAAATCAGCTGCCTAGTTTTTAAATTTATTTTTAGAATGTATTGGCGTGACACTAGTAAACAAAGTCATACAGGTTTCGGGCGCACAGTTCCACCACACATCATCTGTGTTGTGTGCTCACTGACCCAAGTGAAGTGTCCTTCTGTCGCCATTTATCCCCCACCCCGTGCCCTCCTCTCCCTCCCCCACCTCGGCGGCGTACTTTAAGTTACACGTGGGTGTGCCCCTGTTCTTCTGCAAGGCCGCATGTAGGTCCTGGACTCCCCGATCCTCAGAAGGTATTCACACTCTCACGAGGACTCTGTAGGGAATGATGATAACCTCCTCCTTCACTCCTCCTCCTTAGGCACTGCCTCCGGGGGCCAGAGTGCCGTTGCTTATTTCGCCAAACCCCAGGAGGCAAGAGCCCTAATCAAGCCTTTACCTATTATTAAGTGAGATTGTGACTAAGATAGCAGCCCAAGCAGTAATTAATTGTGAATTCCCAGTTGTTGGGAATTTTCATTTGTGCTTTGAATTTCTGCTCGTCTCTGTGCTTCCGTATACAATTCTAATGTACTGAATTATTCTTGGTGCATTCATTTTAATACCCCATTTTCTTTTCTCTGTCCGTTGTCATTACTTAAGCCTTAAAGTATCCAAGTGATCCAGACAGCGTTACCTGTTTTCTTAAATAAATGATGTGCTTTGACTTTACAGATGAGCAGGACGAAGAGACAGTCACCGCAGGAGGAAAGGTGAGGACTGCGTTTGGCCGGGGCAGGAGTTGGTGAGGGTCCCAGGTCCTGAGCACTCGGAATGCTCAGTGAGAAGTGACTTTATACATATTCTGTTAGAAGTATAACGATTTTTAAATTTCTTTTTAACACACCCCCAAAGTAATGTGTTCCTTGACCCCCCTAAGTTTTATCGACAGAAATTTCCGTCTTCCCTGGTAGTGTACCGGAGGAAGCAATGATTTTGAAATTACTATGTTAGCAAAACCTGGTTTTTAGGCGGGGTCATTTGCAAAGCCCCCCTAATATATATTCTGATGTAAACCAGAGGTAATTTTTAGTAGTGGGAGTAATTGAGACAGTAGGCCCTCTAGCAGGGACCACCTGCAGTGATACGCTGATTATAATTTGTTAGTTCTCTGCATCGTTTTCTCGTCCACAAAGCGGGTGGTGCATAGTACCTGCTGTTGTTACTGCAGGAGTGAGTGAGATGAAGCACATGTAGTTAGTTGTTAGCAGATACTCAGTGTTAAATCTTGGGGATGGGGAGGCCTTCTCTTTATGCCTCATCAGGGTCCTTGAGCCAACTCCTTACAAGTAACTTGAGAACTAATCATTTAGATTTGTGGCACTAGTCAGATGAAAGTGGACAAGTGAGAAGCAAGCTGTTGGGAACAAAGTTGCGGGCTGTGAGTGTCAACTCCTCAGTATAGAAGCAGCTTTTCTGTAATGTGAAATTGGATCTGGTTATGAGACGTTTACCTTATACGTGTTGTGAAAGGCAAGAATAAACTCTGCTGTCACCTGGACATCTTGTGAAGGTACCTTAAAAATTGTGAAAGACTGTTTTCACTTGAAATTGGTGTTCCTGGTTCTTGAAGTTAGATCAGGTAGCTTCGTTTTCTGTGACGTGGTGTCAGAAGCCGAAAAGCTGTCGTGCATGTCTCTGTGGTTCTCTGTTTCCCGGAACCTTGGCTTCTTCTCCGCAGGAGGACGAAGACCCCAGCAAAAGCGACCAGAGCCGGCCGGCTGACCCCGGTGAGGATAATGTGACGGAGCAGACCAATCACATCATCATTCCCAGCTACGCGTCGTGGTTCGATTACAACTGGTGAGTGGCCTCTCCCGTCTGCGAACGTGCTGTGCCACGTTGTCCCGAGTCCCACATCGGTGTCGCTGTCCCGCTGGACCAGGAGGGAGGGAAAGCGGTTTCCTGTTCCCTTCAAAACAGTTTCAAGGTGGAAAGTCGATTGTGTTGTGCTGTAGGGTTGTAAAACGTTTGTCAGCTGAAACATTTGGTTATTACTCAAATAGACAAATGCTTAAATATTTAATAATTATAGAACATTGATTATTGTATGGTTTGAACACGTGAAGGAGATGTGTAAAGGAGACTCAATTCACTGCCCAGTAATAGCTTCATTTTAATAGGAAATACGTTAATGTTCAGAGGCTTTTCCCATGCAAACCCTAGCGTGTGTAAAAACATTCACGGGAACAGACCTTCTTTGCCCCTCCCTGTCATCACCACGCCCTCTGTGGTGTCACTAGAGCGTGGTTGGAGACAGCTGGGGTCACAGGTATTGATGGGTTGCTCATGGGGGTGACTCTGATGTTTCAGGCTGAGTTTTGTTTGCTTGGTTTGTTATTTTTAAATACATGTGCCAAAACTTACCCCTGCCCTCAAACAGACGTTGGCTTTGTGAAGCTACTTTCCTGCATGACAAGTATGTGCTGCGTATGTGGAAAGCAACTGGGAAGTAAAATGTGTCACGAGAAGGAGCACTGATTAGTGTTAGTGTTCAAACCTTTGTGCTAGATACACGGCTGGGTTTTGTATGGTGTGTGAGGCTGATGATTTTAAATGGTCTCTGCTTTATCACCCATAACATTACATAAAAATGTCAGTGCCTTTACCTAAATGTTAAAATTAGTTGTACGGTTTTTTTAAAAAAGGAGTAAATTGCTGAAATGATTTTAAAAGTTCCGTTCATCACAGACTTTCTGAGGGCTGGTCAAAAAGGCGCAGTGATGTGAAGAGCCTGAGAAGTTGGTTACTGTAAATGCCATTGTCCCCTGGCCCACCATACATTTTTCCTGTTCGTCGCAGTGCCCGCTACTGTAGTTTCTGTCAGCCAGTGTCCAGAGAACTCTTTCTACCTTACACCTCCTCATCTGGTCATGACGTATTATGGCAGCAATGTCATGAAACCCGTAGCTTTCAGTGTGCTGATAGCATTTTTAACTTGGGTTGTAGGGATCAAGAACAACAGTGGGTATTCAGGGTGAGAAAGGGAAAGCTTTCTTTAACTTTATTATATGCTCTTAACATATAGGGACCTGCACAAGCCGATTAATTTTTGCAAGTAGTACTCAGGTTTTGGATTTACCAGTTTTGCGTTGAAAAGGAAACAAGCTTAGCTCAAATTTTAAGATTTTTATTTTTCAAAGTGTTCCCCCAACCTTCTTTTTTTTTCCTTTCAGTATTCACGTGATTGAACGGCGTGCTCTCCCCGAGTTCTTCAATGGGAAAAACAAATCCAAGACCCCAGAGATGTGAGTGACACTCGGAGATGTGATCCCGGTGCCGTTATGTGCCTCAGCGGGGCTGGTACTTGGGAAGATTGCGTGTGTGTGTCTGGCAGGGGGCTCTAAACGCACACTTCTGACCTAATGTTTGCTAATGTGTGGAAGTTTGCAAATACCTTATTCCATTCCGAACAGTGTTCATTATCTATGCTGCACAGAATTTCTTGCCTTACTGTAAATTGTTTCAGATTTCTTTTTCCTCTGCCTTGAACTACATGCATGTCAGTTCTTGCAAATAAAGTTTGAATTCAGGAACGATTTTCCCCTAAAATTCGTTAGGTTACTTTCTAGCTGTCCATTTGTGTGTACAAATGGATTGTGAACTGCAGATATTTATGTGTAATAATCCAGGAGGAAACGGAATTTTTATCTCATTTCCCTGATGAATGGCTAGTCACTAAAAGAGCCAAATAGAATGATACAGCTGCATATGAATTGCTCTTCTTTGCGTAAAGGATTGTTGTGCTTTTGCATTGGAAATAGAAGAACTTTTATTGGAAAGAAGTTTGTCAGGATGTATTTTTGCTTTTGCCTGGTAACCGTTAAATACATACTTCTGAAAGTCTTGCCTCTAAAATAAACCCACACCTATTACACCATAAATGTCTTCCCACGTATTATCTTCATAGTGTTATTCCATCGTCTGTTATGCCCATGTGACGGCAAGATGGAGGCCTCCCGTGGGCATTGTGCGGGAAGGCTCGGTTCCCAACGCACACGGCACAGTGGGATAACGGAGTGGTAATAGACACGTGCTGGTGGTGGATGGTGCAGACGGTTTGAGAGTCTGGGTTCAGATGTCAAAGATACAGTCAGCACTTTAAAAATATTTTAGTTATTTATTTTTAGAGAGCGGGGAAGCGGGGAAGAGAGAGAAACTGGGAACCTGGTGTGCAGCCCAGGCATGTTCCCTAGCCTGGGAATTGAACCGGCAACCCTTTGGTTCTCAGGCCTACGCTCAATCTCAGGCCCACGCAAAGTCAGCATTTTTATAGCAAAATTGTAAGGAGTCATTTGGAGACAAAGATTTGGCCTAAGAAACTCTGTTATTTCCCTGATAGATTTTCTGTCTACTCAGACATGGTATATTATTCCATCTGATTTGCTTATTGCCAGCATCTCATAAGTACTGTGGTCCTAGGGAGTCTTCTGTTTGAAAGAACAGTTTAGTACTTTGCCCATTTAACGTTGTAAATTCACCTCTCAGTCTGTGTCTGCCCACCTGTGCCTTTACAGGCCCCTCTCTGAGCAGCGTGCCTTTTCTGCTCCGATGTAGCTCACCTCAACCTGCCAGACTTCTGTGGCAAGAACTTTTGCTTGGTCTCTAACTTCTTAACACTTGTTTTAAGTATTTTGTGCTAGAAATGCTTGGGTACATTGTGAAACCTGCTCTGACCCCCAGATTTGCTCTTCTCTCCTTTTAAAAAATATGTCATGTGTTACCTCTGAGTCTGGCCTCACGGCTTCTACTCATTGCCTGATTGGGAGCTCTGAAAAACCGCTGAGCAGCAGGTCTGTAGCCGTGCCAGATCCCCATCCCCATGTGGCCCCAGGAAGAGCACAGGGGCGAGATGCAGCATAGGCCAGGAGCCCCGCTCTGTCTGCGCTGAATTCCACATCACCCCTTCCCACCAGCCTGGGGTCTAGAACAGATTCTTTAATCCCTGGGTGCTTTCTTTTCCTCTTCTGTAAATGCGATGATGATAGACCGCACTTCGCAGAGAGACTGAGAGGGTTAGATGCGTCGAAAGTGCTCAGAACCATGCCTGGCACACCATAGGTGCTAGACGCACGGCACAGTACCCCCTTATCTGCAGGGGATGCATTCCAGGAGCCCCAGGGATCCCTGAAACCGGGATGTGGTGAACCCTGTACAGTCGGCCCTTTGTCTCCACGGGTTTTGTTTCCGCAGGTTTAACCAACGGTGGATCGGAAAGTTTTTTCCATCTGCAGTTGGGAAACCGTGGGTGCGGAGGGTCGACGGTAGCTGGGGAGACAACCTAAGTAGCGGGGTGCTGCAGGCAGCTGTCTCCCTCTGCACTCGGCTGTGAACACCCATACGTCAGTGTTATTTGTTGGAATGTTATGGTAGCTTTGTGTTGTATTCGGTTGTGAGGACTATGCAGATTTTTAGCTCTGAGATACTGTTTCTGAAAGGATGTGTGTCTACCTTACGAATTTTGTCTTCGCCTTTTAGATACTTGGCATATCGAAATTTTATGATTGACACGTATCGCCTGAACCCCCAAGAATACTTGACCAGCACTGCCTGCCGGCGGAACTTGACTGGGGACGTGTGCGCGGTGATGAGGTAAAGCGCCGACTCTCCGACTCCGGCGGCAGGCGGTTCCGGGTGCTTTCTGTCAAACGTTTCATTGAGCGGGAGGTTCTCTGGTTAATAAAAATAACTCAATTTTGTGTCTTTCACTTAGGGGTTGAGTATTGGTAAGACTTGGGATTTCATCCTCTTTTTAAGATTTATCCTAGAGTCAGATTATGAAATGAGCAGAGATAGTGGGTTGGGGTGGGGAGCGCCCTAGGTCTTTCTGCAGAAACGCACCAGAAGGTGGCTCGCCTGTGAGCTTGGTCTGTCTGTGCCTATGTTCACAGCATGGATCCGACCTTTTTTAAAGAGTTTATTTATTTATTTTTACAGAGGGGAAGGGAGAAAGGGACAGAAACATCAATGTGTGGTTGCCTCTCACAGTGTCCCCTACTGAGGGCCTGGCCCGCAACCCAGGCATGTGCCCTGACTGAGAATCGAACTGGCAACCCTTTGGTTCACAGGTCGGCACTCAGTCCACTGAGCCACACCAGCCAGGCCTGAAATGATTATGCTTTATACTAGGTCTTGAGTGGCTATGTTGTCAGTATTACTTTGAGTTTATAGAAATTATCCCTCATTCAGCAAACCAAAATTGTCAGTACTTTGTGATGTTCATAGCCTACAGAGAACACGTTTACTTGTTTTGTTTTGTTTTGAGATGATGATGGTTATGAAGGAGATGAGGTACATTCTCCGGATTTTAACTCTCGGCTTTATTCTTTAGGGTTCATGCCTTTTTGGAGCAGTGGGGGCTGGTTAATTACCAGGTCGACCCAGAGAGCCGACCCATGGCCATGGGACCCCCTCCCACCCCTCATTTCAACGTGTTGGCTGATACCCCCTCGGGGCTTGTGCCGCTGCACCTTCGGTCCCCGCAGGTGAGTGCGCTGCCTTCGGGTAACAGGCCGCGCCACGCCTAGCGTCCGTGTCCAGGAAGTGCCATTGTCATCGTGTAATAGTGCTGTCCGTTAGCCGACGGGCGGCTTGTTCGTTTTCATCTACTGTAAATGTTTGAGTCTGTCAGACTATTTTAGTGTTTCAGGAAATGCTCTCCCCTTAGTCTCAGACTCTGTCCCTCCTCCTACCATGTGTTACAGATTCTCTTTCGTGCTTGTGATTCCCTTAATCACTTGCCATCAGAGACACTAACTAAACAAGCACATTTTTGTTAAATTGTTTGGAACTTCCTCCCCTTCATGACATTTGGAAAGTGGACATCCGTACGCATGTTGTTACGTTGTGTCAGTCGCCTTAGGTTTAGCATTAATTTGAATAACATGAATCTAAGCTGTACATTGCCCTCCATTGTGAATGGAATATCATATTTAAGTCAGTTTGTTGTCTGTTTTTTCCTGTGACTTAGAAAAGACAAAATGTTTCTCATCTGTTGAAAGTATTTAAGAAGTGCAGTGTGAGAGCGTTAGTATTTTTTTCTGTAGCATCTCTACGAGGAGTGAGTGGTTTATTAAGTGCCAGCATCAAACAGTCCTTTAAAAACTCTGTCCCCTTGACTTTGCAGAAGTTACTACAGCTACTTATCATTTGTCTGACTCACAGGTCCCCGCTGCTCAGCAGATGTTAAATTTTCCTGAGAAGAACAAGGAAAAACCAATTGATTTGCAGAACTTCGGTCTCCGCACTGACATTTACTCCAAGAAAACCTTAGCAAAGGTAAGGACTTTTTCTTAGACACGCACTGACCACAGTCTCGCGTGTCCTCTTCGTCCTCCTCCCTTCTAAGAAGCATCACTCCCCGTAAGACGTTCCATTCACTGTCTGCAGTGTGAGGGGTGAGCTTGCTCCTTAACCCGATGGCCTTTTATAAAACACCAACCACTTTTACTGTCGTTTTCAGTATGGTTAGGAGATAGGTGTTTAAAAAATAACAGTGGTTAGTGTGTGGAAAGCAAATAGAGGACGACGTGGAGAATTTCAGCAGAGGGTTGGAATCTCTAACAAGCATCAAGTAAATACTGTTTGATTGAAAACTATACCTGAAATTAGCTCATTGGATGAGCTTATCAGCAGGCTCAATAGAGCAGAAGACGGGGTTAGAGAACTCAGGCAGGTTAGTAGGTTTATTGAAGCAGAAGGACCAAGGGAAAAAGAAATTGAGTAAGAAAAGACAAAAACAACACAGTGAGAGGCACATGAGATACTGTGGGAAAAAATAAGCTCATTTATCCATCAAGACCCGTAAGAAGGAAAAAATGGAGCAAAAGTGATATTTGAAGGTGTAACGGCTGAAAATTTTCCATAACTAACCAGAAGACCCCCAAATCACAAAATAAGAAAGACTGAACAGATCAAAATGTGGACACAGAAAACCAAACACAGGTACATTGTGCTTAAACTTGTGTTAGAAGCAGCCAAGGAGGGGAGGGGTGGGCATGGGATTGGAGAGGGACACATTAAATTAGAAGAAACAGTAGTAAAACTGATATCTGATTTTGTAGCAGAAATGTTAGAAGCCAAAGGACAAAGGAATAACATTTAAAATGCTGAAAAAGCCCTGGCTGGTGTGGCTCAGTGGATTGAGTGCCAGCCTGCAAACCAAAGGGTCGGTGGTTTGATTCCCAGTCAGGGCACATGCCTGAGTTGCAGGCCAGGTCCCCAGTGGGGGGCATGCAATTGGCAACCACACGTTGATGTTTCTCTCCCTTTCTTTCTCCCTCCTTTCCCCTCTGCCTAAAAATAAATAAACAGGAAATCTTTAAAAATTTTTCTAAAAAAGTGAGATAACATGAATTTGTCACCGCTAGAACCAAAAATCCTCTTGAGGACTTTATGTGTAGTGCAGTCTGTCCTTGAAGCTTGAAAAAACACTGCCTTCAAGTTACACCAGATATTTTCATTATGGTTATAACATTATAGCATATTTATGGTATCCATTAAAATACTGTGCCTTCGTAGCTTCACGAGGTATTTTCATATCAAAATAATAAAAATAATATGTCTAAATCCTCTGTGAGTTATCGATAGATGAGAAGTCTTTGAAATAGATCACCCTTTCTGTTGGAAGTTTAGGTTCCCTAAGTGTTTTCTTGCTGTTACTGAGGGACTTCTTTTGGTGGTTTGCATCAGACAGCCCGGGACTGAGAAAGGAGTCCTGCCGAGCTCCATGCGCAGCCGTTAGGAACGAGTTAATAGTTTCTGGTTTTGTTTTTCAGAGCAAAGGTGCCAGTGCTGGGAGAGAGTGGACTGAGCAGGAGACCCTGCTGCTCCTGGAGGTGAGTGAGCACACGGATGGTGGGGCCCTGCATCCGCCGTGCGCCCTGTGGGGCGTTTCTGTGGCCAGCGTTTCAGATCTGCCTTCGGAATTTACTCTGAGATTTTCTCATCCGTGGAATGAATTTTAATAGCATTTTCTTGGGTCCTTATTATTTAGATATTAAACCTAGAGGCTATATGCTGGCTGTCAGTAAGGGAGATGAAGCCTGGATAAGTGTTGTTTTGGCCCAGGTTGGATTTTTTGTTTGTTTAAAATCTGTTGCCAACATTAAACAAATATTGGAGCTTTGACAGGGATTTTTCACGTTTTCCTCCAAAATCAGAAGATCTGGCAGTTCTGGGAAGTCATTTTCACAGAGCAATAATTGGCTGCCCTTGAACAGCAGATTGTCCTTTGAAACTGAGCACTTCCTCGGGTTGCAGTTGTTCTGAACCCGGCCCGCCGCAGTCGTGCAGATGGGTTCCCAGTGCCCGTGTGCACGTGCGTGTGCGGCCTCTGTCCTGTGCTCCCCAGGACTCCAGAGGAGCAGCCGACGGACCTGCTGCCACGGGCAGCCCTGTGTTGTCTAGGAAAGCAGGGGCCGGTAAGCCGGTGACAGTGCGAGGGCCTCTGTCAGCTTACATTGAATTGTTACTTGGATTTCTTCGTGCCTTTGGAGATTCTTAAAAATAATTGCACGAGGAGATCCTAGCAATTGTTTCTCCTCTGAAGGGTAGGAAGTAGAGGAATTGGGGTTTCACCTTTAGCCGCCATTTCTGCAGAGGGGCCACTGATTGGTGTTCAGCTAGTGAGCAGCAGGGTCTGGGCCCTGCCTGGTGCTCGTGGTGGAGCGTGCCTGTGGGGGCTGGGTTGGGGCAGATGAGCGCGCTTGCCGTTAAACGCGCTGGGGGTGCTTCCGCCCGCGAGGAGCAGAGGCCGACTGGCAGTGGACTAGACCGAGAGGACACCGATTGGTTTTTTGCTCAACTGTGTTTCTTCAGAGGGGCAGCTCCAGGATTCTTTCCACTGCTCAGTTACGTCACCATGATTGCACTTACAGGTGGAGTCTAATGAACAAAAAGAAACTAACAAACGAAACAGAAACAGACACATAGGCACCGAGAACAGAATGACAGCTGTCAGAGGAGGGGGTTGCGGGGCTGGGTGAAAGAGGTGAAGGGATTGAGCAAGGGGAAAAACACTCAGACACAGACAACAGTGTGGTGATTACCAGAGGGAAAGGGGGTGGCTGCAGGTAGGAGGGTGTAAAGGGGGGACAAATGGTGTGGGAAGGAGACCTACCTGGGGTGGTGAACACACAGCACAATACACAGATGGTGTGTTACAAAATGGTGCACCTGAAACCTATATAATTTTTTAACCAATGTCACAAAAAATAAGAAAAATTTTTTAAAAAAGGAAAATAGCTTTTGAAAAAAAGATTAGTGAAAAGTGTGACGTTACACATATAAGCAGTTCTGTAATGTTTGGCCTAGTAGAATACAGCTGGATTTTCACATTTGCTTTCCATCCAATACGTTGTTTTTAAGCATGTTAGGAAAATCTGGCGTCACCTGGACATGTTGTGGGAAAAGCTGGAGTGTCTTAATGGTTTTTTCAGGGATTTTCTCTTTTGATTCCACATTAAAACTTGACCAATTGTAGTTTCTTAAATGTTAGTTACAGCATGGAATCCATTGATCTCTTGACTTATCTTCTATCCATTTATGATTGTGTAACATCTCGCATTGATAAATTGGAAGATGCTAGTTTGCTGAATTGTTCAGATCTTCCCAGTGTTGATAACAGTTCATTATACTATATTTTTAAAGTCTCATTTGGTAATATTAGTACCAAGCTCATCTCATCTGAAA
>CM052544.1:5012970-5030844 GCA_028533065.1 Trachops cirrhosus
GTTAGTTACAGCATGGAATCCATTGATCTCTTGACTTATCTTCTATCCATTTATGATTGTGTAACATCTCGCATTGATAAATTGGAAGATGCTAGTTTGCTGAATTGTTCAGATCTTCCCAGTGTTGATAACAGTTCATTATACTATATTTTTAAAGTCTCATTTGGTAATATTAGTACCAAGCTCATCTCATCTGAAATTGTTCATTTCAGGCTTTTATGGCAAATACATATTTTTCAGAATTCTAATTTTTTTTAATCGTTGGCAACTAATACTATCAGTTGTTTTCCTGGAGATGACATGTGGAGAATCCTTGATTGTTTTTCAGAAAGTGTCGGTCAGATACCTGCGTCTGCACACCCAGTGGTGTGTTAGCCGTCTGTCCCAGTAAAAACGGTTTCCCGTGAAGGGAGTGGCTAGTTGAGCTGGAAACTGGACCGGCCTCACAGGCTTCCCCACAGGCGGCTACGGCGCCCTGATAGCCGACCTTTCGTTCTCTGCGTGCCTCCGTCTCACACTCCAGACGTTTAAAACACGTGGGCTCGGGGGGCGAGAGCCAGTGAAATTCATAATTTGCACTGTTTCATTCGGGAAACATGTAAGTAAAGTTGGTGTGTTTGGTCTTTGCCAGTATGTGGCAGTGAAGAATGAGAGTGGAAACACTCGGGCGCTGCTGCCGTGATTCTCACTGCGGGGCCAGGGCCCCCCCGCCGTTGCTGCTGCCCCGGTGCCGCCAACGCGACACAACGAGAGAGGCGGAAATGCCGTACCGCTGTGATGGGAACAGTCTCGGCCTCGGCCCGCCTGAGTCTAGTGCCCCGTGGGCCTCCAGACCACGCCTTGAGATACACTGGTGACACCTCATGTGTCTGTAAAGCTTTAATTTGGTTTTTCGAGGTTTTTTTTAATAGTTGTGGTTCCTTAAGAAGTTTTAGTGGTGTATTAACTATTTTCTTTTCTTTTTGACACCTCTCTTTTCCTTGTTTGTCACAGTATCTTTCTCTCAGGATCAAAATTCAAAGAGATTTCTTTCTTCTTCTTTTTTTTAAATTTTCACCTGCCCACTCAGTAGCAGTGCCAATACAGAGAGCTTCTTTTTTAGCCACTTTTTACTTATTTCAGGACTGTTTTGTCTAGTCATACGTGCCATGGATGTTAATTTAAAGGGCTCAGTGCTGCCCTGACTGGTGTGGCTCAGTGGATTGGGCGCCATCCCACAGACCAAAGGGTCACCAGTTCGATTCCCGCTCAGGGCACGTGTGTGGGTTGTAGGCCAGGTCCCCTGTTGGGGGCGTGCAAGAGGCAACTAATCTGTGCTTCTCTTGCACACCAGTGTTTCTCTTCCTCTCTTTCTCCCTCCCTTCCCTTCTCTCCAAAAATAAATAAATAAAATCTAAAGAATAAAAGGGCTCAGTATTGTAGGGGGAATAGAACACATTCTTCTATTGGGTTCCAGAGAAACTTAGTTGTGCACCCCCAGCTGGGGCAGTAGGCCCCACACCATTTCTTCTGGCTGCACATAGATGCTCAAAATCTTCTCCTCTTCCCTTGTACCTGGAAGATGAGTGGGCAGTAAAGAGAGTGAGGTCAGCGCGGCTGAGTCCCTGTTTACACCAAACACATGACGGAAACGGCAGCATCTTTACACAATAGTGCTTTTCTCTCTCCTGCAGGTGCAGCCTGCGTAGTGGTTGGTTTTTTCTTTCAAACCTATGGTTGAATTAACAGGTGTTGTCCAGGCTTACTCAGAAATAAAAGGCTTCCCAGCAGCATTGTTTACCACTGACACCTTCTATTTATGTAGTTTATTTGTTTGCTAATAGCTCAAGAGCATGAAGTCAGATGGAAAATTTTAATGGGTTTATTACCAAAAACACAGTCCGATTCTTCCTAATAAATCTGAAAGACTCATTATGGTTTTCAAAAAAATTACATTATTTTATTAGATATCACACAGGCAGTATCCTGGATATTTCAGATTATTCTTGAAACCACCCATTTTTATTTAAAAGATTTTACTGGGTGTGGTTTCTTTCAAAGCATGGTTCTTGTATGGAAGGCTGCTGGTTACTGTCTTAGGTTCATGTCATTGTTTTACGATAAATGTTGGAGACATCGTTTCAATTTTGCCAACAAAAGGCTCTACATTAGCTCTTTAAGAAAAGTTTTGCAGAGGATCCATATGACGGAGGGGAGGCTGTCTGAGTAAGATTTCAGTTGTACAGTGTGTGAGGAACCTCAGGTGTTTCTCCCGAACGTGTGTCAGCAGTGTAAGAAGCCACGAAAGGCTAAGTCATCCTTACCGCAGTCTGAGGTTCCAGCATTGATAGAAGCAGACGCCACAGTGAAAGAAGTGGTGTTGTTCTACTCCATGGTGATTGAGGGGATTTTTAAAGATGCTTTCCGAGCTTCAGTTTACGGTTGTTACAGTGCTCTTCCAGGCCATTTGTCCCTGGGCTTGAAATCGACAAAACTTGAATCTGTGAGCTTTTGTGTTCTCCCGTGTTGACTCGAGTGTTTCCTGCGCCTGCTGGGCTTTCTCGTGCTGTGTATTTATTTTCCCTTAGATAATTAATGGACGTAAAATCTTGTACCTGCAGAGGAAATTCATGAGGGTCATTGATGTTTGTTTACCACTCACTAAGAGAGTGTGTTACATATTTTCTGCTAGCTAGATTATAGAAACAGTGGTAACATATTTAGTAATCAGTGTCAAAGATTTTTCTCACAGTATGCAGGCATTTAATATGCAACCCAAGAAATAGTGTTTTCTTCAGATGAGTATGTCTTCCGTTTGTTTTTCACATTTGGAGCCATTAATTCCTTTCCTGGTTTAGCCCAATTGCATATGAAGTTCGGCAGAGGGGCCCCGTGTTTCAGGCGCTGTGGCCCACACTTCAGATTGAGGGGGCGAGGCCGTAGTCTCAGCGATTAGGGAGTTCAGAGTCGATCAGGGGACGGAAACAGATTAAAGCCTAAGATGAGCTCAGTGTCCTCAGCTTCACAATTGGAGACACACCGGAGCCCAAGTCGCGTAAGAGGAGTGGCTGTGCCACCGGGCTGGGTGGGTAAGTCGTAATGGACAGCTGCCTGGGAATGGACAGCTTCTCACGCGTGGGGTGTCCGGTGTAGACCAGCGTGCACAGCGGTACTCAGGAACAGTGTCGTCAGTGTCGTCATCTGGGTGTTCCTGGAACGTTGCAGAGCAGGCGTGGAGGAAGCAGGCAGAGCCCCAATCGTGGCTGGCCTTGATTCCACAAGATAATAGTGAGCGATGAAGTGGTTTTAGGCAAGAGAGAGGCAGTGTCTTGCATGAAATGTACTTTACTCTGGCAGCAGGGAGAGGGATGGATTTAAGGATAGAGAGGCAGTTTTAAGGATCCTGGTAAGTAATGGTGAAGACCCGGATTACGACCAGAGGGTGAGGTGTCTGTAGTTATTATAAAAGGTCTGGTAGCCCTGGCTGGTGTAGCTTAGTGGATTAATAAGCACGGGCCTGTGAACCAAGAGATCACGGTTCGATTCCCAGTCAGGGCACATGCCTGGGTTGCAGGCCAGTTCCCAGCAGGGAATGCACAGGAAGCAACCATACATTGATATTTCTCTTCCTCTCTCCTTCCCTTCCCCTCTGAAGATAAATAAATAAAATCTTTTAAAAAAAAAAAAGGTCTGGTAAGACCTTTCCTCTCGATGTCAGCCCTCCGTCAGTGCCCAGGCTCAGAGTCTCACTGTTCTCAGCCTTACTGTGCTGTTCTGAGTGTTGGCTCTTCCTTGAATTTTGCAGGTTGTCGGGTTCCTTAGCTTTATTCAGGAAAAAAAACTTTCTGAACTTCTGTTATTTTTGTCTGGCTGAAGGAAAATGAGTAAAGGAAAAAAGTTTAGATAACAGTTTGTTTGAAAAGATTATGATGGAGTATGTCCCCAGAATTCCTGGTCACAAAACTTAAAATGGTCCCAGTTATATGTTTCTGGCCCCATGGCCCCTGGTAAGATAAACTGAATTTTCTTGTTTGTTTCAGTCTGGGTCTTTTTTCTGAGTAATTCCTTCTAGACTTCTCCAAGACTGCTGACTATCCAAAGGAAACCCAGAATCAGCCTTGTTTTTCAAGGAATTTGGTGTGTGAGACCATCTGCTGGCTCGGGTCTGGAGGATGCTCTCGAGGAAGAGGGCCTGGAGCAGCATTTGGAGTCCAGGGGCCCGAACTCGCTGAGGCAGGCAGGCGTGGGGAGAGCTGTGGTCACGGCGCGCTCACGTCACGGTGTCGGTCAGCAAACCAGGCACAAGAACAGAGTTTCAGTCCTGCCACTGCGGACACTCGGGCCCCATCGTTTTTTACTGTGGGCTCTTAAGGGCGTTGTGGAACGTTGAACAGCATCCTTCGTCTTCCCCAGCTAGGTGCCGGTGGCACCTCCCCAGTTATGCCAACCAAAAATACCCGACACTGCTGCCTGTCCCCAAGGAGGCACAAGCGCCCCGTTTGAACACCCTGGCTCTAGGGAGGCCATGCGAGGAGCCATTTGGGACGGCCGCTAGACACGCTCCTCTTCCCCAGTTAATCCCTGGACTCCCGGCTCCACCTGTGTTAGTGATTTCTTCATGCCATTCTGTCCCTCCCCCTCTTGGAAGACGTTGCTTTTACTTTTGTGGTTGACGTTTTTTCAGCATTTTCTATGAAAAATCATAAATTTTCAAACTAGAAATTTGTGTTCTTTATGAATTTTAGTGTCAGCTTCTGATTTCTGACCGAAGAGGCATGGGTTTGAATGGCAGTGCGCTGAGTCGGGTTCAGTTCGGAGAGAGCGGGCACCCTACAGCGCTGAGGCTTCTTGCCGGTGGACACGGGGCTGGTTTTATTTAGGCCGTCGGTTTCTCTCAGCACCTTTTCTCCTTGCATATTCGTTAACATACTTGTTCCTAATATTGTGCTTTTGTGCTATTTTAAATATTTTAATTTTACCCAGTTAAAAAATTTGTTGCTGGTGTAAATAGAAAAATAATTGAGTTTTCCTGTTCCCTTCTATCCTGTGACCTTGTAGAACTTTGTAGTTTTAGTGACCTTCGTGTAGACTCCTTAGGATTTTCTGTAGAAACAACTGTGTGTATTGATAAAAGACAGCTGTTTTTCTTTTATAATGTGCATGCCTTTTAATGTAAAGTATAACCATTGTCGTTATTTTTTTAAAAACCTATGTAAAAGCTCTGGCCGATGTGACTCAGTGGACTGAGCACTGGCCTGCAAACCAAAAGGTCACCGGTTCGATTCCCAGTCAGGGCACATGCCTGGGTTGCGGGCCAGGTTCCCCGGTGTGGGGCACGTGAGAGGCAACCACACATTGATGTTTCTCTCCTTCTTTCTCCTTCCCTTCTCCTCTGTCTAAAAATAAATAAAATCTTTAAAAATAAAACTAAAACATCCTGCGTGAAAACTAATCACAGGCTTGCGATGGTGTTACGTAGCACTCCGTGTCACCTGCACTAAAGCTCCTGCCCTGTTTCTGCCGTAGGCCCTGGAGATGTACAAGGACGACTGGAACAAAGTGTCGGAGCACGTCGGGAGCCGCACGCAGGATGAGTGCATCCTGCACTTTCTGAGGCTTCCCATCGAGGACCCCTACCTGGAGAACTCAGACGCTTCCCTGGGACCCCTGGCGTACCAGCCCGTCCCCTTCAGTCAGTCCGGAAACCCGGTCATGAGCACCGTGGCCTTTTTGGCGTCTGTGGTGGACCCTCGTGTGGCGTCTGCTGCGGCAAAGGCGGCTCTGGGTAAGGGCTGGGCTCGGCCGCCTGACCGCAGACGTTTTCAGACAACGGTTAACACCGCCCTTCGCAGTAACGTTACCCCAGACTTAAATGTTATGTGTTGTACACATTTCCGTCACTTAAATAACAAAGATTAGATGCTACATCTTAGATGCCGTTATATTTGAAAGTATTATAACAATTTAGACTAAAGCACTTAAAATGTGATGTTTTTAAAATTAAGAGTGTTCAGAAATGAGGGGGGACAAAACATTTTTGTGGTATATTTTGTAATTCATTTGAAATTTAATATAACTGGCAAAAGGAATCATTTGACATTCTTGGATCATATTACTAATTATGATTCGAACTTTATCATATCGTAGAACTCTTCCTTGGCTTTCTGGTTGTTTATCCTTGCAGTTTTCTTTTTTGCCAGTCTAGCCCAGCAGATAAAAGTTGGACAGCAGTTTTGATTCTTTCTAATAGATATTTAAAGATCTCTTATTTATGAAAAGCAAGATAGTATGGCATGTAAGGTGAGGCGCAGTCACAGGGTTTCATTTGGTCCCGCTGTTTGACTGGAGTAGGTAAGGCTGAGTCCCCAGAAGGGTCACACATGAGATACTACTATGTGCTAGATTTCCCAGTGGTCTGCGATGAGGCAAATGTTTGTGTAAAACCAGGCCACTGTCCATTTTCATTCTTGAACAGAGGAGTTTTCTCGGGTCCGGGAGGAGGTACCCCTGGAATTGGTGGAAGCTCATGTCAAGAAAGTACAAGAAGCAGCTCGAGCCTCTGGGAAGGTGGATCCGACCTACGGCCTGGAGAGCAGCTGCATCGCAGGCACGGGCCCCGATGAGCCAGAGAAGCTTGGTGAGTCACTGCCGCGTCCCAGGACAGGGCTGGCCCACGTCGTGTTTCCCTGTGAGCTCGCTAAAATCGTCGGGCTTGCTTACAAGTGAGTGCCGTGACCAGCATAAGCCTGTCTCTTAGGATTAGTGTGTGGCCTTTTTCTCTTGTCTCTTTTTTTAATAGTGCTTAGAACTAAAATAGTCTCTCATAATTGTCTGTGATACCCCAGTTGTAAACTTTCTGGTGCCTGTTTCCAGATGTAGATTTTGAGCAAGTAGACACAAGAATACTGAGAGGACTTGACATTATTTTAATTCATATATTGCTGTGTAGGTTTAAGTTCATTGTTGTTTTGATTATTTTTAAATTGAGGTAAAATTCATATCACATAAAATTCTCTATTTCAGCCACTTAAAGGTATATGATCCAGTGGCTTCTAGTATTGTGTTGGCCAAAAAGGCTGTTTGGTTTTTTTGTAAAATGAAAGATGTTTTTTGTTTTTACCAGTAACTTTATTGATTTGGAAATTTTGAGTATGTTGGCTATCTTCTGCCTTTGGCTTCTAGTGGGTAGAGGCCAGGGATGGTGCTAAACACCTTCCAACATTGAATTCTTTCCCAAAGAATTATTTGGCAAAAATGTCAATAGTATAAGGGATTTTGCAAACCTCTTTTGACACATTTGATCAGTCACAGCGTCTTCTCCATACATTGCACAAATCTTTTGCATTTCAGTTGAGTTTTTACCTTTCTTGAAATAACAAAGCATAATATGCCAACAATGTTCTATATCTTCTTCCATCTTCAATATTAAAATGGCTGCACAAAAATTCACCAATTTGGGTAAATTTTTTCAAAATGCATGCTGATACGACAGCTGGAATCAGCACCAGAAGGGCCCAATCTGCTTGTGGGTGGGGGGAAGAGACTGAAAGCCAGTTGAGAGTTGAGCAAACAGCACTGTTCCCTCTCGGACCCCTCCCCCACATACAGTGCCATAACACAGCAATGTCGGTTGCACCCGCCCTGGTGAATAGCTAAGGCTCCACCCCTTACTACGTAATAGGCCCACTGAGACCAAAAAAGTATGGCCCGGATGAAAGAACAGATCAAAGCTCCAAAAATAGAACTAAGGGGTGAAGAGAGCCAGCCTATCAGATGTAGAGTTCAAAACACCCGGTAATCAGGATGCTCACAGAAATGGTTGAATATGGTTGCAAAATAGAGGAAGAAGTGAAGGCTGTGCAAAGTGAATTAAGAAAAATGTGCAGGGAACTAACAGTGAAGGGAAGGAAACCAGGAATTAAATCAATGATTTGGAGAAGGAAGAAATAAACATTCAACCAGAACAGAATGAAGAAACAAGAATTCAGAAAAATGAGAGGCTTAGGAACCTCTGGGACAACTTTAAACCTTCCAACATCCAAATCGTAGGGGTGCCAGAAGGAGAAGATAAAGAGCAAGAAATTAAAAATATTTGAAAAAATAATGGAGAACTTCCCCAATCTGGCAGAGGAAGTAGAATTCCAGGAAGTCCAGGAAGCTCAGAGAGTCCCAGAGAAGCTGGACCCTTGGAGGAACATACCAAGGCACATCATAATTACATTACCCAAGATTAAAGAGGAGAGGATATTAAAAGCAGCAAGAGAAAAGGAGACCATCACCTACAAAGGAGTTCCCATCAGACTGTCAGCTGATTTCTCAAAAGAGACCTTACAGGCAAGAAGGGGCTGGAAAGAAGTATTCCAAGTCATGAAAGGCAAGGACCTACATGCAAGATTGCTCTGTCCAGCAAAGCTTTCATTTAGAATGGAAGGGCAGATAAAGTGCTTCCCAGATAAGGTCAAGTTAAAGGAGTTCATCATCACCAAGTCCTTATTATATGAAATGTTAAAGGGACTTAGAAGATAATAAAAAATATGAACAATAGAATGACATAAACTGACAACTATCAACAACTGTTGTTGATGTAATTATTGTATCTCTTTAATGGATTGGCCTCCTTACATTACATAATGTCCACTCTCCCTTGGCCTAAAGTAGGTTTTATCTGATATCGGCGCACCACTGCAGCTCTCCTTGGTTATTGTGCTTGCGTGGAAGGTCTTTTCCCATTACTTTATTTTCAGTCTGTTTGTGTCTGTTTATCTGAAATGGGTCCCTTAGAGCCAGCGCATTGTTGGTTGGGTTTTAGGATTCTGCAGGCATAGGTTCCGGCTTTGGTTCTGCCCCACAGAGCCCAGGGCTTTAAAGAGCTGTTGGCCTGGGCCAGCTCGTCTGTGCCGTGGAGGAGCTGGTTAGGTGTCCTGTCGGGTGTGTGGTTTCACTGTGCTGCTCTGTGATACTGACGGACGATGGGTTTGCTGTTAAGGACTTTCCGTTACCTATTTTTGCTTAATCTTGAAGGGGAGTAAAATTTTAATGCAGTACCTTCGTAGTCAACACCTGGCTTCTCAAATGGGAAATGTTCTATTTGAGAGGCTTATTTACACGCCGAGTAAAAGTACAATTTTGTATACAGTTGTTGGCAGTGTGTTCCCAGGGTCTCTTACATCCTTCATGGCTTTTTCCTGTCATTCATTATGGAAGTTCCTGGTGAATAACCCAAGCTAAATATTCATTGTTGTCATCTTGCCTAATTAGTACTATCTTTGTCTTAATTGTAGGCAGTTTATATACCCTGTGCTTCAGCTGCAGTAATTTTATTTTGTATTTTTTATTTATTTTTTAGAATACAAATAATACGAAGTAAAAAATAAGACTGCAGCCAGTTCCCCACACACGACATCCTGAACCTGTGGGGCTCTGTTCTCGGAGATTTGAGTAGCTACCAGTGAAGTGTCTTCAAGCCTGAAATGTTTGGTTCCCGTGCATTTGCATAGGGCCTGCCCTGTGAAGTGTCGACCCAGCAGCCAAATTTTGGAGATAGGAGAACGGATTTTCAGATGAACCAAACAGCTCACTGTGTCCCTCAGAACAAATTATTGACCTGACTGTTCTTAACCTTGATTACTAATCCAGATAAGCAAGCCTTTTGATTAAAAATCAACTTAGAGTTTTCACAGTATTTCTTCATTTGAAGACTCACTGATCTTCCTTTCTCTTAGATGGAGGCTGAAATTAGCAAGCTGGGCCACATCTCTGCTGCTTGCTCATTCTGCACCACGAGGCAGGGCCCAGCTCAGGGGGGCGGACCTGGGCCTGTGAATGCCTGGGAAAAGCGTTACTTCCCTCCACTTTTTTGTGTGTTTTGGTTCATTTGTTGCAGGGTCTTTTGGTTTCCTGTGGTCATGGAATTGAAAAGGGTTGGCAGAGCCTTCTTAGTTAATTCAAAGAAGTTTCTGTACTTTGCAGAATCGGGCACATGTTTTTACATGTAAATATGCTTTTAAATTTTTGGTAGATGATACCACAGAGCATTCACTCATGGCTAAGAAACGGGTTGCAAAATAGTCGTTTCTGGTTTAGTGAGATGTAAAACAAAGAGGGTCAAAAAAACAAAATCTAGCAGCCACGTCCTTGCGGGCCGTCCTTGCTGGCCATGCTCTGATCGGCAGCGAATGTGCGGTTTCTGCAGAGTGCAGGGTGCGGGGCAGACCGCTGCGGGGGTGGTTCTGTGCATGGCTCGGGCTGTCAGATCTGCCCCTCGTATCTGCCAGGAGCCTGGCAGGTGACCTCCCAGAAGTGCGGATGTGCTCAGCAGCTGTTGCAGAGAATTTGGGTCTTTTTCCCATTTAATAAGGGCTAAGGAACGTATGAGCACAATGTGAATAATTTTGAATGAGTTGTAAACAGCGTTCTGTAACTAATGCTGGCTTATTATAGTTACTAGGATTTACATTGTGCTGTGACTGATGGACTGAATTGGGAACCAGCAAATGGTCCCCCTGCGGGAGGGGCTCAGCGGAGCTGCGGTGGGAAGTCAGCGCTGCGCTTCCTTTCGTTTTTCGTTTTGAGCCACAGTCTGAGTAGGGAGTCCGAAAAGAGGAAGTATTAAATTTGCATTTGAACTTGCATTTTATGTAACAAAGTAGCACCTTATTTATATGACACACTGGTTGGAATAGAATAATGTAGGATTTCCTTATCGAGAGAATACTGTAGTTGGGTGGTGTGTTCATCATACTTTTTATTATGATGCTTAATTTACTGTGTTACACCTATTAAGTATTGTAATAGTCAAATAATAATACAGGAAAAAATAATGTTTCCTTGTGAAATACAAGACATTTTTGGATTTTTCTCCTTAACCTGTCTTAACTTTTCATTGTGGATTTGGATTGGGGAAAGTATTTGGTGAACCAAAAGTAAAGATATATGAGCACCAGGCTTGGGACAGGTTCTTTTCATTTATTATGAGACTTTTCATAGGAATTACTTAGGAAATGAGCATTCGCTTATCAAAAGGGCTTCTCCAATCAGTCTAACTCTAGTTGTGCATCTACTGATCTCTCTAACTTTGCACAGTTTTTGTTTTTCTTTGGCCAGAGAGCATTCTACCAGTAGAAAAAGTAATATTGGTATTTGAGACCTTTTGTATTTAAATAACAGTATTAGTGGGTTTTATTTGCTGTGGGTTATAGGAGAAGGTGGGAGAGGTAAAGACAGAAGATATTAAAGATTTTATTATTTATTTTTAGAGAGAGTGGAAAGGAGGGAGAAAGAGAGGGAGAGAAACATCCATGAGTTGCCTCTCACAGTGCCCCAACTGGGGACCTGGCCCGCAACCCAGGCATGTGCCCTGACCAGGAATCAAACTGGCAATTTTTCAGTACACAAGCTAGCACTCAGTTCACTGAGCCATACCAGCCAGGGCTAAAAAGGATTTTTAAACATTTCTCAGAAGTTGTTGGAAACCACCATTTCTTTTTGAGTGCTCATGTTTGTGACACAGTATATAGAGTTATTCTGATTGGTCATTGAATTTCTTTTCAGCAGACTGCTTTGTAAGGAGTTGCGTTGTTTTTATTGTGAAGGCAAGGAGTCTAAGGTGTGGGCAGGTTATGTAGGCTTGTGAAGATCCAGGATATATTTCGAACTTAAATCTCTCTGACCCCTATGTTCAACCTCTTTTCACTGTAGCAAACCAAAGAAGTACAGTGCGTAGTATGTCTACGTTTTTCACTCGTTGAACAAGGATGATTAAGGTCCTCATAGGTAGCTCCCTGGTACCGTACTGCCTCAGATACTGTGGGAAATACAACAGAGAAAGACCCAGGCCCCCCTGCAAGCCTAGGCTCTACGTAAGAGAACAGGCAAGTGTGCCAGAAGGAGCAGCTGTGGATGACTCACTTACGTGAGGTTAAACGCCGAGAAACTCACACCTAAGCTCAGTCGTTGAGATTCAGTGCGCGAGCCTACGAAGCAAAGCTTTCTTGGATGGAAGGTCATTGTTAAGCTAGTCTCTCTTTTAACTCGCTGGGACAAATAAGACAGTAAACGGGTGGTGGTGCTGTGCCTTTTGTGTGTTCTGGGTGGCAGGTGCCGCTGGATAGGGCAGACCAGATTCCTTCCCTGTGTGCTTAACATTGTAGAGACAGAATATGCACGAGGACCTAATATGCATGACTTCTAGGGTGTCAAAATTAAATACGTAGAAAGAGTATGTTGCCTTCTAAGTAGTACGCTGAGAAATAAAGTAGGGATGGCGGGGGCGATAAGAGTGACGAGTTAGGAATTGTGGTTTTAAATGGTCAGACAATGTTTCGCCAAGAAAGTGACATTTGAGCCAAGGTGTAAATGAGGCGGGGAATGAAACAGGTAGACATCCAGGGTCAGGATGTTCTAGGCATCGGGGACAGCCAGTGTGCAGGCCCCTGGATAGGGGCTGCCTGGCGCAGTTGAGGGAATGCCAGGGGGGCCTGGGACTAGGACCTGGACTGCGGGGTCGCGGAGGTCATGGCGGGCCGTGGGGGCCTGCCGGCCACTGTCGCTCTGTGGGGCTCGCTCACAGTGAGGTGGGGCCAGGGGAGGGGCGGAGCCCCAGCACAGCAGGGCCTGACCTGCATTTTTGAAGTTCCCCTCTATTGGGTTGAGAGTAGACCCTGTCTATGAGTTATTAAATTGATGTGTTCTTTAAATAACCTATGATTATAATATATTTGAATATCAAATTTCAATATCAAAGATAATTTTTTACTGTGTCGCTGAGGCTTTTATTAAAGAACTTCAGTAAATTTTTCTTTACTTAAATTGGAGTCTAAACAAAATAACCTTTGTCTTTTTATTTTTTTATTTTTCCAATTACAGTTTGCGTTCAATACAAAAGAGTCTTTCTGATAACCTGTTTGCTTGTAGCCAAACACCCTGAAACGCTGATAGGATAAGCTCAGTGAAATCCCGTATGCCTGCCGTAAGGTTCGACTCTCCCATTGTTACCTACCTAGCAATCCAAATAAGTGATTTTTATTTTGTTCATTTTGGTGAATGATTTCAGACGAGATCGGGCGCGTTCAGGGTGGTATGGCCGTAGACTGGTGAATGATTTCAAAGTAAGTTATAGACATCACGGTTCTTTGCACCCTAAATAATTCAGCATGTGTCTCTGAGGAATAAGGATGTTTCCCTGTGTAATCACAAGGCGATGACTCTGTCCCTTTTTAGGTCGTTAGCACCCCGTCCCCGAGCTGGCGTGTGCACACGCATTCAGGGGCCGGCCACGCATCTGTGAGACTTAGTGTTGCACCATCTTCCGTTCTCAGTCTGCACCTTCTCTTTTTTCGTTACTTTTATTTGTCAGGTATAGTTTATACTTAATACTATTTTGTTTTAGTTTCAGGTGTACATCATGGTGGTTAGACAACCATAAACTTGACACAAGTGTTCCCCCTGATACTTCCAGTACCCACCTGGCACCACACAGTTAATACAGTGCAGGGTGGGGCACAAGGAGGTGTGCGGTTGTGAGTGCAGGGAGCCCAGAGCTGGTGTTGTTTTCATCACTCACCACATAACTTCCATGTGAACAGCTGTACACCTCCTTGTGCCCCACCTCGCATTACCGACTGCATCCCCCAGGCTGTACCGTACACGCCCGTGACTGTTTCCTAACGGCCAGCTCCTCGGCCCCATCCCGTTTTCACCCAGCCCGGTCCGTCCACCTCCCCTGTCGTGCCCACCGGTCTCTCTGTGTCTGCAAGTCTGTCTCTGTTTAGTTCGTGCCTTTATGTTGTTCCTCCAGTGCCTGACTGAGAATATATGCACTCGTCGCTTGTTAAATAAAAAGAAAATTTTCTGCCTATTTTACTTAAAATTATTTTTGAACTTCTAATTTTTATGCGTACAGAAGAGTGGAACCTCTCAGTGGGCAGCTCAGCGCCGCCTTCACAAATCAAACAACCCCAAGATTAAAGCACAGATGGCACCCAGGGCCTCCCCCCGCCCCGACTTCTCCGGCTTTCTCTCTTTGCTCCTCTCCCTGGTCAGCAGCCGTCCTGATTTCCAACACCTGATTTTGCACTTTAAATTAATAGAATCATAAAGCGTGAGTTTTATGCCGTACGTTTTAAGCCAGCAGTGTGGTAGTGAGCCTCGTCCATACTACTCTGTACTGGTATTTCAGACTCTCATGGCTACGTGATTAATGTCTTTTACTTTTTTCCATATCGTATTACTTGTTCTTTTTCTTCTGTTCGTAGAAGGAGCTGAAGAGGAGAAAATGGAAACGGATGCGGATGGTCTGCAGCCTGAAAAGGTGAAGTCTGTTTGAATTCTCCAATCACAGAGAAGCCACAGAGAGCGTGCCTTTCATAGCACTATGGTTTGGGCGTACACTGAGCTTCCAGGCCCTCTCGGGGGACTGGAGATGATTCTGCCGGCCTGTCGGACTTTGCTGGTATAAAGCTTACGTCTAGTGCCTGTGGTCTGGTAGTTCTCAAAAAGCATAGCACGGGCCATTGTTCACTCGGTCATTCGGTGAAGACGTCCGTTCCTGACCTCTCCTTGTGTACCCCTTTCGAGCACAGTTGGGAATACGAATGTAAGAGTTGTAGTTCTTGTGAATATTGAATTGTAGGGCTTACGTCCTAATCGAGCCCAAAGAGAATTTTAAGATACTGGGAATTTTCGGAGAGTGCATGTCAACAGGAAAATATTTAGAAAAGACTTAATGAGAAGGGGACATTTGAGGTCGATTTTAAAGAACAGGAAGAACTGGGGAGAATGAAGTGGAGGGTTGAGGATCAAAGTTCCCAGCTGGCAGGGCGGGAGGTGTGCTGCGGACCACAGGGTGACCCAACGCCTGTCTCGGGCTGAATGCGGGCAGGTGGTGGGGGCAGCTGGGCGGGGCTGGACTCGACTCTACGGCCTCCTCAGGGTGGGGGCCGTGCTGAGTGCTCGGTCCCTGTTTGAATGAATAGGTACAAGGAGGGATTTAAGGTCTCAGTTACAAGTGGTGTTTGAAAATTGTGTATAGATGAGGAGAGGATGAACATGATGGTAAAATTGTTTCTTACAACGTTCCAAATACTGTGCTTTGTTTGTTACATTTATGAATTCATCTAACTCCTAAAAGAGCCTCATCAAGTCACTGGTAGTCTCTTCATTTTATAGACGTTGACAGACTGGTCCAAGGCCACAGGGATTTCAGCATCACCAAATGCTGACCAGAGGGTCTGCAGGTGCTGGTCCCCAGAACATGCTCGCTGATGCTCTGTTGCGGCTTTTCCTACAGACCATTAGCAGACATCCGAGGTCAAGGGCTCTGTCAGCCTTTTATTTTGGCAGCATTTCATCTTCTTGGTTCATAGTGTGCATTCAAATGCTGTTGGTCCTTTTGGACAACATCGATTATCTGTTTTTTACGTGTTTCTCCATATAACTAGTAAATAATGTAAATGAAACGTTGTCGCCCCGGTCTCAGAGCAGAGTGCAGAAAGGGACCGTGTCCTGCGGGGGCGTACTGTCCTGTGAGCCGAGGCGCTAACAGTATTTCTCTGAATTTACTGATTTCTTCCCCAGCCTTTCTCTCCCCGGCCCCTCTGAGCCTGCACTGCTTCTCGTCAAAAACAGTAGAGCCTGTGGTTATCCCATGATAATGTCATTCCTAAGCGGCCTTTTAAAAAATTTTTCCTCACTCTTTGTCCTCTTCTTTTGTGCCCTGTTCAGGCAGAAAACAAAGGGGACAATGAACCAGATGAAGGTGATAAAGCACAAGACGGCGACAATGAAAAAACCAGTGAGAAGGAACAGGATAGTGAAGTTAGTGAGGACACCAAATCAGGTAATATGAGGAAACTCTACACTTCATTGTGTGAAACTGTAAAAACTGGTGGAGCAGTGGGGCCTGTTTCATTGTGTCGGCTTAATTCCTCGTTTGAGTTTGTTTCTCCCCGTGGCAGTGAAGGTGCAGGTGGAGTTTCGGTTGGTGGGTAGGTGCCGGTGCTCCTGCCGGTGACCACCTGGTCTGCAGTCGTGCACAGACAGACGTGTTGCTCGGTGTCACCGAGGCCGCCACACAGGCCAGCCACTCTGCGTCGGCACCAGGTGCTGGCGGAAGTGCTGCTCTGGGTTCTGATTTCCTTCCGACCTGGGGTCTCCCAGAGTGCCTCACTGACCAGTGAACAAGCACGTTGGTCTTAGGGCTTCGTTCCCCTGAATTTTCCTTTACACCCAAGGGAACTGCACAAAGAGAACTGAGAGAAGTGAAGACAAGACAGTGTACTGTGTAGAAGATTCATCTCGGATACGGGCAGACTAAATGCACGGAATGTTTCAGCAGAAACCTTAGAGGGAAGGGACAGGCACTGAGTGCCCTTTGTAGCGGCAGGCCTGGTGCATCACGCGGCAGAGGGGAGCCGTAAGCTGGCTGTTGAGCCCGGGCGCGCTGCTCATAAAGCTTCCGGGTTTTTTTCAGAGGAAAAGGAGACTGAAGAGAACAAGGAACTCACTGATCCCTACAAAGAAAGAGAAAGCGATATTGGGAGGAAGAAAGTGGAACATGAAATTTCTGAAGGAAACGTGGCCACAGCCGCCGCAGCTGCTCTGGCCTCAGCTGCAACGAAAGCCAAGGTTTGCCGCCACCCTTCCCCCGAGCTCGCGTAGTGAAAGGGCACGTTGTTCTCATTCCCCAGGGCGTTCAGGATACAGAGCCTCACACCCTGAGTGGCATTCTAGGTGATGGTAGACAGGTAGGCCTGGTCCTGGGGGTGGCGCCTGCCACACGGGGCTATTTGGCACGGCCGGCCCGGATTGCAGGTTGCAGGCGGAACGGGAAGTCGCCCTGATTTGCCCGTAGAACTTGACTGGGACTGTTGTTCCCATTTCTGCCAGATTGAAATATTTGTGATTTTTAAAACAAAAATCTGTTTCCTCGTATAAATACTTCATCTTGCTCTCACAAACTGAAAGGAGAGAGGAGGACCCTAAAATAGCTCTTTTTCTTCTTGAATTTGCCAGCTCTTCTGGGGGTGGTTTTCTCTATTTATAACACAGTATTGGCTTCACAGCATAGTTAAGAAGAAGAGAGAAAGTCATTTTTCTCACTTTGTGTTAATTTAGCATTTTAAAGCATTCCAGGCATGAATATGTAGTTTTAAAAACCCGCTTCACCCCTCGTCCACTTTCCCTTCGGAGGTAGTTCCCTCCCTTGCAGGTTGTCCGTTTGGAGCAGTGGCTGCGGGAACACACCTAGTAGTTTTGTCTGGAGCTGTTCCCTCCAACCGGCAAAGGTGTTCTTCGTGGCCTGTAGTTCTCCCAGACCACTCAGCTGCCGAGAACTGCTTCTCCAGGTGTTTCATCTGGGAAGCATGATTTCTAAGGGATCTGTAGATGACCAGGTTCAAAGCACAAGACCGTTGTTTTCAGTGTCCACCGTCGGACGTGGGAGAAGGGGTGTTTACGGGCCACACTTGTGCTCAGCTGGCTGTTACTATCACAGTAGCTTGACATCTTGCATATTCATACTGCTCGTCTCTTCCAAAGATGCCTCCTTGTCCTCATAGTACTGTGGCAGAGCTTTAAGTAGTCTGTTTTCCTCTACCACCCCCACCTCTAGGGATTTTTGAGGCACACTTTCTTTTTTAAAGTCTCCTTATCTTCTGCCAGGCTGTACTCTTCGGCCTCTCGTGGTCTCCGAGCTGTTCAAGCTCTTGTTGTTCATGCTTTCGTTAGGCCTTCAGCATCGTCTTGGCCCGACTGCCTCGTTTTCTGAGTGAGGAGCTGAAGGCCAGGAGAGCTTGCCTGCTTTGCGTCCTTTATCAGGACCTCATTCAGTCATCTGCCCAGTCTGGAGACCTGCAGCCTCGGCTCCCTGGACGCCTACCACCTTCTCTTTTGTTTTTG